>CM076578.1:359689126-359770203 GCA_034641835.2 Pinus albicaulis | reverse complement strand
GTGAATTGTTTATGCAAGTCGACTTCTTGGTTGAAGTGGACTTCTATTGCTTCAGGTACTAATATTATGCAGTGGTCCCCGGAGTTATTCTTTGACTGCTTGTTTCCTCCAAAACCCATCAGTGTGAGCAGAAGATTATTGACTATAACTTACATATATATATATAGTTTAGTTGAATAATTTCCATGCTTAGAATGAAAATCTTCATTCTTGGAACATGTATAGACAAGATATTTTTAGTAATTATTCACATAAACATAAAACCTGAAAGCCACTAATTTTCATCACTATTTTGGACATTCTCCTAAGACTGATCAATTAGAAAAACATAAAATCCAAATAAATAATATAGGGATTAGATGTTCAACTTCGTCACAATAACAATACCCTCATTATCCATGTAACTATCACATAAATCCTGTTGTTCTTGAAATTCTCCCATCTTTAGTTCCATGCGAAAGAATTCTATGTTCTTCTCAGCTGCCTTGGTCTCTTTATGACGAGTAGCATCAACTCTAAATTCATTGGTATCCTCTTGCTTATGAGAATAATTTGTGAATATTCCATCATCCCTACTTCCTACTCATAATTTCAATAAACTTCCATATGGATAATATTGTCCAAAGAATAACATTTATGCATGATTGAAACTGCTCAATTCAAAGAAAAAAGAAAAGTAAAAAATAAAATTATGAGTTATTTGCCTTTGAGTGCAGACTGTATCCTCACGGTTTCAATTAAGTGCCCCATCTTTAGAAAACTGAGGTGCACCACTACTAACTATATCTCCTCTCTCAATTCATTATAAAACAACCTAATGAAAATTGTGAACAAAAACATCTACAATGACATATTTTAGTGTTAAGCTATTGACATATAAATGCTACCATAAACATGAAGAAAAATATAAAACTGTAAAGTAAATATTTTCAAGAAAGAAAGAAATACCTTTACCTCTTCTTCTTAGTTGGGAACATAAAGAGATAATAGTTCTAATGACTCTATTTTTGTAAGAAAAGTCATCTCACTAAATCCATAGAGAAGTCTTGCAAAAAAATGTTGTTTCATGCCACATTTCAAATAAATATCCAATAATTTGAGGAAAAAAAATTAAACTCACTACATGTTATGTTGAGAAAAAAAGGCAGTACCACCTTTCAACAAGGTCTTCAATGCGGTACCAATGAAAGATACAATGATCATGGATCTGGTTTAGCTAGATCTTGATGTAATTGGTAGGTATTCAAATCGTTATGAATGTATGGGGAGGTATGGTTATTGTTACATAGTAATTTGTCACCGTCCCTACCATTCCCCGTCCCGCACAATGGAGGACCCATTATGTGACCTGTGAGCAATGTCATGCCTTGAAACCATCATCATTGCATTCCTCTAAGCATGAGCTTCATTTTCCCTAAAGACATCTCCTTGCAAAAAACCATGAAAACATCTCCTTTTGCATTGGCGCGGGCAGACAGTTCATCACACGCGCCAATGGGGAAAATCCTGCAAAGAGGCCGCGCCAACTGGCGCTCTGTCCCAGAGCAGCAGTCGCGCCAGCCAATTTAAGGAGTGTTTTTTAAATAAAGATTGCGGAAGTTGTGTTTCAACCAACTCAGAAACCATTGCCTATCTTGAGTTGGGAGGTTTGGCTACGGGAGTTCTATGGAAGGGAAGTGGTTTGCCACCTTTCATGGAACCTTCCTTCATGATAGGGCCAATCCCACAATAATAGGGATCCCAACTCCCTCCTTCCCCATCTATAAAAGCCTGCTCAATTCCATGGCAAGCTGGTCTGGAAGTGCCTAAGCTTTGAATCTCCAAATTCCCAAGAGCCTTTGTGCTGTAAGAGCCCTCTTTCTTCCCTTAAGGCCGACTCAAGTAAGGAGACTATCGTCGAGAGACTCACGAGAGGTTTTCCCTTTCCCTGGCGAGCTTTGCGAGATGTGAACAACTGGGGACCCTTCCGAAGGAGATCACGGCGTCAGAACATTGGTTGTACTCTCTTTCGATTGTTATTTAATGAATGATTATGGTTATGGTTCCACTCTGTTTTCACTTATGTTAATATGAGTTATATCCTTTCTGACTGATATATAGTTGCGTATTCTGGATTTTATGCTTGTATTCGTGTCGTTTCTTGTATGTGCAGGTGTCCATCCGCGGAGATCGTGGAGGGATTGTGATCTGCCGAGGCTGAGGAACGGGAACGCTCTCTTCTACGGATCATAGCATTGGACTCCAGGTAGGCCTCCATATTTGGTCTTTTATCCGTAACTAGGAACTTGCACTGTAACATTTTATGATTGTTGCTAGACCCCTGCTGGGCTAGTAGGGATCGCCTCTGTCTGCAGAGGGGATTTACCTCCTCAACAATTTGGCGACTCAGCTGGGGATCGTCTAGTTTTCACTGTCTCGCTTGGGTTGTCTCGTTTTGATTGTTTTATGATTTTCCTTGCTTGGTTAGCCTTCTGGGTTGGGTTCTTTTGCTGTTCTTTGTTTCTTGGTTTGCTTAGTTTACATTGATCTGCTTCTGGAGTAGTTCTTTTTTATTTTTGGCTGAGAAACTCGACTGGCGCGCTTTTTAGCCCGACAGTCGCGCCAATTGGCGCATGTTGCTTTTGTATTGCCCGCGCCAATTTCCTGCTAGCGCCAGTTGCAGCGTTACAGTCGTGCCACCCCTGTAGGGTATTTGAGTTTGCTCAGTTTTGAGCTCTCTAGGTCTGGTCAGTGTTTTTCTTCTTGATTTTTCGACTACTTGAGTGTGTTGGAGTCCTGTTTGACTGGGAATTTGACTTCGTCCTTTGGTTGTTTGATTTTCTCCATCGATTTCACGTTTTAAGCCCTAGGGCATCTAGTGGCTTGGTGTATCGAGCCCTCCTTGGGAGTTTTGGTGTTTCGTCTATCTAGTCAACTCTCTGATTGCTCCTCCGCATTCTCTTAGTAGTTGTTCACTGTCTTGTTGCGATTTTTGGGTGATTGCTCGTTTCTTCATTCAAATTTCGTTTGGTCTTGCTTTGGACCCAGATCACACGGTCCATTCGAGCCTTTGAGTCTTTTTGTTGGTTTTGAGAGACTTTGGTCGATTTGAGATCTGATTGTGGTGTCATTGAGTGAAATTGGTTTGTTTTGCTCTCTTAATATCATTTCTCAAGTCATTCCGTTTGTTTTCAGTTTGTTTAGTGCATTTAGCCATCAAACATTGAAAAGCTTAAAAATAAAATAAAATAAAAAAATCTCTTTTTCTTTTGGGTTGATTAGTGCAAATTGTAATCTTTTCGATTTTACTAGTGATTAGTGATTTGAATGAAAAGTTTTCAATTTCATTAGTTGCATTAGAGATATCATTGCTTGTCTTCCGATCATTTTGTTTGTGTAAAAGCTCTCAACTCTTCTGTAGCTAGTTTTCATCGAACGAAATGGTGTACTGTGGCATGTAGCTTTGCATTTAGGAGTCTTTTAAGACATTACATACGATAGGGCCTGAAAACTGAAACCTAATTGAAGATCAACCATAAAGTTTATTCAATTAACCTAAGGCAGCATTGAAATCTAACGAAACACATTTTAGAGGTCTAGGCTAGAGACGTGTTCCGGCGTCTTTAAACCTAGCAGCTGTCGTTCGCCTTTTGGCTTTAGACAGCGCTAGTATGGACTTGTGCTCCCCATACCGTCGCGTATATAAAGGGAGACCGCTCTAGGTTTTCAATCCTTTATCCATAGGAAGCTGATTCTGCCGCCCTATACCCGTGATACACTGAACAAAGCATTCGGGGAGATTGCCTGCACGTACGGAAAGTCCTTGGTCGATTTATGTTTCATTATTGAAACCAAGGTGTATATTGCAGTTCACGGTTATTTGGTACACCCTTTGTGCCTAGTATTCTTGAGCAGTCATTTGATCTTTTCTGACTCCTTAAACTTGAAAAGATCGCCACGCGCTTGTCCTTTCACGCTTGTGTCAAATCTGAAAGGGATAGAGTCATATTTTTATCGTTTCTCGACTCTTAAAACATGAAAGAGTAGAGTTTCTTATTTTTCAATGTGGTTAAAAATTAATCACCCACGATTACACGCCCTCTTAGATATTGCTTGTTGACCGCTTGATCGTGTGTCTTGACTCTTTTTCAGCCCGTGTGTGTGTTTTTTTTTCTCCTCTTGTTGTTTGCCACAGTGGCGGAACCCTAGGTTTCGTCTACTGGTAGTCCTTACATGGACGATTCATCAGAGGTTTCCCAATCCTCTGCTGAACCACAGCAGCCTATTATTTCCGAGTTTCCTGACGGGGGACCGGTTCTTTCTGAGCAACCCTTTGGGGGACCAGTTGAGTTCGATTAGCCCTTTTCGAACCCTGTCTCTGAATTGAGATTAGGAGCTGATTTCCTTTCTCTCACATCGGGCTCACCTTTTGTTGCTGTTGTATTTCCTCCTAGTCCTTGCCGTCTCTTACGAGATTTAACGGCAGGATCAACCATGAGTGATTCTAGTGAGGAAATCCCAATGTCTGGTGAAGACTATCAGCTCTTCCCACGAATATTGTTTCCAGGAGACAACTCTGAACTGGCTGACATGACCACAGCCAGTCGCTCTTTACTGCCGGGATATAGGTCTTTGGGTCAGATCATTTCTGCTGCAGCCTCTATGGGAGTGTCAGCTCCTTCTCCGAGGCCAGCTGCTCCTAGACCCGGGGTGTCTCCTCAGACGCCCGTTACCTCTGTACCCGTTCGGCCCACTGTTGTGTGGCCGCCTCTTCTCCTGTTGTCACAGCACCCTTTGCCAGGGCTATGCCAACTCCAGAAGATGTTTATCTAGCCACGGCTATACCGGAGAACATCTCTCCGGAGGAGTATCAGTTGTCCCTGCAACAGCCGAACCCCGAGGTTGGACCATCCTCCCAAGATCCCTACCGCTCTTACTTTTCACATTAGGCATAGGATGGTACTCACATGTATGCTTTTCCAGGTCAGTATGACGAGCACAGGGACATTTTACGTCTGCCTGCTCCTGAGGCTTTCCTCCATGCTCAAGGTTTACCTCTTCACCAGGCTTATAACCCGCAAGGGCAACCTTTCCAAGGCCAACCTTCGGGCCAACCTGGTTATCCTTATGACCCACAGGGGCAGCCCATCCAGGGCTATCCTGCGGGCCAGCAAGGGCCATCGTATAGTCCGCAAGGATAGTATTACAGCCCTTCCGGTCAACCTGTCCAGCCTCAGCCGGGGTACCAACCGGGACCGTTCTATGGTCCTGGGGGGAAAATCCAGCCTTCTCCACCAATGCAACCGTAGTATCCTGTTGCTTCTAACGTTGCATATCAGCCAGGACCATCCTATGGTTCTTCTTCAGGTCAAACCGGTTTCCAGCAACCACCTAGCCCTATTCCTCCACCAGGCCAACCGGCTCATCCGGTACAACCCGGTGTTCCGCCTCCAGGCCAACTGGTCCATCCGGTACAACCTGGGGCTCCTTTACAACCAGGTCAGCCTGTGCAACCGGCACAGCCTGTCTATCCGGGTCAACCTGGTCACTCAGGTCAGCCCTCTCAGTCGGGTCAACCTGTTCATTCAGGGCAGCCCGCCCATTCCATCAACCCTGCACAGCAGCCGGTTCATTCAATGCCGCAGCCAAATCAACAGCTGCGCCCTACATATCAAGCTCCGCAGGGTTCCACTTTTTAGCAGCCTACTTATCCTCAGGGTGGTTATTATCCTCATGGTCAGTCTCAACCGAACTATAACCACCCCAGAGGCTCTCAGTACTATCCTCCTCCACCTGGTTTTACCTACACTCAGCAGCCAAATCCAAATGCTGCTTATACGGGGCCGACACATAATCAGGGTCCGTACCCTGGTTGTCAAGCCCCACACTCTGGTTACTAGCATCCAAATCAGTCTGGTTATATGACCTACGCCCCCTACGGTCAGAATCCTGCAGGACAGAACCCATGGGGGCAAGGATATTCACAACCATTGTGGAGTATGGGTACCGGACCTCATCCTGGGCCTAGCATGACGGTTAATCCACCATTGCCGTTCCTGGCTACCTTGGAGCTGCCAGATGTTTCAAAATTGACCAATGATCCGATTTTACATAATCCATATTAGCCTTCGGTTCCCACCAAGATACCTGGTGATTGTCCCAAGTTTGAGGGAAAAGCTGGAGAGGACCCTCAGGCGCATGTGATGACATATCATCTTTGGTGTTCATCTAACTCTTGGGTTGATGATTCAATCCGTTTGCGCCTCTTCCAGCATACTTTAACTGGAGCTTCTGCTAAGTGGTACATAGAATTACCCCGTGGCATTTTCAAAGATTTCAATTCTTTAGCCATGGCTTTCCTCACGCACTTTCAGTTATTGGTTCGTTATGAAACCGGGACGCACCTCCTGACTTCCCTGAAGCAGGATAAAGCCACTCACATCTCTGATCACATTCATGAGTGGCGGCGCCGTCGTAGACTGATCAAGTTTTACATACCTGATCAGATACTGACTCACTGGTTCACCACCTCCTTCGTGAATAAAATCACTCAGGATATTGCGATGGGAGCGTGTGTGACGAAGGAACAAGCCATTGCGCGTGCCCAATATCTGGATCTTGTGTATTCTCAGTCTGGCACACTTTACGATATCTTGACTGATGCTCCACGGCCTGGAACTTCTAAGGCTCTGCCTTTCCCTACGGTGGATGGTGTCATTGGTTCTGTCTCTCAGAATTCGAAGAAATCTTCGAATGGGAAGCATAAGTCTAATTCTTCCAACAATCCTTCTGCTAATCCCGCCCCGTCCGATTCTGGAAAAACCGCAGAGGTGAATGCCGTTCAGGCCAATCTTACGGAGAAATCCTCCAAGGGGAAGAAGAAGGGCAAAGGAAAATCTAAATCTGATGCCCCGAGGCCAGAATCTAAATCTCGCACTGAGGATGGCTCCCAGCATAAACCAAAGTATCCTTGCCTCATTTGTGAAGAGGACCATTACATTAAGGATTGTCCACGACAATCCGAAGTTAGTCAAATTCTCAAAGGCTCAAAAGGATCTCCGGCAGTTCTAAAAGAGCCATTCCCATCTCAGCAGACCCAGATGGTCGAACAGCCGTCACCATCTGTACCGTTTGGGTCCCAAGTTTTCATGGTGAAAAGTGTTGCACCTATCTCTGTCGCTACGCGGTCGAAGGATTATAATGAATCGCGGCAGGCACCCGGGAAGGCAGTTGCGGATGGACCGCCTCCCCCATCTGCCTCCGGTTTGTTATAAATTGAGAAGCCGACTCCTGAACCGTTGTGAAGCCACCTTCTAAGGGTGTTCTTTGAAGATCTTCTTATAATCCAAACGCTCATGCCGCTCAACATTACAGCATTGTTGAGGATTTGGCACAGGCACCGTGTGCCATGTCTGCACTTGAGGTTCTTCAAAGCTGTCCTTCACAACGGAAGGCTTTACTGTCTGCAATCGGTGGCATTGATCTCGCCGACTTGAGTCTTCTCACCTTCGATTTGGAGAATTTCACTCCCCGACTTCCACATCAAATCGCTCTTGTCATTCAAGTCGGGATTAACGGTCTGAATATCCATAGGGCCGTAGTAGATGAAGGTGCTTCTACTTGCGTTATGTCGTCCACTTGCTGGAAGGCCATTGGCTCTCTAGCCCTTTCGTAATCTCCCAATGCCCTGGAGGCATTTGATGGTCGGGAATCTAAACCCTTGGGTGTTCTCAAGAGTCTAGCGATCACATTATAGGGGAAGACTGTCAATGTGGAAGTAGAAGTGTTTGACGCCAAACTCAAATACAATATACTTCTTGGCCGCAGCTGGATCCATGCCATGCTATCCGTGCCATCCATCGTCTTTCGATTCATTAAGTTCCCTCACGAGGGAAAAATTGTCACGGTGGATCAGTTGTCATTTTTCACCTCTACCTCTGAGAACAACGTGCCATACGTGGATCAGATTCCAAATCCCCCGGACAGTGTAGGACCTGGTCTCTTCAAAGACCCGGTCCTCATGGGTATTTTTCCCGCACCGCCACCGCACACCGCTCAAGTCAACATGATGTCAAGGTCCGATGACCCCTGGCTTATTCCTACGCCTGAGCAGGTGTATGAGTTTGGAGAATCAATGCCCTTGACTCCAGTAGAGATCAGCTACTGTGAAATTGTTGCTGCATCTGATCCTCCACCTCCTCAGCATGCTCCATTGAGCATGGCTCTCGACGTCTACTCTCAATCCCCCTGGCTTGGTCAGGCCGATTCACCTGATCCTATCAAAGAGACTTTTCCTTCCGATGAGGCCATCATTGAAACTATGTCTCTTGAGGAGCTGCCTTGGGGCGATGGACATCATCGCTCCTCTTTTATGCCTAGCTTGGGGGCAATGACTGACTGTCTGGAGCGTTATGCTACTCAGGTTCCTACCCCTCCTCTTCAAACGCCTATTTTGACCCACGAGGTTTTTTCGGAGGGTAACCTGAGTAACATTACTCAGACCATCCCGATCAACATCTCCGTTAAACCGGGGATCGTTGAGAATATTCATGTGGGTGTGACTTGTTCTCCCGATGAGATTCAAGTCTATACTGAGCTTTTCAAAGAATTCAGAGATGTTTTCGCGTGGTCCTATGAGGAAATGCCAGGGATTGATCCCAGTATTGTAGTGCATGAGATTCCAACCTATCCAGGTGCGAAACCCGTGCGCCAACGCTTACGCCCCATGCATCCTCGGAAAGCCGCCGCCATCAAGGCAGAAGTTGAAAAACTTCTGAACGCGGGCTTTATTTATCCTATCCCCCTCACAGAATGGGTGTCTAACATTGTCCCTGTCGATAAAAAGCAGGGTACGATTAGAGTCTGTGTTGATTATCGCGACATCAATCGCGCCTATCCAAAGGACAATTATCCCACTCCGTTCATAGACCAGATCATCGACGAATGTGCCGGAAGTGAGATCTATTCCTTGATGGACGGTTTCTCAGGATATAATCAAATCAACATTGCACCTGAGGATCAGCACAAGACCACATTCATCTGTCCGTGGGGTACTTTCGCGTATAAAAAACTCCCGTTCAGCTTAAAGAACGCTGGCGCTACTTTTTAGCGTGCGATGTCATACGCTTTTCATGACATTCGCCATATCGTTCAGCCGTATCTGGACGACTTGCCAGCTCATTCAGCTAAGCGAGAGGACCATCCTGAACATCTCCGCCAGATCTTTCTTCGTTGCAGGCGCTACAACATTAGGCTCAATCCTCATAAGTGCGTCTTCGGCGTGGATTCTGGCCGTCTTTTGGGATTCATAGTCTCGAAAGACGGGATTCGCCTTGACCCTTTAAAGGTTGAGGCCATTATTAATCTCCCATCACCCTCCTCCCTGTATCAGTTACAGAGTCTGCAAGGGAAAGCGAATTTTCTTCGGCGCTTTATCCTGAATTATGCCGAGGTGGCCAAAGGATTCACTCGTTTATTAAAGCAGAACGTTCCCTTCCACTGGGACGAAATCGCTCAGCAATCCTTTGAGAAGCTGAAGACGTTGCTTGTCAATGCTCCGTTGCTTCGTCCTCTGGACTACCACCGCGACTTCACTTTATATCTCGCCGCCGCATTTAGCACCATAGCCATGGTCTTGGTGCAGGATGACGATGACGGTAATGAACATGTTGTTTATTATCTGTCACGGAACCTTCTCGATCCAGAAACGCGTTATGCTCATGTCGAGAAGTTGGCGTTAGCCGCAGTACACGTTGTGCAGCGCTTTCGCCATTACATCCTTTTGCGTACGATAACAGTGGTTTCAGACTGTAACCCTATGACGTATATTCTCTCTAGACAGTTACTGGGGGGAAAGTACTCCAAATGGATTGTTATCCTGCAGGAGTTTGACTTAGAGTTCACTACCACTAAGTCAACGAAATCATTGGTTTTCGCGGATCTTATATGCTCTCTCCCTACAGACTCTGCTCCCTCACACTCTGAAGACCATATACCGGACGAAATGCTTTTCCTCATCAGTACTCGTGACCCTTGGTACGGTGATATAATTGTGTATCTTCAGACCTCGACATTTCGGTCTGAGTTGGATAAAGCTGCTCGCCGACGGATTCGGCATCAGTCCCAGCCCTACCGTATAGTAGGAGATACCTTATACCGCATTGGAGTAGATTCGGTGCTCCGGCGGTGCCTTACCTTGGAGGAGGCTGAAAAGGTCCTAAATGACTGCCACAGTGGCGCCTGTGGTGGACATATGTCCGGATATGCTACTGCCCAGAAAATTCTGCGAGCAGGTTATTTCTGGCCTTCCATATTCAAAGACTGTATCACTGCAGTCCGTAAATGTCATGCATGCCAGATATTTCAGCGCAAGATGCGCGCGCCGCCTTTACCATTGCATCCCGTTATTACCGTCGGCCCTTTTGCGAAATGGGGCATGGATTTTATGACGTGTAACCCTGACTCGGCCAGGGGGCATGCGTATATAATTGTCGCCGTCGACTACTTCACCAAGTGGGCCGAGGCGATGCCTACACTAGCTGCTGATAGGAAAACGGCTGCTCAATTTATATTCAACCACGTTATTGCACCGTTCGGGGTTCCTCAAGCCATCTTCACTGATCACGGTACTCATTTCCGAGATTATATGATGGCGGAGCTGACTTCAAAGTTGGGCTTGCGTCACGACAGCTCGACACCATATTACCCTCAAGCGAATGGTCAGGTTGAAGCAGTGAACAAGGTTTTGGTCACTATGCTTCAGCGAACAGTTGGTATTCACAAATCCAATTGGCATCTCCAACTGTTCTCAGCTCTCTGGGCATACCGAACATCTGCTAAGAGTGCAACTGGATTCACACCATTTCAATTGGTGTACGGTCTGGAAGCCACTCTTCCGGTTGAATGCGAGATTCCTTCATTGAAATTAGCTGTGGAGCTTCTACCTAATACTTCTGCTGAGGAAGAACGTCTTCTGTATCTGGAACGGTTAGATGAAACCCGTCGTCTGGCTGCTTTGGTTATTGAAGCACAAAAGAAGAGGGTCAAAACTCATTTTGATCAATCTGTTTCCCCCCGTTCCTTTATCGAAGGAGACCTCATCCTCCTGTACGATCAAGCACATGACAAGCTTGGAGCCGGTAAGTTCCAGCCTATGTGGCATGGGCCCTATATAGTAAAGCACGTTTTGAAAAATGGGGCCTACGAGCTTATAGACTATGAAGGAGTTCCGTTGGCGCAGCCCAGGAATGGGCTTTACCTTAAAAAGTACTATGCCTGAAGTGATTTCTTAGTGTGGTGTGTGTACATAGGTGTGTGTTTTCATTTGTGTGCATGTATGGTGTGGTGTGCCTTGTAAAAAAATTTCTACTGATCGGGTATTCCTGATTGTGCAGATGTCTATTCATCCATTTGTTGGTTTCGCGGATGGTGCCTCCCGCAGTACCAGAAATCTATCTTCAGCAGCCTGGGTAATCTACGATCCTGCTGGTGAGTTGGTCAACCTGCAAGGTGTGTGTCTAGGACGTACTACGAACAACATCGCGGAGTATAGTGTTGTGTTAGAATTATTAACCGAGGCAGTTAACCTTGGTATCCATGAATTGCTCGTGTATCTAGATTCGCAGCTTGTAGTGTTACAACTGAACGGACACTATTCGGTAAGGAACCCGTCCATTTTACGTCTGTATCTGCGTATTCGATTACTGGAAAGGAATTTTGATTATATTACATATCAACATATACCCAGGCATTTGAATACATTAACAGATGCAGTAGCAAATTTGGTATTAGACAGACATTTGCACAATTTATAAATCATCATCACATGTAAAGAAAGATCCATCTAGAAATAGATATGCATATATATATATATATAGATATCTAAATTTTTACATAGAGTGTGTCACATAAAGTCAAAAATATACATAATCGTCTTAAGTACATCCGGAGACGACATGTCTCTCAAAAAATATGTGTAGTATAATCCCTAAGAGCTAATCCGCATGGTGCTCATGATAGCATGTAACTGCACGCACTAAGCGTCTCAGGATTCGGTGGATCCGACTTGGAACTCCCACCGTATGACGTTGGTACGCCATCGGTACGTCCGCCAGCCGAGCATAGTCCGGGATCCCCCGGGTAATGCCCTCAAGATTCTGAATCAACTCCTCTCCTCCTGTGCCCTCTCCATGAGGATCAGGGGCGAGATGAGTCCTCCGCGAGATTGGAGACATCCCATCTGGTCTCTCAGGGCCCACATCTGCATACATGTATAAAATGTGTTAGGACGAATGTGTATTAACAAAAAAAACATAAAACATAAAAAATCAAAAAACATGAGGTCTTACCCAACTCCTCGTCCTAGTCATCTCCTTCTAGCAATGGGAGATCTGGGTCTCCGGTGAAGTCAGTTCCTGCATATGGTCGGTCCTCCACTATAATCAACTGGCGCTGTAACCACCTAAAAAACTCCGGCCTCCAGGACATCTGTTGGCCGCCTCCAGCTCTGGGCATTAGTGCTGCCCAGCGAGCCATTCTTGGCTCTCGTGGTATCGGATCTGCTACTATGGCCCCTTGGCCCTGGAAGATTGGTAAGCGTTCCAGAATGAACGATACCAGGATGGAACCATAGCCAAATTGTTTCAGTTTAGCTTGTTTGCATTTTGTGAGTTGTCTCTTCATGTTTATTGTTACTGTTGTAGCCCAGTCAAACAATAAGGGACTCATGCATTCTGAGGCCAGCAGGAGTTGGGCCTTTGTGGCCTCGTGCGGTGCCTGTGATCCTGCAGCCCGCGTGATGGTATGTAGGACAACTCTCAATGCCAGGTCGGGGATGGTGTGGATATCCACCTTTTTTCTCCCTGATCCCATTTGTGCTCTTGGGCACACTCGTGCCATCACTTCTTCCATCTTCTCGCCAGATGGTCTGCTCCCAGTCAGGATGGGTACCGGACCTCTGCGAGACAATCCGGTTATGAAATACACATCGGAGACCTCCAGTTCCAATACCTGGTCTCGCAACTTGAACACTTGTTCCTGTTCATCCCAAATACTGATCAGATACTGGAGGAGCTCGGGCTGAGCTCGTAAACAGGGTGTAAGGAAGAACTTCTTTAGCCCACAGTTTCTGAGGGCATTCATGCAAGTCTCACTTTATGTGGCTTGTTCATCCTCTTCTCCATGCTCTCTTTCTTTCCATTCAATCACCATTTTACTTGATTTCCTGCATTCACATGGTAACAAACCCTTAATTAGATCTCTGATGGGCTTCAATTTTCATTGAAAATGATTAAAATCTCGAATTTTTAGGCGGAAATTCAGGTTTTGCCACTGGCACGGCTGTTTTGTGAACAGTCGCGCCACGTGGCGCGACCCCTTTGCATAGAAAAGCCCATTGGCGCGGGTCCGTGCCCGATACCCGCGCCAATGAACGCAGCCCTAAAAATTCAAAGAGTAGCCACAGAGGGCTTATACATGAGGGAAAACTATTAAAAAATGGATTGAAATGAAGAGCAGGGAAGCGCCTCTTACCTATCACAGAAGAGAATCTGAATGGTCAACCGGATCTGTCGCAATCGCCGTCAGAAGTTTGCACTCCAAAATGGACCACTGCTTCTTTTTACCAAGGTAAATAGTAAATGTAATTTTGTTTTTACCATTTTGGCATATTTATAACTTTTTTGACGTAGGATGAGTTTTAAAAGTTATTTTTACCAAATATTTTGATATGTTATGTCGGAAATGGGTTTTACGCTTGCTTGGTATGTGCAGCAATAGGTTTTTGCGACTTTAACGATGGAAACGAGTTGTATTTTATACTTTTTCAGACTCGGTTAATACACGAAAAAGTCACTTTGGAGTCATCTTTCAGCTCTTTTCTGACTCTTTAAACATGAAAAGATCGCCGAGGCCCTTTTCATTTCGATCTCGTTAAAATGGACACGAATCAACATCTAACCAGTATACGTTTAACCCTTTTTCGGGCTGGGATAGATTGATTACGAAAAAGGAATACCCTAGCCTATCGCGACTAGGAGGTTTTCTCGGATATTGTTTTCTACCTTTTCGGATCTGAGGAACTATTCACGAAAAGGGACTTGTGGAGTTTACTTTTCCGCTGTCTTTTCAAACTCTCTAAACATGAAAAGACGCCGAGTTCTTCCTTTGTCAGACTCGTTAAACCCTGATGACATCGGATCCAGTCGAAATGACGTTCTCCGAGTTCCTCCTTCCTAGGACTCGTTAAATGCACTAGGATGGATTCGCCCGAAGGGCGAACTTATATTACAAGCATATGCTATCCCCTTCAAGCTTGTTATCAAAAATAATTGGGGTACTCGCCAGAAATGGTGGGGGGAAAATGGAACCATCATCGTTGTCATCGGCAGTATGTCGCTCTTGAACATGGCACTTGTCTGCATTCGTGTCGGGTTGGGGACATCTCATCTCATTTTTTCACTTGCTTCCGTGGGTTTGGGTAATCCTTTTTGACCTCTCCTCTGCTCATTGCCTTGTCACCATGACCTCTGATCCGTTGATGTCAAATACTGCCAAAACCACTATTAGTGTCGTTACATGTTCAAGAGAAGTTGGCCTCTGCAAATATCAACCTTCCTCTGATTCTCATACGATCCTGATTCACAACAAAAACATCATGTTCCTCTGTCTCGTGTCGATGATGTGGGAAACATTATGGCCCACCTTCGATCAAGGTCACTTCCTGTCGACTTCAGCTCATTATCCAGGAAGCTGATCTAGAGACTCCTTCATGGTACCTTGGAGCCTGCATGCCTCAATGGCAGGTTCGTCGCATTCGACGTGGGGTTTTCATCATTGGCCTCCGATCGAGTGATTCTACGAGTGTTCGACGCCAGCTCATTGATTCACACGCCGTATATTGTACCTATAGTACCTTGAGGGCCATTGTCATTATTGGTGGTTCCTCTCGCGTTTGTTAACAACTCTCATCATTGGCTGGTAATCAGACGATGTTATTGCATGTTCGACTTCAGCTCACATATTCACATGCTTGAACTTGTACTTTTTTTGGGTCGAGATGGAGCGTAAGACCCTGGATTGTGTCTGTTGTAATCCAGGCTGCGATTGTGGATTATTATCATTTTGTACATGACTCACTGATTGGATGGCTGCGACCATACTTGAGTCTATTTATTTTGATCCTTGCTGGATGGCTGCGCCCATACCTTGGATCCGGATTATAGTGTACTCTGTTTCGGATGGCTGCGCCCATACCACATATACATCATGTACTTGAGATATCAGTTGTATTTTTCTACGCAGGTTTTCTGACAGCAGGGCTTCAGTTGAACATGTTCTCGTAAATCATTTCACCCCTCTCTCTCTTGGGCCTCATACTTTAGGGGGCATTTGTTACACAATAATTTGTCACTGTCCCTACCATTCCTCGTCCCGCAAAATGGAGGACCCATTATGTGACCTGTGAGAAATGTCATGCCTTGAAACCATCATCATTGTATTCCTCTAAGCATGAGCTTCAATTGCCCTAAAGACATCTCCTTGCAAAAAACCATGAAAACATCTCCTTTTTCATTGGCACGGGCAGACAGTTCATCACTCGCGCCAATGGGGAAAATCCTGCAAAGAGGCCGCGCCAAATGGCGCTCTGTCCTAGAGCAGCAGTCGCGCCAGCCAATTTAAGAAGTGTTTTTTAAATAAAGATTGCGGAATTTTTGTTTCAACCAACTCAGAAACCATTGCCTATCTTGAGTTGGGAGGTTTGGCTACGGGAGTTCTATGGAAGGGAGGTGGTTTGCCACCTTTCATGGAACCTTCCTTCATGATAGGGCCAATCCCACAATAATAGGGATCCCAACTCCCTCCTTTCCCATCTATAAAAGCTTGCCTATTGCCATTGCAAGCTAGTCTTAAAGTGCCTAAGCTTTGAATCTCCAAATTCCCAAGAGCCTTTGTGTTGTAAGAGCCCTCTTTCTTCCCTTAAGGCTGGCTCAAGTAAGGAGACTATCGTCGAGAGACTCAAGAGAGGTTTTCCCTTTCCCTGGCGAGCTTTGCGAGACGTGAATGACTGGGGACCCTTTCGAAGGAGATCACGGTGTCAGAACATTGGTTGTACTCTATTTCGATTTCTTATTAATGAATGACTACCAGTTATAGTTCCACTCTGTTTTTCACTTATGTTAATAACGAGTTATATCCTTTCTGACTAATATATAGTTGTGCATTATGGATTTTATGCTTGTATTCGTGTTGTTTCTTGCATGTGCAGGTGTCCATTCACGGAGATCGTGGGGATCGTGATCTGCCGAGGCTGAGGAACAGGAATGCTGTCTCTTCTATGAATCATAGCACTGGACTCCAGGTAGGCCTCCATCGTTGGCTCATTTATTCGCAATTAGGAACTTGCGCTGTATCATTTTATGATTGTTGCTAGACCCCTGCTGGGCTAGTCGGGATCGCCTCTCTCCGCAGAGGGGATTTACCTCCTCAACACCAAGAGTGGCGTAACTACCAATGAAGATAAGGGAAATCAACCTGCCACTGATGTATGGATCTAGAAAGCACTTGAAAAAAAGGAAGGATTTAATATTCAACGCGCAAAAGATACCTTCATTAAAGCACGGAAAAAATTTTCAGAAGGAGGTACGTCAACATCTGGTAGAACACTGAAGGAAGAAGGAGGAGCTGAGGAGATTAGACCATTTCTACATGCATGCATAAAGTTGTTGCGCAACAAGAAGGCTGTTGAAAATTTGCAAGAATTTATAGATAACTGTGCATAGAAAGAACGACCCATGATAGAAAAGCGAGAAGTCAACAAAATATATAAGAACAAGAAGAGAATGGGTAGGGAGATGCATATGACTACGAATATTGGTGCTTATGAAATGGATCAATTAATTCTATATTTGGGATCGGATGCTAATGTTATACCTAAGAAAACATGGCAGCACATGGGAGAGCCAAATCTGGAATGGTCTACTATCCAATTGCGAATGGCTAACCAACAAAATATCATTCCTTTAGGGAGGTTGTCACAAGTGGCGGTCAATATAGAGGGTATTATGGTGATGGCAGACTTTGAAGTCATAACAATTGTAGATGATATTGATCCCTATCTTATGCTACTAGGGTTGGATTGGGCTATTGACATGGATGGTTTTATCAATCTGAAGAGAATAAGAATGGAATTTGAGAGCAATGGAGTCAGGGAAATCATTCCTCTAGATCCTGCAAAAGGCCAAAGGTATATTGAACTAGTACACGCTGAGGAAAAGATTGATCAAATCTATAAGGTAACTTTGCACGAGGAAGACTAGATTAATCCAAAAACAGATGGGAATCTTAAATGGGAGAACGATAGTTATTTTTTTCACACTTTGATGAAGAACTAGACAATTGGAAAAACCGATTGCATGAGGTGTCTGGGCTGCGCTATAATCGTGTGACCCACACCCTGTGATGTATTACATCTGAGGTACGTGATTTACTGCACTATGATGGCTCAAGTGATGTAAAAATGTTTACAGGAGAGATGAAAAGGATTGTCCCTGAAGGACAGAGATTCCGTGCTTTGGATGTTGGCTTGTGTGCTACTCCAACAAGATGGTGGGAAACACATAAGGAGAATATGGGAAACTAGGAGGAATTTGCATGCATGATGAGGTTGTAGTTTGAATGTATAGTAATTAAAATGGAGGATGTATACGCTGGAAAATAGGATCCACACAGACATTTGGCCAAGTGTAATTATGTATGGGGTGTATAACCAAGACCTGAATGGGTTCATATGTTTATTCACATGTTGGGAAAAGTGCCTACTGAATGGTACTTGGAGACAGAGCTGTGCAAAGGCACTAGTGAATGGTCTACTCTGATAGAGAGCTTTCTCCTTACATTTAGCTTTGAAATTTGGTTTGATATAGTTGGTTAAGATTTGCATAATATTCAAGAAGTAATATTTGATACCACCAAGCGTGTGATTGAGTGCACGCCACTATCTTAGGACATGTAGATGAAAGGCATTGTGAATTTCAGAAACCTAGCAGTAGAATAAAATGATGAGGATCAAAGGAATCTCATGATTCCTGAATTTGCACGGCAACATGCAGTGGATGGGCCCTCAATCACCTCGCTGGATGTGACCAAGCCCTTAAAGCTCAGATAGGTGAATATTGGAACCAAAGAATAACCTAAGTTATCAAATATTGGAGACTACTGGGATGATGAAATAGTTGGCAAGGTGGCTGAGTTGCTGACAGAATATCAGGATCTGTTCCCTACAAAGTTATCAAGTTAAAAGAAAACATAGGAGAACTTGGAGTGATGAAAATCACATTGAAGCCTGATGTGCGCACAGTAAAACAAAGTCCATATAGGTTGATCCCCACATATAAGCAAAAAGTAAAAGAATACTTGGACAAAATGGTGGCAGTAGGCATCGTTGAGTCTGTGGAAGAATTTGACTGGGTAAGTCTGATGGTCATGCGAGATAAGAAGAACAAAGGAGAAATCAGAATATGTGTTGATCTACACAAAATTCATGATGCTTGTGTGCACGATTCATTCCCAACTCTATTATCAGATGAAATTTTGGATAATGTTGGAGGTCAAGAAGCATATTCTTTTACAGATGGGTTTTCAGGATATCATCAGATCCGGATTACACTAGAAGATAGGAGGAGGACCACTTTTTCTACTGAATGGGGATCCTTCCAATATACAATTATGCCCTTTGGATTGAATAATTCTCGTTCCATTTTCTCGCTCATGGTAGTTGTTGAATTCAAAGAATTTACATGATTGGAATGTCTCTGGGTTGTTAAAGAAGCATGTGTCAAATCTGCACTTAAGTATTTGATCTTCTTGAATTTGAAGAAGTGTATTTTCTGTGTACCATTTGGAATATTGTTGGGACACATTTTTTTCCAGTATGGATTGATGGTGGATCCTACCAAGATTGTTTTCATAGTCAATTTGGAAGTACATTAGAATATTAAGCACTTGCACTCAATATTGGGGCATATTGGGTACTATTGAATGTTTATTCGGGGATATGCGTTGATAACTGCGCCCATGGAAAAAATACTAAAAAAATATGCAATGTTCTGTTGGGATGAGGACTGTCAAAACAGTTTTGAGTTGCTCAAAGAAAATATGGTCACTGCGCCCATCCTATTCTTCCACAATTGGTCGAGGTCTTTTGATGTACATGTGCTTCCTCCTGTATTGTGCTCGTAGGTGTGTTAATGCAGTCAGGAGCAGGAGAAATTGATCATCCAATTTTTTATGCAAGCCGAAAACTTTCAAGAACATAAAATAATTATTCAACTACAGAAAGGGAAGGGATGGAAATGGTATATGTGCTACACAAATTATGTCACTATCTATTTAGAGGTCACTTTAAAATGTTCACTGATCGATCTTCTTTGAAGTAACTGGTCAACAAGCCTGTGTTGGGGGTGAAGATATGCAGGTGGTTGTTGTTATTCCAGAAATATGATTTTTAAACTCTGGTCAAACCAAGAAGATTGAATGTTGGGCCAGACCATCTGTCGCGCATTGAAATAGGAGAGGAGCCCACAAATATAGATGATGGCTTGCCAAACATGCATTTGTTTGTGATAAAAGTGGTCGATTCCTTGATATCATTAAGTTTTTGACTACCAGTTGTGTGCCTGAGGAGTATACAGTTCAACAGAAGAAAGAACTTGTGTTGCGAGAAAACAGACTTCACCATTATTGCTGGACAATTTTAAAAATTAGGTGCAGATGAGGTCCTGTGAAGGTATGTCCTGGAATATGAAAGGCGTGAAATTATAAATGAAGCTCATGGAGGAGTTTTCAGTGGTCATTATGTAGGTAAGGCCACTACATAGAAGATCTTGCGCACTCGGTTATTATGGAACACGCTACACAATGATGCCTATGCGCACTACCGCACATGTGATGTTTTTCAGAGGACAGGAAATCCATCATGCAGAGATGTGATGTCCTTGAATCTCCAGATGATAGTGCAAGATTTTTAGAAATGGGCTATTGATTTTTTGGGACCTATTAATCCTCCAAGAAGAAAGAGTGGTGTGCGCTATATCATCACTGTGACATATTATGTAAGTATATGGGCTGAAGGAAAACTAGTGAAGGATTGTAGTGTTGATACTTCTGTACAATTTATTTTTGAAAATATAGTGACCCGATTTGGTTGCCCTAATTTTCTGATAAGTGATCAGGATACGCATTTTGTAAATGACACCATTGAGGCATTGATCGAATAAGTCAATATGCGTCATCAGAAGAGCTCTCCTTATCATCCTCAGGAAAATGACACAGTTGAAGTTTCAATAAGATATTGGAGACCGCACTCACTAATGTATGCAATGCAAACATAAATGATTGGGATGAGCAGGTGCTAGTAATTCTCTAGGAATATAGGACTAATTGCAAAAAGTTGACTAGAAGGAAAAATTTCATAATGGTATATGGGAAAGAGGTGTGTTTCCCATGGATTTCATTGTTCCTAGTTTATGCATTGCAACATTTACCAATATGATTGAAGAATATGCTTTAGAAGACCTCTTGTTGCAGTTGGTTGCTCTGGAAGAATATCAGTTTATTGCAAATTATCACCAACAGGTTAAAAAGGTGCACAAAAAAGCTTGGCATGACAGGAATATTAGGAAAAAGGTGTTCAAGGAGGATCATTTGGTCTTACTATATGACATCAAGTTTGCATGCCACCTAGGAAAATTGAAGATGCATTGGCTAGGGCCTTATGTTTTTAAGGAAATCACTAATGGAGGAAAAGTGTGCTTGGCCACATTGAGTGCGGAATACCTTCCTTGGTATGTCAATGGAACCTGTTTGAAGTCGTACAGGGATGACCCTGTGCCTACCAAATGATTATATGGGCGGAGTATCTGACCTGCGCAAATGAGATGGAAATTGCACAGTAAGGTGTGATGTGCGTGTGATATTTGTGCGAGGGGGATGACTGACACACAGAGGTGTCAAAAAATAGCCATTGGAACAATAAAACTGGATAAGACAAATTTATTACCATTTTCAGGAGCATATAGGATGCATTTAATGAAGTGATTTTTCCAGATTTGGGACTGTTTTGTCAGTAATGGAGCCTCATTAATGCACAAGGAGCCATTGAAGATGCGACACAAGTATAAATATGACATATGGGGTCTCAATAGTTCCCTTTGCGCTCTGAGAGATTTTTATTCTTTGAGCTCTTTCTTTTCCATTGCATTTTCTGCGACTATGTCTGGTTTGGATCTAAGGTTTGAGGATGCATTGCACCAAGCAGAGATAGGGTACATAATTCCGGGCGAGATGAAAGAAATGAGACTAGGTGATGGCCCTACTGCACCTGAGGTGCCTATTGTGGAAACACATGGGCCATCCAAAACAACGAAGGGTAAATCCTTTGGAACGGGCATATCTCCCAGAGAAAAGACTCTAAGACCATGCCATTTAGCAGGAGAGAAAATGAAAAGGTCCATGGCAGAAGTTACAGAGATAATTGAGGAAGAATACGAAGAGGTCGTTGAAGTAGCCCCATTATTATGGTTTCCAAGCTACATTGCACCACAGAAACCCACTATAAAGGCACCTACGGACTTTGATAAGGTGCGCATGAGTATCCAAGTACCCCTAATCCCAGAGAATGTCCCAATGGAAGGGGATATTCTTGCAAAAATCCCACAGTTGCGGTTTGATGATTGGGACATCACGAATGATGAGAAATTCCCTAAGCTCACGCCAGAGCTCTATTTGGATCAAGTTACCTATGAGGGAGGCGTTGTGCACCTCGAGCCAAAGAGTGGGGTGTTAGGTCTGCACAAGGCAGGCCTGCTCAATTTGCTGCAGATCCCTCATTTTGGGCACAACCCCATTAATGATATATGTGTAAGACAATTGTTGGCTTTGGTTCATGATGAAGCGCTCTGGTTGGGAGAGCACATCCCTATTGATGCTAAATTTATCAAAAAATTAACAGATCTATGCTAAGGGAGCTGACCCTATTATGGACTTTGGTGGTAAAGCACAGGAGAAGGTGGTTGCATACTAGATCAAGAAGAAATATAATGTCACACGCAAGACCTGGGGGTTCCTATTGGAGGAAATTAATGACATTGGTGTATGTTTTGGTATGCTCATCTTGGCCTGTAGGATGATGTGTAAGTGCAGGCCTAAGGAGGTTCCTGTGCATGTGATTGTGCTTGTCGGCAGATGTGAAAATGGTGTAATTTACAACTGGTGCAGGTATCTATGCAAAGAATTATTGGAGAATGTGCACAAGGTGCAGGAGGAATAAAATCCCTTCTAATATGCTTGGCTCTTGTTACTGATTGCACTAATTAGATGGAGAACCCCTAAAGATATGTAGTTCCGCAAAATTGAAGAGAAAATGTGCGAAGATGCATGATACACAACACTATGGAACTCGTAAGAACCATTGCGCATGAAGGATAATAACATATTCTTGGTTTTGTATTATGCTACATTGAAACAAGCAGTGCAGTCCAAGCCTCACCTATCACCCACCCTATATGATCAATATAAGATGATCACAGATTTCAGAGCAAGGTTTCACAACATCCATATCAATGCAAAGGGCATTGTAGAGGGATTCTGGTACGAGCTACCCTATTTGGTAACCGAGGATGATTTAGTGTGTGTAACAGCAGAGTGGTTGTTTTCCTAGTTAACCCTACCCACACCAATGAATAAGCGCACTCCGAAAATGAAATCTACAGATAAATCCACTGAAAAACCTATAGATACATCTCCAGCAACAGTGATAGAGAAGGCCACCAAGAAACCCACCGAGAAGGAACCAACCCCTACTATGACTGGAGAAATTGTTGACACAATAAAAATGCATCAGAAAAATGGCTCTGTGCCTAAAGAAAATAGAGAAGTTGAGACATCAAAAGGCACTAAGCGCGGATCTCAGGCCGCTGATGGATCATGCAAGAAGTAAAAAGGCTCCAAGAAGGTAGGGTAGGAGGTCCTAACGCTGACAAAGGACGACCTCAAAGAAATCATGAACACTATCACGTCTGTGACTAAAGATCGCTGGATAGATATGGAAGTCCAGTACAAATCTGCATTGGAGATTGTACAAGTTGGGTTGCAGGAATTAAAATTTTAGGCAAGCCAGATTCAAGAGGGTGTGATTCAGGAAAGCTGGACCAGTGCACACATTACCATCATGCAACCGTTGGATGTTTCTCTACCAGTATTATGAGATGCATGATTTGTCCACATCCCCCTACCAATAGTTGATATGGATGCTAACCATCGTGTCCAATTCCCTGGTACAGGAAATGTGCATGTTAATATTTTGGTGTTGCCTGCAGGTCAATTACATCTTCTTCATTCAATGATCGCAGATGGGCTTCAATACAGAGAAGCGACCACACAGACGAATACCAGGGATGCACAACAATAGGCCGTGCAAGCACACCAACAAAAAAAACAAGAAGAAGTAGCTTGCAGAGAAGTAGAGGCCCAGCGTGCAATGTTAGAGGCTAAAATCAACCAAGTCTACTGCAATATTCCACCTATCCCAGCCATAGTTGTACCCACTGAAAAAATAGAGGGATTGGTTGCTGCAGTAAAAGAAGTACACGCAGAAGTAAAAACCATCCGAACAGAGTATGAGTAGTAGATCGTGGACCTCCAGACCAAATTGCAGCCAAAGACACCGCAAGAGGTTCGCACACAAAGAGCTGCAGAAGTAAAGCAGGAAAATGGCAACATTGCTGCTATGGTCACCGTGTGTGACAATTTATTAAATGAGGCCATGGATATTTGGGCCTCTCTCCAAAATTACACGGTAGTACAGCAACTGCGCGATGCAATCAATCGAAAGGAGCATCAATTCAAAGAAATCTAGACAGTGGCTCCTACATTGGTCCTCACACAATGCCTCGCTTGTCTGCAAGAGTGCATAACAATTCAAACCAAGATTTCCAACTTTCACTGGAAGGAACACATGCTGAAGGAGTGCATGAAACCATGGGTAGAAGAAGCACTGCAACTATCACAAATGCTGGAAAACACTTTGAAAATCATTTATCAGACTCAACGCATCATAGAGATGGATGCGGAGGGGCCTACTACCGAAAATATGGTGCAAAAAGTGCAGAGTGAAGCATCATAGGGTCTTGAGTTAGTGCTCCCTCTCTAGACTTCTGTCAAAATGCTTCAGGCCAAGAATAAAGAACCAATGACTTAGTGACTTGGGATGAGTCACATGTTTGTGTTGGGTGCCTATTGGAGCGGGGTCCCTGAGGCACAAGTTCCGAAGACATTTTTGTATACTTTTGTATATGCGCGCTACGTAAATGGAGTCAAGGGGCTTTGGGGTGGGTCAAAGTCCTCAATTTTGATATAAATAAGCTTAAATGTAAACTATGGGCCTCAAACCATGGTTTGAGACCATAGTATCTACGCGTTAGGAATATATAAATAGATAAAATGCATCTAAGCTAAGTATTGATATATGTGTTATGAGTTATTGATGTTTTCATAAGTTTATGCATCTGTAAGGGTTTTTGGGTTGGGTTGAAAGGCTCATGCTCGCTGTGTGTGCAAAGACCTAGTCCTAGTTGTGTGCACAAAGACCTAGTCTTGGCTATGGGAAGAATCTTCTGGCTGTGTGCGCGGAAAGGTTTTGTAAGGATTTTGTAAGGAGTAATTGATGTTTTGATTGACATATATGAATATAATAGAAAGAAAAATTTTGGCGAAGTTCATTGTGTTATATATCTGAATTGTTTACTGTTTATGCTTGTTAAGATCACATTATCTACCTTGCTTATTGATGATTGAACAAAGATATTTGATTTGATTATGCATGGTTATTAATGGTTAATATATCTATTTAAGTATTCACATTAGTTAAGATCTAGATCTGGTTCTGTTATGTTATCTATGCAAAATGAATAAAATTTTTGTCTTATCCTGTTAATGATTGCGCATTCTCTGTGATTATGTTATATATTGTTGCGCGCATCTGTTTAAGTTCACATTGAGATTTGCTGAGGACCACTTCATTATTTTATCCCTCGGGGTGCAGAAAACTGGTTCCAACACCCCCCCATATTGCTTCGGGTGAGACTTTGGTCTGCACAAGCAGATCACTGCCAAAAAGGACATTAGTTGGAGGGTTTGTTCGTTTATCCATAAACTTTGAACCTAGGTCAGGACCGCTCAAGCCAACATTGATGCAGGGATTCCTAGACCTTTTGTTCTTTCTTTTAGAGACAACCTCACTCAGTTTTGAAACCATCTGGAAATCTAGCTCAACCAAATATAAGATAACCCACCGCACCATGGCTATCAAGAAATGACAAGGAAAGGTTGAAGAACATTGTCACACCTAGAAAATCCCATGTGAATGAAAGCAAGAGAAGAAAATACACACATGCATGTACCACGCATGCCAAAACTAGCAATCAAATCACATATGAAATTCAATACATGCAGGAAATCTCATTGTTTCCATGTGATATTGCTCTTCCTTGCTTGATATTTGTATCCATTTACCATATTTGTCCTTCCTTTTCTTTCCTTGATCCAATATAAAAGTGCTCCATGAAAACTCTAAGTGTCCAAGAGTGAGAGACAGAAATAGTATAGAGAGAGCTCCAAACTAAACTGAAAAAAGGTACCAACTGATCCTCATAAGAATTTTTATTAATGAGGCCTTTATTTCTTCAATTTTCCATTATTTTCCTTCATTTTCCCCCTCAAATGAAACCTATGACATTTTACCTTCCTTTTCTCTTAATTTTCTTTATTTTCATAAATAAATGCCAAATAAATGGCTCTTTCATTTTCAAAGCCTTTCCCATTTCCTTTGCCAATTTCCTTAGCCATAATTAACCAAATGAACACCTAAACTAGGATGTTCTTCCCAAAATTTAGCTTGGAATACATCTCCCATGACCTTGGTATTATATTTTAACCAGGGCTGTTCCATAAATACTTTTTGAAACAAATATTATCATTAGAAGAGAAAGAAAAATGGGTCACTAATATGTTGGTTTATGGCTTTGAAATCATCTAAAAAAAGGGGAAGAAAAATGTTGTTGCAAATGCACTCTTAAGAAGGGATGAGGATGTGGAAGCATTGGTATATGCCATTTTCATTATCAAACTTGGCTAGATAATTGAAGCAAGGGAAGAATGACAAAGAGGTGTGGACACTCATTCAAAAGTTGCAAGAAGATCCCAATACATTAGATATATTTATTTGGAAAATTGACTCATTATGGTACAAATATAGCTTATATCTATGTAATAATTCCCAACTCAAACAAAATATTATTTTGGAATTGCACACCTCTCCTTTAAGAGGGAACTCACGATTTTAAAAACATACCATAGGGTAAAGAAGGATTTTTTGGGATGGCCTTAAATATGATATACAAAATTTTGGTGCAGAATATTTGGTTTGCCAACAAAATAAAGTTGAAACAATTAAGACCCCAAGTATATTACAACCTTTATCCATTCCAAGTCAGCGTTGGGAGGAGGTCTCAATGGATTTTATCATAGGTTTACCCAAGTCTAAAAGAAAGAGTGTCATCATGGTGGTAGTTTATAGACTTACCAAGTATGCACATATTGGCTTGAGGGGTCTTGACCCAAGTTCACAGTTTATCATGCAACCAACAAACCCTCCAACTGCTGGCCCTTTCGGCAATGGCCTGCTTGCACATATCAAAGACTCACTTGAAGTAGTATGGGGGGTGTTGGAACCAGGTTTACGCACCCTGAGGAATAAAATAATGAATTTGTCCTAAGTAGATAGATTGCAGACTTATACCAATGATAAAAACATGCGCGCTAGACTTAACAAAATAATACAGACTCACAGATCTCTTACGTGCAGATAAAAAATAACATAACCAGATCCAGATATAAACAAAGTGTAATCACTTAAGCAGATTTATCAACCATAAATATGCATATATAACAGGTATCCTAGCGAAATGATAAGTAAGCAACATAGAAACAGTGTGATCTTAAAAAAAACAGAAACAGTAAATACATTAGTCAGATCAACGCAATAAGTTCAATAAAATTTTTCCTCTCTATTAATTCATATCCTTTCAATACATCAGAATTTCCCCTTCCACATAACCCTTCCCTGCACACAGCCAATGGAGTCTGCACACAACCAAGACTAGGTCTCCACACACATAGCCAACATGAACCTTTCTACCCAAAACCAAGACTTACAAAAGCGTACTACATATGCATAACACTTTGATCCAAAACATTATAGGATATTTTACTTAAACTCATTCTATCTATTTATATCCATCTTAACGCGTAGATACTATGGTCTCAAACCATGGTTTGAGGCCCATAGTTTACCCTTAAAACCCATCTACATCAAAAATAGGGACTTTGACCCACCCCAAAGCCCCTTGAATCATTCACGCAACATGAAAATACAAGGCTTATACAAAATTACATCAAAAAGTGTGCCATAGGGGACCCCGCTCCAATAGGCCCCAAACACAAACATGTGACTTGTCCTGAGTCACTGAGGTGTTTGCTCCTTTAGCTTGGATTGGAGCATGCTGATAGAAGATTTTAGAGGGAGCACCATGTAAAATCTGTGCGCCGCAACTTCCTGTGCTTGCTGAACTAACTTCTCTATAGTGGGCCCTTTAGTGGCCATTTCTATGCTGCATTGAGTCTGTTGAATTGTCTTCAAGGTGATGTCTATATTTTGGGAAAGCTGGAGAGCTTCCTCAACCCATGGTTGCATACGTGCCTCTAACAGTTTTTCCTTTCAGCGCAAGTATTCAATCTCTGTTTAGATCTATCACTCCTGCAGGTGATCTAGGTGTTGTGTAAGAACCAAGGTTTGCGCCACTGTCCGAATCTCTTCAAATTGTTGTTACTTCTGATGTAGTGCACCGCACAATTGTTGTATGACTAGATAATTCTACATGGATGTCCATACTCCCATAGCTTCATCTAACAAATTCTCACTTTGCATGACTACAACGTCGATACTATTTGTAGCTTTTTCTACCTTGGCTTCTCTTTGGGCGCAAACCTCTGGTAGAGTGTCAGGCTGCAATTGTTTTTTAGGTCTGCGATTTTTTGTTCATACTCTATTATGACGGTCTTGACCTTAGCGTGTGATGATTTCAGAGCTGCAGCCAATCCTTCCAGTTTTTCCTCTGATGCAACCGTGGCCAGGACCATTGGAACATCACAATAGACATGATGGATTTTGGCCTCTAGTATAGCACGCTGGGCTTCAGTTGTGCGGTATGCTAATTCTGCTGCTTGCTAGTTTTGGTGTGCTTCTTTAACTTGCTTCTAATATTCCATTGTATTTGTGTGAATAGCAACCTCTCTGAATTGAAGTTCATCTGCGATAATTGAATGCATCAAGTACATATTCCCTATAGGTGATACAAAAATATTAATACTTTTATCACATGTACCACGGAATTGGGCGCGCCTGCTGGCTTCCACATGAATAGCTGGTGCAGTGATTTGGACAAGGCAGGCATCCCCAGTGGTTGTTTTTGAAATATCTAAGGGTTGTGTGCTTGTGAATTGCATGTTGGTCTGGCTCTCCTGAGCTATGCTCGCTTGTATCTGGCTCACCTACATCTTCAGTTCTTGTATTCCTACCTGAAAAATATCCAACGTAGTCTTGTACTACACCTTCATATCAGTCCAGTGATCCTCGGTTGTAGACATGACTGTGTTAGCAATTTGGTGTAGCTTTTCCTCCGTCCACATCAAGACCTTTTGCGTGACATCTTTGGATCCCTTTATCTTTTTTCTTGATCCACCAATGGCGTAAGATCCACAATTTGTTTCCTTGGAGGTTTATGGTTCTATCAAGTCTTTTGACGCAGACCATTCTTCTCTAGCTTCATTTCTTTTTCAAGGTTGATTGTCTCACCAGTGGTGCTTGGAATTTCTTCTTTCTCTACAAGCTTCTCAGTGGTCTTCTCGGTTGTTTTTGCTGGCTGAGTGCCAGTGCGCGGCTTGGTCGGCGTTGTATGTGACAACCACACGGGTGGCCATTCTACCATAACTCTGAGAAAATCATCCTCTGTCACTAAGTATAATAACTCGTACCAAAATCCTTCCACAGTTCCTTTTGTGTGGATGTGCATCTTACAAAAGGTAGCCTTGAAGTCACCTACTATCTTGTACTGATCATATAGCGTGGGCGATAGTCACAACTTTGACTATACAACCTGATATAGGGTAGCATCATAAAGAACCAAAAATATTTTATTTTCCTTAGCGCGCATTGGGTATGAGGAGTTCCATAATGTGGCATAACATGCAACCTTACACATATGAGGCTCGATCTCAAGAAAATAGGTTTCCTCAGGGTTCTTCGACCCAGTCATTGCAATCAACAATAATAGCCAAGCATAATGGAATTTCTTTCCTTCCTCCTGTGTTTCACGCACATTTTCGAGGAACTCCTTGCACAGATAGCTAGACCGGTAATAAATAAATCCCTTCAAGCACTCTCCAATGAGAGCAATGACATGTGCATACACCTCTTTTGGTTTTCATTTGTGCATAATCTTACAGGCTAAGAATGGCGTGCCAATTGAAATGCTTGGTTGTTTATCTCATTTACCACGAAGCCTCAACTCTTGCGCAAGACTTGGTATTTATTCTTAATTTTCTTTGCAACAGTTTTTTCCTAGGATTTCCACTGAAATAAGAAATGGGGTCGACTCCTTTAGTGGTTAGACCCGTGATCCTATGGATCAATGTGACATCAATAAGGAAGTGTTCTCCCAACCACATTGCATTGTTATGCACTAGCATGAGAAACTACCAGATGCAAATGTAATTTATGGGGCTGCGCCCAAAATGAGGGATCTGCAGTAATTTTAGCAGGCCTGACTTGTGCAGAACTAGTACCCATCTCTTTAGCTCAAGGCATACAATACCTACTTCATATGTGACTTGATCTAGATACAAATTAGGTGCAAATTCTGGAAATATTTCGACATCCGCAATGTCCCAGTACTCTAGTCTAAGTTGCAGCACTTTAGAAAACATTTCCTCTTCCATTGTGACATTTTCAGGGATTAATGGCATCTGGATGCTTGCACACACCTTATCCAAGTATTTAGGAATTCAGACTGATGGTTTGCATGACGCAACATAGCTCGGAAACCGTGAGAATGGGGGTACTTCGACCACATCCTCCTATCCTTCGACAGTTGTTTTATGGACCTCAACCATAGGCCTTTTCAACCGCTCAGTCATAGTAGAGCACAACTTTGGGGTCTTCTCCCTTGGAGATTTTTGTATACCAGAAGACTACCCTTTCTTTGACTTCGAGGGGACAGGCGTTTGAATAACAGGGACTTCGGGCAGAGCAGGGTTATCTCTAGGTCTTGTGGCCATCATAATTTTAGGAATTACATAACCCAACCTAGCTCGGTGCAAAAATTCCTCGAACCCTGGATCCAAACCAAACATAGACACAAAGTGTGTAGTGACAATTAAGGAGCTCAAAGCAAAGAAGTCACTCAGAAATAAAAGGTAACTATTGCGACCCCATAGGTCATATTTATACTTGTGGTGTGTCATCACCGACTCCTTCTGCATTAATGTGTCTCCATAAATGATAAAATGGTCCCAAATCTGGAAAATTCCTTTCATTAAATGCAACGTAGATGTGCCCATAAATGGTAATAAAGTTGTATTTTCCAGATTTACTGTTCCAACGACTAATTTTTGACACCTCTACGACCTAGTCAACCTCCTCACATAGCTACCGCTCACACGCCGTACCTTGTTCTGCATATATTCTATATCTAATAACAACCTTCTGTAGAGAATTACCCCCCAACACAGGCTTTTTTATCAGGTAATTCAAAGAATATCGAGTAGTGTCTGTCATGTTCCTTGATAACTAAAAACTCCTCTGACATTCAGCATACCAATGGAATGTCGTGCCTTTTCTGAGTAATCTACTCATGGGCGCAGTGATCAAATCATAACTCAGATTGTGTTTCCTATAGTATCCAGCAAGGCTCATCATCGAGTGCACCTTTCTAACACTCTCAGGGGGGGAGATTGAGGTTTCAACGACTGTGCATTCCCTAGATTCCATAATTTCGAAATGTTTGCAGTGCACAATCTCCTTCATCAGCACATTAGTGATTTGTGGAATCAAAGCTTGGCCACTTTGATCAGACCCATTCTCAAAGATGAATGTAAGAATAAAAATCCCTGTCAGCACAGACCATTCACTAGTGCCTCAGCGCAACTCTGTCTCCAAATACCATTCAGTAGGTACCTTCCCGAATGTGTGAATAAACATGTGGACCCATTCAGGTCTTGGTTCTACGCCCCATACTTGATTCCATCTCACAAAATGTCTACGTAGATCCTCTTTTCCACAGTACACATCTTCCATTTTAATGATTGGACATTCAAACCGCAACCTCATCATGTGCGCATATTCCTCCTAGTTCCCCATACTCTCCTTATGAGTTTCCCACCATCTTGCTGGAGTAGCGCGCAAGCCAAGATCTAAAGCATGGAATCTATGTATTTTAGGCACAATCCTTTCAAGCTCCCCTATAAACATGTTTATATGATTTTATCCATAATAGTGTGGCAAATCACATAGCTCAGATGTTATGCATCGCAAAGATCGGGTCATACGATTATAGCACAGCTCAGATACGTCATTCAATCGGTTTTGCGATTTTTCTAATTGTTCATCAAAGTCTGAAAAATAAGAGATATCCTTATCCCACTTAGGATTTCCATCTCCTATTGGATTAATCCAATCTTCTTTGTGCAAGGTCAGCTTATAGATTTGATTGAGCTCATCCTCAATGCACACTAATTTAGTATATCTTTGTCCTTCTGCAGGATATAGAGGAATGATTACCCAGACTCCACTACTTTAAAATTTCATTCTCCTTTTCTTAAGATTTATGACACCATCCATGTCAATAGCCCAGTCCAACCTTAGTAGCACAGGATAAGGATTAGTATCATCTACAATTTGGATGACTTCAAAGTCTATTGTCATCTTAAGACCCTCTATACTGACCAGAACTTCCGACAACCTCCCTAAAGGAATGATCTTCTGCTGATTAGCCATGCACAATTGAATGGTATACCACTCCAGGTTTGGTTCTCCAATGCGCTGCCATGTTTGCTTAGGTAGAACATTATCATATGATCCCAGATCTAAAATAACCTAGTCCATCTCATAAGCACTAATATGCGCGGTCATATGCATCTCCCTACCTGTTCTCTTCTTATTCTTGTATATTTTATTGACCGCTCACTGTTCTACCATTAGTTGTTCCTTCTTTACGCAGTTATCTATTAGATCTTAAAGATTTTCTACGGCATTTTTGTTGCGCAGTAAATTTATACATGCTTGTAGAAATGGTTTGATATCTTCATCTCCTCGTACTTCCTTCATCAGTCTTCCTGATGTTGACACACTTCCTTCAGCAAATTCCCTCGGTGCTTCAAAACGGGTCTCCTTTGTGCACTAAAGATTAAATCCTTCCTTCTTTTCAGGTTCTTTAAGGATCCATACATTAGTGGCTGGTAGCTTTCCCTTATCTTCATTGGTGGCTACACCACTCCTAGTCACCACATTCACACTGGGATCTTCTTCACGATTTTCTGCTTGAACCATCTGAAGATTTCGTGTTTTAGTCTTTGTCTTCTTCTCCTAAATTTTAGCAATGAATACAGGAAAATATTCTATGAAATGATCAAATTGTCTACAATACTTGCAATATTTTCATGCTAGGTTAGGACATTTGTGCACATAATGACCAACATCTCCATATTTATAACAAATGACTTGTCCTTTTCCTCGACCAGCTCATCCACCTCCTCGGCCTCTTCCTTTGCCCTGAAATCCTGCACGCCCAGAAGGGGGTGCTGGTGATGTAGGCTCAACCTGCATTCTATATATTTCATTTTTATCTAACATCATATCATAATTTTGACAATGCTACTCATCGTGCCCTAAGGACGAACAGAATCTGCAAAAAAATTGCTTCAAGTTAGGCTGATACTTTCTGATCCTTAGGCATGAGTCTGTGTCATGTAATCCAATGGTTCAACAGATTGTGCACCATACAAGACATTACCAAGTATGCACATGTTGGCTTGAGGGGTCTTGACCCAAGTTCACAGTTTATCATACAACCAACAAACCCTGCAACTTCTGGCCCTTTCGGCAATGGCTTGCTTGCACATATAAAAGACTCACCCGAAGTAGTATGGGGGGTGTTGGAACCAGGTTTACGCACCCTGAGGTAGAAAATAATGAAGTCATCCTAAGTAGATCGATTGTAAACTTATAACAATGATAAAAAGATGTGCGCTAGACTTAACAAAATAATACAAAATCACAGATCTCTTACGTGCAGATAAAAAATAACATAACCAGATCCAGATATAAACAAAGCGTAATCACTTAAGCAGATTTATCAACCATAAATATGCATATATAACAGGTATCCTAGAGAAATGATAAGTAAGCAACACAGAAACAGTATGATCTTAAAAAAGTAGAAACAGTAAATAAATTAGTCAGATCAACACAATAAGTTCAATAAAAATTTTCCTCTCTATCAATTCAGATCCTTTCAATACATCAGAATTTCCCCTTCCACATAAACCTTCCCTGCACACAGCCAATGGAGTCTGCACACAACCAGGACTAGGTCTCCACACACACAGCCAGTAGGAACCTTTCTACCCAAAACCTAGACTTACAAAAGCATACTACATATGCATAACACTTCGATCCAAAACATTACATGATATTTTACTTAAACTCATTATATCTATTTATATCCATCTTAACGCATAGATACTATGGTCTCAAACCATGGTTTGAGGCCCACAGTTTACCCTTAAAACCCATTTACATCAAAAATAGGGACTTTGACCCACCCCAAAGCCCCTTGAATCATTCGCGCAACATGAAAATACAAGGCTTCTACAAAATTACATCAAAAAGTGTGCCATAGGGGACCCCGCTCCAATAGGCCCCAAACACAAACATGTGACTTGTCCTGAGTCACTGAGGCGTTTGCTCCTTTAGCTTGGATTGGAGCGTGCTGATAGAAGATTTTAGAGGGAGCACCATGTAAAAGCTGTGCACCACAACTTCCTGTGCTTGTTGAACTAACTTCTCTGTAGTGGGCCCTTCAGTGGCCATTTCTATGCTGCATTGAGTCTGTTGAATTGTCTTCAAGGTGGTGTCTAGATTTTGGGAAAGCTGGAGAGCTTCCTCAACCCATGGTTGCATACGTGCCTCTAACATTTTTTCCTTTCAGCGCAGGTATTCAATCTCTGTTTAGATCTATCACTCCTGCAGGCGATTTACGTGTTGTGTAAGAACCAAGGTTGGTGCCACTGTCCGGATCTCTTCAAATTGTTGTTCCTTCTGATGTAGTGCACTGCACAATTTTTGAATGACTAGATCATTCTGCACGGATGTCCATACTCCCATAGCTTCATCTAAAAAATTGTCACTTTGCGTGACTACAACGTCGATACTATTTGTAGCTTTTTCTACCTTGGCTTCTTTTTGGGCGCAAACCTCTGGTAGAGTGTCAGGATGCAATTTTTTTTTAGGTCTGCGATTTTTTGTTCATACTCTATTATGATGGTCTCGACCTTAGCGTGTGATGATTTCAGAGCTGCAGCCAATCCTTCCAGTTTTTCCTCTGACGCAGCCGTGGCCAGGACCATTGGAACATCACAATAGACATGATGGATTTTGGCCTCTAGTGTAGCACGCTGGGCTTCGGCTGTGCGGTCTGCTAATTCTGCTGCTTGCTAGTTTTTGTGTGCTTCTTCAACTTGCTTCTAATATTCCATTGTATTTGTGTGAATAGCAAACTCTCTGAATTGAAGTTCCTCTGCGATAATTGAATGCATCAAGTACATATTCCCTATAGGTAATACAAAAATATTAATACTTTTATCACATGTACCACAGAATTGGGCGCACCTGTTGGCTTCCACATGAATAGCTGGTGCAGTGATTTGGACAAGGCAGGCATCCCCAATGGCTGGTAATGAAATATATAAGGGTTGTGTGCTTGTCAATTGCATGTTGGTTTGTCTCTCCTGAGCTATGCTCGCTTGTATCTAGCTCACCTACATCTTCAGTTCTTGTATTCCTACCTGAAAAATATCCAACGTAGTCATGTACTACACCTTCATATCAGTCCAGGGATCCTCGGCTGTAGACGTGACTGTGTTAGCAATTTTGTGTAGTTTTTCCTCCGTCCATGTCAAGACCTTTTGCGCGACATCTTTGGATCCCTTTATCTTTTTTCTTGATCCACGAATGGACTAAGATATGCACTTTGTTTCCTTGAAGGTTTATGGTTCTATTAAGTCTTTTGACGCAGACCATTCTTCTCTAGCTTCATTTCTTTTTCAAGGTTGATTGTCTCATCAGTGGTGCTTGGAATTTATTCTTTCTCTACAAGCTTCTCAGTCGTCTTCTCGGTTGTTTTTGTTGGCTGAGTGCCAGTGTGTGGCTTGGTAGGCGTTGTATGTGACAACCACACGGGTGGCCATTCTACTGTAACTCTGAGAAAATCATCCTCTGTCACTAAGTATGGTAACTCGTACCAAACTCCTTCCACAATTCCTTTCGTGTGGATGTGCATGTTACAAAAAGTAGCCTTGAAGTCACCTACTATCTTGTACTGATCATATAGCGTGGGCTATAGTCACGACTTTGACTATACAACCTGATATAGGGTAGCATCATAAAGAACCCAAAATATTTTATTTTCCTTGGCGCGCATTGGGTATGAGGAGTTCCATAATGTGGCATAACATGAAACCTTACACATATGAGGCTGGATCTCAGGAAACTAGGTTTCCTCAGGGTTCTTCCACCCAATCAGTGCAATCAACAGTAATAGCCAAGCATAATGGAACTGCTTGCCTTCCTCATGTGTTTCACGCACATTTTCAAGGAACTCCTTGCACAGATAGCTAGACTAGTAATAAATAACTCCCTTCTCGCACTCTCCAATGAGAGCAATGACATGTGCAGACACCTCCTTTGGTTTTCATTTGTGCATAATCTTGCAGGCTAAGATGAGCGTGCCAATTGAAATGCTTGGTTGTTTATCTCATTTACCACGAAGCCTTAGCTCTTGCGCGAGACTTGGTATTTATTCTTAATTTTCTCTGTAACAGTTTTTTCCTGGGATTTCCACTGAAATAAGAAATGGGGTCGACTCCTTTAGTGGGTAGACCCGTGATCCTATGGATCAATGTGACATCAATAAGGAAGTGTTCTCCCAACCACAGCGCATCGTCATGCACTAGCGTGAGAAACTACCAGATGCAAATGTAATTTATGGGGCTGCACCCAAAACGAGGGATCTGCAGTAAGTTTAGCAGGCCTGGCTTGTGCAGAACTAGTACCCATCTCTTTAGCTCAAGGCATACAATACCTACTTCATATGTGACTTGATCTAGATACAAATTAGGTGCAAATTCTAGAAATATTTCGACATCCGCAATGTCCCAGTACTCTAGTCTAAGTTGCGGCACTTTAGAAAAAATTTCCTCTTCCATTGTGACATTTTCAGGGATTAATGGCATCTGGATGCTTGCACACACCTTATCCAAGTATTTAGGAATTCAGACTGAATGTTTGCGCGACGCAACATAGCTCGGAAACCGTGAGAATGGGGGTACTTCGACCACATCCTCCTATCCTTTGACAATTGTTTTATGGACCTCAACCATAGGCCTTTTCAGCCGCTCAGTCGTAGTAGAGCACAACTTTGGGGTCTTCTCCCTTGGAGATTTTGGTATACCAGAAGACTACCCTTTCTTTGACTTCGACGGCACAGGTGTTTGACTAATAGGGACTTCGGGCAGAGCAGGGTTATCTCTAGGTCTTGTGGCCATCATAATTTTAGGAATTGCATAACCCAACCTAGCTCGGTGCAAAAATTCCTCGAACCCTGGATCCAAACCAGACATAGACACAGAGTGTGTAGTGACAATTAGGGAGCTCAAAGAAAATAAGTCACTCAGAAATAAAAGGGAACTATTGTGACCCCATAGGTCATATTTATACTTGTGGTGTGTCTTCAATGACTCCTTTTGCATTAATGTGTTTCCATAAATGATAAAACGGTCCCAAATCTGGAAAAATCCTTTCATTAAATGCAACCTAGATGTGCCCATAAATGGTAATAAAGCTGTATTTTCCAGATTTATTGTTCCAATGGCTAATTTTTGACACCTCTACGACCTAGTCAATCTCCTCACACAGCTACCGCGCACGTCTCATACCTTGTTGTGCATATATTCTATAGCTAATGACAACCTTCTGTAGAGAATTACCCCCCAACACAGGCTTTTTTATCAGGTAATTCAAAGAATATCGAGTAGTGTTTGTTGTGTCCCTTAATAACTAAAAACTCCTCTGACATTCACCATACCAATGAAATTTCATGCCTTTTCTGAGTAATCTACTCATGGGCGCAGTGATCAACTCATAACTCAGAATGTGTTTCCTATAGTATCCAGCAAGGCTCATCATCGAGTGCACCTTTATAACACTCTCAGGGGGGGAGATTGAGGTTTCAACGACTGTGCGTTCCATAGATTCCATAATTTCCAAATGTTTGCAGTGCACAATCTCCTTCATCAACACATTAGTGATTTGTGGAATCAAAGCTTGGCCACTTTGGTCAAACCCATTCTCTAAGAGGAATGTAAGAATAAAAATCCCTGTCAGCACATACCATTCACTAGTGCCTCAGCGCAACTCTATCTCCAAATACCATTCAGTAGGTACCTTCTCGAATGTGTGAATAAACATGTGGACCCATTCAGGTCTTGGTTCTACGCCCCATACTTGATTCCATCACACAAAATTTCTACGTAGATCCTCTTTTCCATAGTACACATCTTCCATTTTAATGACTGGACATTAAAACCGCAACCTCATCATGCGCGCATATTCACTCCTAGTTCCCCATACTCTCCTTATGAGTTTCCATGCGCTTCATCTTCTTTGAGTACTTGAGTAGCGCGCAAGCCAAGATCTAAAGCATGGAATCTATGTACTTTGTACTTTAGGCACAATCCTTTCAAGATCCTCTATAAACATGTTTATATGATTTTATCCATCATATTGCGGCAAATCACATAGCTCGGATGTTATGCATCGCAAAGATCGGGTCATACGATTATAAGCACAACTCGAATACCTCATTAAATCAATTTCGAGTTTCTAATTCCTCATCGAGTCTGAAAAATAAGAGATATCCTTATCCACTTAGGACTTTCTCTTGCTATTGGATTAATCCAATCTTCTTTGTGCAAGGTCAGCTTATAGATTTGATTGAGCTCATCCTCAATGCACACCGGTTTAGTATATCTTTGTCCTTCTGCAGGATCTACAGGAATGATTACCCAGACTCCATTAATTTCAAATTTCATTCTCCTTTTCTTAAGATTTATGACACCATCCATGTCAATAGCCCAGTCCAACCTTAGTAGCACAGGATAAGGATTAGTATCATCTACAATTTGGATGACTTCAAAGTCTGTCGTCACCTTAACACCCTCTATACTAATCAGAACTTGCGACAACCTCCCTAAAGTAATGATCTTCTACTGATTATCCATGCGCAATTGAATGGTAGACCACTCCAGGTTTGGTTCTCCAATGCGCTGCCATGTTTGCTTAGGTAAAACATTTTCATATGATCCCAGATCTAAAATAACCTGGTCCATCTCATAAGCACTAATATGCGTGGTCATATGCATCTCCCTACCTGTTCTCTTCTTATTCTTGTATATTTTATTGGTCGCTCACTGTTCTACCATTAGTTGTTCCTTCTCTGCGCAGTTATCTATCAGATCTTAAATATTTTCTACGGCCTTTTTGTTGCGCAGTAAATTTATACATGCTTGTAGAAATGGTTTGATATATTCATCTCCTCGTACTTCCTTCATCAGTCTTCCTGATGTTGACACACATCCTTCAGCAAATTCCCTCGGTGCTTCAAAAAGGGTCTCCTTTGTGCACTAAAGATTAAATCCTTCCTTCTTTTCAGGTGATTTACGGATCCATACATTAGTGGCTGGTAGCTTTCCCTTATCTTCATTGGTGGCTACACCACTCCTAGTCACCACATTCACACTAGGATCTTCTTCATGAGTTTCTGCTCGAACCATCTGAATATTTTGTGTTTTAGTCTTCGTCTTCTTCTCCTAAATTTTAGCAATCAATACAGGAAAATATTCTATGAAATGATCAAATTGTCTACAATACTTGAAATATTGTCATGTTAGGTTAGGACAGTTGTGCACATAATGACCAACATCTCCATATTTATAACAAATGACTTGTCCTTTTCATCGACCAACTCATCCACCTCCTCGGCCTCTTCCTTTGCCCTGAAATACTGCACGCCCAGAAGGGGGTGCTGGTGATGTAGGCTCAGCATGCATTCTATATATTTCAGTTTTATCTAACATCATATCATAATTTTGACAATGCTGCTCATCGTGCCCTAAGGACGAACAGAATCTGCAAAACAATTGCTTCAAGTTAGGTTGATACTTTCTGATCCTTAGGCATGATTCTGTGTCATGTAATCCAATGGTTCGATATATTGTGCACCATACAAGACATTACCAAGTATGCACATGTTGGCTTGAGGGTTCTTGACCCAATTTCACAGTTTATCATGCAACCAACAAACCCTCCAACTGCTGGCCCTTTCAGAAATGGCCTGCTTACACATATCAAAGACTCACCCGAAGTAGTATGGGGGGTGTTGGAACCAGGTTTACGCACCCTGAGGAAGAAAATAATGAAATCGTCCTAAGTAGATTGATTGCAGACTTATACCAATGATAAAAAGATGCACGCTAGACTTAAAAAAATAATACAGAATCACAGATCTCTTACGTGCAGATAAAAAATAACATAACCAGATCCAGATATAAACAAAGTGTAATCACTTAAGCAGATTTATCAACCATAAATATGCATATATAACAGGTATCCTAGTGAAATGATAAGTAAGCAACACAGAAACAGTGTGATCTTAAAAAAAACAGAAATAGTAAATAAATTAGTCAGATCAACACAATAAGTTCAATAAACTTTTTCCTCTCTATTAATTTAGATCCTTTCAATACATCAGAATTTCCCCTTCCACATAACCCTTCCCTGCACACAACCAATGGAGTCTGCACACAACCAGCACTCAGTCTCCACACACACAGCCAATAGGAACCTTTCTACCCAAAACCCAGACTTACAAAAGCGTACTACATATGCATAAAACTTCGATCCAAAACATTACATGATATTTTACTTAAACTCATTCTATCTATTTATATCCATCTTAACGTGTAGATACTATGGTCTCAAACCATGGTTTGAGGCCCACAGTTTACCCTTAAAACCCATTTACATCAAAAATAGGGACTTTGACCCACCCCAAAGCCCCTTGAATCATTTGCGCAACATGAAAATACAAGGCTTATACAAAATTACATCAAAAAGTGTTCCATAGGGGACCCCGCTCCAATAGGCCCCAAACACAAACATGTGACTTGTCCTGAGTCACTGAGGAATTTTCTCCTTTAGCTTGGATTGGAGCGTGTTGATATAAAATTTTAGAGGGAGCACCATGTAAAAGCTGTGCGCCGCAACTTACTGTGCTTGCTAAACTAGCTTCTCTGTAGTGGGCCCTTCAGTGGCCATTTCTATGTTGCATTGAGTCTGTTGAATTGTCTTCAAGGTGGTGTCTAGATTTTGGGAAAGCTGGAGAGCTTCCTCAACCCATGGTTGCATACGTGCCTCTAACAGTTTTTTCTTTCAGCGCAGGTATTCAAACTCTGTTTAGATCTATTACTCCTGCAGGCGATCTAGGTGTTGTGTAAGAACCAAGGTTGGCGCCACTGTCCAGATCTCTTCAAATTGTTGTTCCTTCTGATGTAGTGCACCACACAATTGTTGAATGACTAGATCATTCTGCACGGATGTCCATACTCCCATAGCTTCATCTAACAAATTGTCACTTTGCGTGACTACAACGTCGATACTATTTGTAGCTTTTTCTACCTTGGCTTCTCTTTGGGCGCAAACCTCTGGTAGAGTGTCAAGCTGCAAATTTTTTTTAGGTCCTCGATTTTTTGTTCATACTCTATTATGATGGTCTTGACCTCAGCGTGTGATGATTTCAGAGTTGCAGCCAATCCTTCCAATTTTTCCTCCGACGCAGCTGTGGCCAGGACTATTGGAACATCACAACATACACGATGGATTTTGGCCTCTAGTGTAGCACGCTGGACTTTGGCTGTGCGGTATGCTACTTCTGTTGCTTGCTAGTTTTGGTGTGCTTCTTCAACTTGCTCCTAATATTCCATTGCAGTTGTGTGAATATAAACCTCTCTGAATTGAAGTTCATCTGCGATAATTGAATGCATCAAGTACATATTCCCTATAGGTAATACAAAAATATTAATACTTTTATCACATGTACCACAGAATTGGGCATGCCTGCTGGCTTCCACATGAATAGGTGGTGCAGTGATTTGGACAAGGCAGGCATCCCCAGTGGCTAGTAATGAAATATCTAAGGGTTGTGTGCTTGTGAATTGCATGTTGGTATGGCTCTCCTGAGCTATGCTCTCTTGTGTCTAGCTCACCTACATCTTCAGTTCTTGTATTCCTACCTGAAAAATATCCAACGTAGTCTTGTACTACACCTTCATATCAGTCCAGCGATCCTTGGCTGTAGACGTGACTGTGTTAGAAATTTTGTGTAGTTTTTCCTCTGTCCATGTCAAGACCTTTTGCGTGACATCTTTGGATCCATTTATCTTTTTTCTTGATCCACCAATGGCCTAAGATCCGCACTTTGTTTCCTTGGAGGTTTATGGTTCTATCGAGTCTTTTGACGTAGACCATTATTCTCTAGCTTCATTTCTTTTTCAAGGTTGATTGTCTCACCAGTGGTTCTTGGAGTTTCTTCTTTCTCTACAAGCTTCTCAGTTGTCTTCTCGGTTGTTTTTGTTGGCTGAGTGCCAGTGCGCGGCTTGGTCGGTGTTGTATGTGACAACCACACGGGTGGCCATTCTACCGTAACTCTGAGAAAATCATCCTCTGTCACTAAGTATGGTAACTTGTACCAAACTCCTTCCACAGTTCCTTTCGTGTGGATGTGCATGTTACAAAAAGTAGCCTTGAAGTCACCTACTATCTTGTACTGATCATATAGCTTGGGCGATAGTCACGACTTTGACTATACAACCTGATATAGGGTAGCATCATAAAGAACCCAAAAGATTTTATTTTCCTTGGCGCGCATTGGGTATGAGGAGTTCCATAATGTGTCATAACATGCAACCTTACACATATGAGGCTCGATCTTAGGAAACTAGGTTTCCTCCGGGTTCTTCCACCCAATCGGTGCAATCAACAATAATAGCCAAGCATAACGGAACTGCTTGCCTTCCTCCTGTGTTTCACGCACATTTTCGAGGAACTCCTTGCACAGATAGCTAGACCAGTAATAAATAACTCCCTTCTCGCACTCTCCAATGAGAGCAATGACATGCACAGACACGTCCTTTGGTTTTCATTTGTGCATAATCTTGCAGGCTAAGATGAGTGTGCCAATTGAAATGCTTGTTGTTTATCTCATTTACCACGAAGCCTCAGCTCTTGCGCAAGACTTGGTATTTATTCTTAATTTTCTCTGCAACAAATTTTTCCTGGGATTTCCACTGAAATAAGAAATGGGGTCGACTCCTTTAGTGGGTAGGCCCGTGATCCTATGGATCAATGTGACATCAAGAAGGAAGTGTTCTCCCAACCACAACGCATCGTCATGCACTAGCGTGAGAAACTACTGGATGCAAATGTAATTTATGGGGCTACACCCAAAACGAGGGATCTGCAGTAAGTTTAGCAGGCCTCACTTGTGCAGAACTAGTACCCATCTCTTTATCTCAAGGCATGCAATACCTACTTCATATGTGACTTGATCTAGATACAAATTAGATGCAAATTCTGGAAATATTTTGACATCCGCAATGTCCCAGTACTCTAGTCTAATTTGCGGCACTTTAGAAAACATTTCCTCTTCCATTGTGACATTTTCAGGGATTAATGGCATCTGGATGCTTGCACACACCTTATCCAAGTATTTAGGAATTCAGAATGAGGTTTTGCGCGACGCAACGTAGCTCGGAAACCGTGAGAATGGGGGTACTTTGACCATATCCTCCTATCCTTCGATAGTTGTTTTATGGACCTCAACAATAGGCATTTTTAGCCACTCAGTCGTAGTAGAGCACAACTTTGGGGTCTTCTCCCTTGGAGATTTTCGTACACAAGAAGACTACGCTTTCTTTGACTTCGAGGGCACAGGCATTTGACTAATAGGCACTTCAGGCAGAGCAGGGTTATCTCTAGGTCTTGTGGCCATCATAATTTTAGGAATTACATAACCCAACCTAGCTCAGTGCAACAATTCCTCGAACCCTGGATCCAAACCAGACATAGACACAGAGTGTGTAGTGACAATTAGGGAGCTCAAAGCAAAGAAGTCACTCAGAAATAAAAGGGAACTATTGCGACCCCATAGGTCATATTTATACTTTTGGTGTGTCTTCAACGAATCCTTCTGCATTAATGTGTCTCCATAAATGATAAAACGGTCCCAAATCTGGAAAAATCCTTTCATTAAATGCAACCTAGATGTGCCCATAAATGGTAATAAAGCTGTATTTTCCAGATTTACTGTTCCAACGGCTAATTTTTGACACCTCTACGACCTAGTCAACCTCCTCACACAGCTACTGCGCACGCGTCGTACCTTGTTGTGCATATATTCTATAGCTAATGACAACCTTCTGTAGAGAATTACCCCCCAACACAGGATTTTTTATCAGGTAATTCAAAGAATATCGAGTAGTGTCTGTCGTGTCCCTTAATAACTAAAAACTCCTCTGACATTCACCATACCAATGGAATGTCATGCCTTTTCTGAGTAATCTACTCATGGGCGCAGTGATCAACTCATAACTCAGAATGTGTTTCCTATAGTATCCAGCAAGGCTCATCATCGAGCGCACCTTTCTAACACTCTCAGGGGGGGAGATTGATGTTTCAACGACTGTGCATTCCCTAGATTCCATAATTTCGAAATGTTTGCAGTGCACAATCTCCTTCATCAGCACATTAGTGATTTGTGGAATCAAAGCTTGGCCACTTTGATCAGACCCATTCTCAAAGATGAATGTAAGAATAAAAATCCCTGTCAGCACAGACCATTCATTAGTGCCTCAGCGCAACTCTTTCTCCAAATACCATTCAGTAGGTACCTTCCCGAATGTGTGAATAAACATGTGGACCCATTCAGGTCTTGGTTCTACGCCCCATACTTGATTCCATCTCACAAAATGTCTACGTAGATCCTCTTTTCCACAATACACATCTTCCATTTTAATGACTGGACATTCAAACCGCAACCTCATCATGCGCGCATATTCCTCTCAATTCCCCATACTCTCCTTATGAGTTTCCTGCCATCTTGCTGAAGTAGCGCGCAAGCCAAGATCTAAAGCATGGAATCTATGTACTTTAGGAACAATCCTTTCAAGCTCCCCTATAAACATGTTTATATGATTTTATCCATCATAGTGCGGAAAATCACATAGCTCAGATGTTATGCATTGCAAATATCAGGTCATACGATTATAGCACAGCTCAGATGCCTCATTCAATCGGTTTTGTGAGTTTTCTAATTCTTCATCAGAGTCTGAAAAATAAGAGATATCCTTATCCCACTTAGAATTTCCATCTGCTATTGGATTAATCTAATATTCTTTGTGCAAGGTCAGCTTATAGATTTGATTGAGCTCATCCTCAATGCACACTGGTTTAGTATATCTTTGTCCTTCTGCAGGATCTAGAGGAACGATTACCCAGACTCCATTACTTTCAAATTTCATTCTCCTTTTCTTAAGATTTATGACACCATCTATGTCAATAGCCTAGTCCAACCTTAGTAGCACAGGATAAGGATTATTATCATCTACAATTTGGATGACTTCAAAGTCTGTCATCACCTTAACACCCTCTATACTGAACAGAACTTGCGACAACCTCCCTAAAGGAATAATATTCTGTAGATTAGCCATGCGCAATTGAATGGTAGACCACTCCAGCTTTGGTTCTCCAATGCGCTGCCATGTTTGCTTAGGTATAACATTATCATATGATCCCAGATCTAAAATAACCTGGTCCATCTCATAAGAACTAATATGCATGTTCATATGCATCTCCCTACCTGTTCTCTTCTTATTCTTGTATATTTTATTGACCGCTCACTGTTCTACCATTAGTTGTTCCTTCTCTACGCAGTTATCTATCAGATCTTAAAGATTTTCTACAGCCTTTTTGTTGCGCAGTAAATTTATACATGCTTGTAGAAATGGTTTGATATCTTCATCTCCTCGTACTTCCTTCATCAGTCTTCCTGATGTTGACACGCTTCCTTCATAAAACTCCCTCGGTGCTTCAAAAAGGGTCTCCTTTGTGCACTAAAGATTAAATCCTTCCTTCTTTTCAGGTGCTTTACGGATCCATACATTAGTGGCTGGTAGCTTTCCCTTATCTTCATTGGTGGCTACACCACTCCTAGTCACCACATTCACACTGGGATCTTCTTCATGAGTTTCTGCTCGAACCATCTGTAGATTTTGTGTTTTAGTCTTCGTCTTCTTCTCCTAAATTTTAGCAATCAATACAGGAAAATATTCTATGAAATGATAAAGTTGTCTACAATACTTGAAATATTATCATGCTAGGTTAGGACAGTTGTGCACATAATGGCCAACATCTCCATATTTATAACAAATGACTTGTCCTTTTCCTCGACCAGCTCATCCACCTCCTCGACCTCTTCCTTTTCCCTGAAATCCTGCACGCTTAGAAGGGGGTGCTGGTGATGTAGGCTCAACCTGCATTCTATATATTTTAGTTTTATCTAACATCATATCATAATTTTGACAATGCTGCTCATCGTGACCTAAGGACGAACAGAATCTGCAAAACAATTGCTTCAAGTTAGGCTGATACTTTCTGATCGTTAGGCATGAGTCTGTGTGGTGTAATCCTATGGTTTGACAGATTGTGCACCATACAAGACATTTATTTTTATCGTGTCCATAAGCTTTACATTTTATGCACCAAAACTTGGAATAAACCTCCTTACCCTTTTCCTTGTGCAGGCTTTGAATCTCCAGATGCATGAATTCCAACTGATTCCGAATTTGTTGAGTCTTGAGCACCACAGGTGTTGGGGTAGTGTCTTGTTTTCATTGCAACGTCCACAACATTAGCCTATGTGGCAATATTTTGTTTACCAAAGGGCTGGCGCAGATGTGGGAGAAACATAGAAATGAGCCACAACTTATGTTGACTGTCATCAATGAAAAATCCACCAGCTCTAATGGTGCGCTTCAGTCTCCGATTGACCTCCCATACAGATTCATTAACCTCCTATTGAATCTCTTTCATTTTTGCCACCAGGTACGCGTATGACTTAGGCTTCTTAAACTTCTCTTTTAAGGCATCTCTTATTTGGTCCAAGGTGGAATTATAGTTTGTTTTAGTATACCTGATGTACCAAGCTAGTGCACGATCTTAGAAAGAAGTAGCCAGTTGTGCCTTCCTAATATCAATATTGTTAAAGCTCCCAGTTCAAAAAATATTTCCTGAAATTGACGAGGAAGGACAAATTCACATTGGAGGTATGGAATATACCAATTTCAGAGTATCTCATTAAGTGGAAGAACTTAACCACTGAAGATTCCACATGGGAGGAAGATAATTTTATACAGAAGCATTCATAACTACTGAAGCATTGAGGAGAACATTTTTTTGAAGGAGAGTGTTGGAACAGGGTCTCCTTGAGCTGCGAAACTAGTCCAATTTTGAATACTTTTGATTATATTTAGTTTAGCGAAGGGGTTTGATGTGGGTCAAAGCCCCGGAGAGCGTTTTAATGTGAAAAATTGTAAACCAGGGGTCCAAAAACCACAGTTTGCAAACCATAGGAAAGTTTAGGCTAGATTATTATAAATAGAGGAACATTTTGAATTTTAAGGTAGGAAATGAAGAGCTATTGATGCAAATTGTGGTTTAAGATATCTATTTGGGTTTTTGGGGAAATTACTCCTATTGCCTGTGTGCACAGAGATCCAGAGTCCAGCTGTGTGCGGACCCTGCTGCTGTGTGCGTAGGTTGGGATGGGTATTGTAAGAAGGAATTGATGAATTGATGAATAAGAAAGGTTGCTTGAGAACTGAATCTATGTGTACTGTTTGTGCGAATCATTGGTAATTACTGCATTATATGCATTCTGTATTCAAGCTGCGATAGATCTGTGTAAGTGTGTTTTTTGTATCTGGATCTATTCTATTTTGTTTTATGCAATATTGTGATACTATCATAGAAGTATATAATTATATATCTAGCGCATGTGGATGCGAAAAGAGACCTATCGACCCTGAGCAAGAAGAGGCGATATGGGTATCACAGGACCGGACACATCTTTTCTTTCCTTACCTATCCTTTCTCAGGGTGCAGAAACCTGGTTCCAGCACCCACCCATACTACTTCGGGTGAGACTTTGACCTGTGCAAGAAGGTCACTGCCGAAAGGGCCAGTAGTATAGGGGTTTGTTGGCAAACCTTGAACTCTTAACCTAGGTCAAGACCCCTCGAGCCAACAAATGGTTCCGTTTCTAGGACTTCAAGCATTTTGAGAAAGGGATCAGGTAATGACAAGAGAGTATTGGAAGCCTGAAAGGAAGGAAATTGAGGAGTGGTTCGAAAAGAAGATCCAGGAATTTGCGGTAAAAGAAAATCACAGCGAGAAGTTAGCAGTGAAAAGGTGGAAAAATAGGTACATTCTTACAGAAAGCTACGAAATATTCTTTGTAACATTTTCAATTAAGCTTCAGGAGTGGCTGGATAGGCTCGTAGAATTCCAGAAGTGTTGGAAGGACGAGCGAGTCACTTAGTGGACCCCAGAGATGATCTAGCAGCTGGAGAGGACTAATAATACTATCACACAGAGAGTAGATCACTTGGTGGATAGTATACTAGGAGGATTTTTGAAATAATTTTCCATTGATCAGTTTGTATCCTACTCTGAGGCCGAACGACGATTCTTTAAAGGGTTCCAGGGAAATTTTTTGAAGACATTACCCTTGCTGATTAAGATATTACTGTGTGAAAAGAGCATTCTGTGTATTCATACCGACTAAATGACCTCGGATCTAGACGAGAGTGCGACGCGCAATGGTAAATACTATCGGACCAACCTCGATGGGGGGAGATCCACCTATAACCTTTTGTGAGAATCGGATGCGCAAGACCCCCCGGCTACATCGCCGTCCGGGCCGCAAAAAGATAAGAACTCACCCATACCACCACCCCCGCCGGATAGTGATATGGCTGCGCACTTGAGACTACCTACCTTCAAGGGGGTAGGGGATGAGGATATGGACCGATTTTGGTTTGTTTCAGACTCCGTTTGGACTGCGCAAAATGTGAAAAATGATACAGTGAAGAGGGTGCAGTTGTCCCTAGCAATCGAGGACAGAGCATTGGACTGTTATATGCGATACATTTCCTAGAACGAGAGTGCATCTATTCAAGATATAAAATATGCTCTGAAGCATCAGTTCTGGAAGCCAAAATCTTACTCTCAGTTGGTAGCAGAAGTAAAGGACTTCAAGCAAGGTGCGTCTGACTCTGTGTGGGAGGCTGATCATCGATTGAAGAAAGCAATCAGGGAAGGAGGTTTTGAGTATGACAATAGACAACATACAAAATGGTTCATCGCTATGTTGTTACCCCACCTGCGTACGCCAATGAGTCACCAAACCTTTGAGTCACAGTAAAAAGCTGTGGAAGTCGCTATGAAACTAGAAGTTGCACCCAAAGAAGATACTTCGATAGGAGTACAGCAAATTCAGGAGCAGCTTGGAGCTATGCACATGGAAATTCAGAACCTACGAAAGGAGTGAGGAAAAGAAGCCCACACAGATCTATGGTGCATATGATGTTGGGTATCTGTTCATATGAAGGATCAATGCCCTCTATTGGCAGATTACATGCAGGTAGGAGGACCTAGTCCGGTATGCCTAGGAGTAAGTGGGAAGCCCATCCTGTCACGACCAGGCTCGAGCAGACCTGTCTAGTTGTGCGATGACTGCCGTGTAGCAGGGCTGCATGATGCAAACCATTGCCCTTGGCTAGGTGCGTATGTCCCAGAACTGAAGCAATAGTGGTGCAGGTTCTACCAGTCGGTGGGACATGATGAGCAGAATTGTCGCACTTACGACTTGATGATAGATCGTGGGAACTTGTATAAGGTACAATCAGACCCTGCATCACAAGGAACTTCCACAAGCATCAGAGGCTCTTTGAGGGTCAGAGGAGGTCGGGGAGGCAGCGTAGGATGAGGACGTGAGCAGCTAATCTGTTATAACTGTGGGGAGGTAGGACACTTCGCTAGGGACTGCCCAAATCCCACCAGGAAATTGTGCAAATATTGTAGACAGTTGGACCACGTGGTTGAAGAATTCCCAATTTTAATAGCCATGATGCAGGAAAACTAGCCCACCCCTACGCAGAATGTGCAAAGAGTTAAAGCCGAGCTAAGAAACATAGACTCGAGTGTGAAAGTCATAACAAGCAGCAGGATGGTCACCCAGGGAGCAAAGGAAGCACCTGCGAGGGATCCTACGACCTCTCAGGAAGGATCGAACATCAGCAAGGGACAAGAAACAATAGCATCTACTGCGTAGATGCCGACACACCTCAAGATAGAGGAGGGGATTGAGCCCTTTCTACAGGCATGTATGAAGCTGCTACGTAACCCACAGGCAGTAGAGAACCTTCAAGCATTAATGCATAGTTGCGCAGCTCGGCCCGATCCAATTTTCGAGACCAAGGATGTACACAAGCTATACAGATATAAAAAACGCACCGGAAGAGAAATGTGGTTGACCGCGCAAATTGGTGACTACGAGAGGGATAAAGTTATTTTAGACCTTGGATAAGATGCGAACGTATTACCAAAGCAAACATGGAAATGAACGGGAGAGCCTAAATTGGAATGGTCCACCATCCAGCTGCGCATGGAAAATCAACAAAATATCATCCCTCTGGGAACGCTGCCAAAATTCATGGTAGATATCGCAGGGGTAAAAGTCCTAGCTGACTTTGAAGTAATAGAAATTGTGGAAGATACGGATCCCTACCCTGCACTCCTAGGACTAGAATGGGCTATAGATATGGGGGGTGTCATGAATCTCAAAAAGCACAGCGTGGTGTTTGAAAATAACGGTACGTGCGTAATAGTACCATTGGATCCCGCAGAAGGTGCGCGGTATAGAGAGCCAGCACTGGACAAGGAAGAAATAGATCACATTTACAAATTGACTACGCAGGACGAAGACTAGATTAACCCCACGGCGGAAGGAGTACTCTGCTAGGAAAATGACTGTGAATGCTTTTCCGAATCTGATGGGGGACTAGAGAATTGGCAAGGTCGGTGTAATGAGGTTTTGACGCTACGATGTCTTTGGGTCACAAGGAACTTCCGCTGCATCTCCGCCGAGGTAAGAGACTTGCCCTAAATTGAGGACACGGGTGAAATTAAGGAGTTTTTACGTGCATTCGAAGCCGAAGTTCCCAAGGAACGCAGGCTAGGGGCACTTCCGCTAGCCCTGCACGGAGTGCCTGCACATTGGTGGGATACGCATGGGCCGGTATTCCGCACTTGGGAGGAGTGTCGGGATAAGATGATCTTGCGATTTGGAGCCCCGGCTGGAAGAAATATTCAAAGGTTCCTTGGTTCAGAGGACCCGTGCAGATATTTGCTAGCATGGGAAACACAATGGTGCAACAGGACCCCAAACGAACAAGTTCACCTAGTTATCCATGACCTAGGCTTGCATCCGACTGCGTGGTATTTAGATGTGGAGATGCACCAGTGCACGTGCAATTGGGAGAATTTGTGGGCTGAGTTTTTGTGAAAATTTAAGGTGGGAGATGGAAAAATGACACTCAACGTAGCTCTGCCGTACTCGGACGCCTTGACCAAAGGAAAAACACACCTTTCAAGAGGTACGGTGGCCAAGTTGCTGGAGTGGTACCTAGCCCACATTACAAAACACCTAGCATAAACTTTAATTCGGGTTACGCAAGCAACATGCAGGCATCATCCAAAATCTGTAAATCCGTGGGAAAGCCCTCATGTATGGCTAACGACCGTTAGAACACTTCACTTTGGTGAGAAGGGAACCTTACCGTTACAAAAATGGGTGGCTGGCCATCAATATGGAAATTTATGCTGAGTTTGTTTCGGACGATCGATGGTAAGTTTCAAGTGAGGTTTACTCTACCATTGGATAGCCCCGAACAGTATAAGGTCAATAGGATAAATTTTCTTAGGACTCCATATTGTCTCTGTACCATGCCTCTGTATTCTCCTACTTGCTTATTGGGATCGTTAACGTTTTCTGGGAGGCCTGTCCTTTTGTTGCTATGGTAGTCCCTAACCCACCGAACGCTTCGGCACCTACCATTTCAGTCCTTGCAGACATCATGTTGAGAGGGTCTAGGGCTGCTGAGATTGATAATATGATTGGCCTCTAGCTCCCTGCAGGGAGAATTGACTTTGAACCCCATGCCGAGGGGCACCACAGCTACACAACGAGAATTCCCGACCTTTACAACCCTGGAACAATCTTAGGCCCTAGCCAGATGGCCTTGAACGATACCACGAAGGAGGGTATGCAATTGCCACAGTTCTCCATTGACACTGACATAGTCAAGTTGCAGCTAGTCCTGCGCATGGAAGGGACGAAGCGATATAGGGATACGCTGCGACTTCTCCATAGTTCCAGACTATCGACCAGCAAAATACATATTTTTTTGCTACCTCGCACTATCATGGTTGGGGATCACACTCCGATAGCTACGGAACTACAAATGGAATTGGCGTAGCTACCCCATGAGGAGTTACAGGATTTACACACCGCTACGTTGTAAGAGATCCATAAACATGACCGGAATGCATGACAGTTGCGTGAAATACCCCCAGAAGTTCAAGCACAATGGGTTGCATTGGTCATGAAAGCAAAAAATATTATTAAGGAGCAGCTTACTATGGGCACTCAGTTGGTCAAGATGGCTATGCAGCTCTGGACAGCGGTTCGGTTCAATCCCATGCTTCAGCGTGTCCAGGAAGACTTACGACAGACGGAAGCTGCTTTCGATCGGGTCGAAGCTTCCTTTCCTTCACTCATCCCTTCGTAGCATCTAGCCCTCTTAAAAACCCACAACGACTTCATAGACACGATTACAGATCTTCGCCGCGCCAAGCACGTCGTTAGAAATCACTTGAAACCATGGGGTGATACCGCCTTCCAGATATCTCAGGGTGCTCCTAATGCCACCGTGCGCCTCCACCAGATATTGGAGCAGGTTACCATGGCTCCGGAAGGCCCTGCCTCCCTGAAGCTTTTCAATATCGCGCAATGAGATGCTGCCCAAAGTCAGGAAGTGCTCCCTCTGCTCATCATCGCTTTCAATACCTTGCATGCACAGATAGCAACCGCACCACCACAGTGACTCGGCACTGTTAGTGTCCCGTGATTTGGTTGATTGGAAATCCAAATGACAGTGTAACATCAAACCAATCTTTGGAGCCCAAGGACCTAGCCTTCCTGGACTCAGAGAGGGCTCTCTCTATTTGTGTAAGGGATATATGTGTGCTTGCTTATTGTATTCTTGATTTTAGGCTAGTTATGAAATAGGTTTTTTGGTTTTGGTTTTTAGGTTGTGAGGGATGAACTGATCAAAGAAATAAGATAGGTAAAAATATGTCAGATCAACTGGGCTATGGGGTCGAAAAGGTCAAGAAAGCTTTCAGGTGGTGATACAAGGTTATTGAAGGCTCGATTTGATTCAAGGTAAAATGGATCTTTGGGTAAAATGGAGTGAGATGGACATTAAATTTGTGAAGAACAAAGGGTTTCAAACATAACTAGTTTAATAGCTGACATAAACATGGTAGGGCTAACCATTAATCATGAGAAATGTAACTGTAAACTGATCAATGCATAGAAATAAACATTGAAGCCATGCATAAAGATACATGACTCTCTAACTTTAGGAAATGGCTATCAGACTTTGGGGAAATACATTTAAGACAAAAAAACAACTCAAATCACTATGAAGGAACGCCTAAACATAGTATTTCAAACTATTGGGCACTTTGAAGCAATATTGCATAGTTTTAGGCAACAGGCAAGATCAGAACAAGACCTCTTTGATTCAACAAATGACAATCTAATCAATCAAAGAGAGGTTTCATAGGTGGAGCTATGACTAGCCATGAGTAAGTAGGGCATACCATGAATCATACTTAGCATGCATAAAACCATAAATGAAACAAGCAAACAATATTCTTCAGTTATCAAAGAGCAATCAAGGATTCTTTGATATGACTAAGAAGGCAGAAAAAATAGAAGTTATAAAGAAACAGGAAACTTGAGGTGCCTCCAAGGGCATGTCTCAAGTCTATTCTCTAATTTCTTATAGAAAGTAAGAACATGGAATTATGAATGAAGACTAAGAAACAAAACAGAGAGAGAGACACTATACCATTCTACCAAGTCATGGAATCCAACAACAATCCTCTTTCATCATCCAAAAGCACTCAAGAAACTCTCCAAATACATGAGACAAGTGTTTCTTCCAAAGCTTGTATAACTATATATTGCTTCTATTCATCAATTTCAGCCTTATTTACAATTAATTCTCTTAGAATATATAGGCCAAGATGAAGGAAAACCTCCTAGTGCAACTTGCAATCTCATTGGCCCATCAAAAAAACCTGATTTTGTCCTTGAGGCTTTGCAAAGCCCAAGGCACAAAATATCTATGAAAATATCTAAAAATGGCTAAAAAAAAGAATTATATTGACTTTTTATGACTGATAATGTCCCAAAATAGCTTAATGAACATTTGAAGAGGCTACTTCAGAAAACTTCCTTTTTTGGCCAAAAAGCACTAAGGGCACACCAGCAGAAAATTGCTTGTCTTTCGGATGACTTTTGAGGGCCTTCCCAATGTCAAAACGAGGCTTGTGATAGCTCGTTGGAAATATCTAGATGTGTGATTTCTGTAACAACTTGAATTTTCCTAATCTGATGCCTAGAAGTCTGTCAAATACTGAACTGAGTGAAAAAACCCAAAACAAATAGGCCTTGCTGATATGTGGGCAGAGTGTCGAAAAAGTGAGTGTTTTTTGCATCTTTGGGGGACCAAAACATCTTCAATTGCTCTGAAATTTTTTGAGTAGATGACCCTAAATTTAATACATCCAATGTTACCACTCTCAACAGCTAAGGATGCTCCGAGCAAAAATGGCAGCGCCCATGATTTTATGCAATTAGGCCCAAAAATGTCAAAAAACAAGAACGTGTCAAAATTTGCTCAATTTTGGTGAGCAAGTCCCTCAAGGCTTTTTAGAAACATGTATAGAATATTGGGCCAAAATTCCAAGCCTAAAGGTGAATTTCTCCCTTTTTCTCACCGGGCGCCCTATTTGGGCAGTTTGAACTTTTCTTGGTTTTCTTCTTTGTTGTTTGACATTCTAGCTTTGGTAAAGAAGTCATGGCCCCTTGCCTAGGAGAGGCAGCTAGCACATGCTTTGGAGAATTCCCTTCATGATCCGTGTTTTGTATTTTCTTGCCCTCATCATTTCTTGCTTGAGGGTTGCCTTGTTTGTCTTTGTCACTGCCTTCTTTATGACTGTCATGCTCTTTCCCTTCACTATTTTGTGCTTCATCACCCTTATGCTTATTACTGTGTTGGCTGCCATAATGTTCCCTTTCAATGTGGAAAACTACCATCAAGCTCTGAAAAAAGACTTGAAAAATGCACAGTCCTTGCTTTAACACCACAATTAAATTTATTAGCAATTTGGCATGAACCCTTGTATGCCCTGTAGTGAAATTTCTCCAAAGAAATTCAAAATGCCCTTGTTGGGTAACTATGATTACAAAAAGCAGATACAATGCCCAACAATCATTAATATCTAAATATTACAAGACATGATGGATGTAACCACATGTCATTCTGTAAATACAAGTGTGGCATGGCCATAATGCTAACACTACCTGGAACTTGAATGAAATCATACTTGACAAATTAATTTCAAACTTCACAGCAGAAGGCATTATTTTAACAAATCCTACATGAACATGTACAAAAATGCTTCCTCGAAACTTAAATCCTGTTCCACCATAGGAACTGCTTCAAAACCCTACCAACACATGTGCTACTTCGTTGCGATTCAGTCTTCATTTGCAAGAAACTCCCTAGAGTAAACAATTTGGGGCATGATGATCATACATGTCCAGTGAATTCATATCCATTGCATACACTCTATCAAGCCACAAGTTATTTTAATAACCAACTTTATAGGATGAAGAATCAACCATTTTTTCATGCCAAGTAAATGCTCCATTCACAATTATTTACATCCCAGTTGGAATTGTGCTATGAAGAGGACGGCCATCAAAAATACTTGTTACCAAAGAGTGCTTAGAATGAGAACAATCTGATAAAGAAAGTGATGCTACTTTGTGCCACACTTCAACCAGACATCTCATGTCTCTACCTGCTGTAGTTCCAGAGGAGTGCAATCCCTTTACAATGTTCAAAACCTCTTGGATGAGGTTCCTCTCTTTTATTTTTATGGCTACCAAAGGTATTCCATCACATTTGATGCTCCTCTATCCATATTGACTCACAAACTCAACTGATTTTTTAGCAGCCCTTTCAAGAATGGTGTCTGGCATTCCTGCAAGTCGGGCAACATTCACACCATAACTCTTCGGGCATGTAACTTGAGCCAGTTTATAAAGAAATGTCACCTCCTCCAAACCTCCAATTTGTGTGCCAACCTTACAGCCCATATGGTACAAACCAGCAGAAGGATCACTCTCATAGTCTGTAGCTAGGTGATGATAGTGAGTAGAAAACAAGCCACGACATCCAGTTTCATGGGCAAGATGTTCTAGCACTGCATGTGCAATTTCTTGTCCATCAGAGGTTGCAGTTCCACGTCCAAGTTCATCTAATACTACCAGTGAATCTCATGTTGTAGATGACAGCATAGATGCCGTCTCTAAGAGTTCAACAAGAAAAGTACTTTTCCCAGCCATGATATGGCCCTTTTCTCCCATGCAAACAAATATGCGGTCAACTAGTGAAAATTCAAACTCTTCAGCAGGAACATTTGCCCCAAGCTATGCCAATATAACTGCCAAGCATACTTACCGAAGAAGAGTTTATTTTCCACCCATGTTGGGTCCTGTAAGAAGCATGAAACAGGCATTTCTGTGCCCACCTATATTCACATCATTCGAAACAAAGCACCCACTTCCACTTAGGCTAGATAAAACTAGATATCCTAACTCTTTAGCATGTAAGTGTGGGGTGTCAGCTTCATCAGTCAATAGCTTAGTGGTGTCTTTGATAGATGGCCTGCATGTGGGTTCAACAAAGTAATTACTAGCAAGTGCCAGACTTATTAACACATCCCTCTCAATTTTTAGATGCTTGGATAAAGTGCTTGAGAGCTCGGGCGATGGTGTTCAGAAGGTGACCCGGGCGCGTTCAAGGGTCACTGGGCTCTGGGCACAGGTGTGTCGTGCCACTCTACAGGCACGCCGCGCCTTTCAAAAAAAATTTCTATGTCCTCCTACAGGCACGCCACACTCATTGATAGGCATGCCACACGTGTTTTAATCCCGATCCTTGTAGAAACAGGCAGTTGCCACCAAATTTTATCCTCTGCCCTCCCAATTTCATCTTCAGATGCCCCAGGAACTAAAGTATTTTCCACCTCTGAAAAATGGATTGAGGTCCGATTTTTAATAATATCCTAGCAATCCTTGGCTCGTCTAAAAATTGATAAAGGATATATGTAAAATGCTTCATGCCATTTCCCTGTATTTTGCATAGTCTGGTTCCAGGAAACCAACCAATACAGGCAACCCATGGCATGCAACGAACATCTGTAAACTCAGCGAACTTGTCTGGCACAATTGATGCAAAAAATATGTAGCCACCATACAGATTTCTCCTGAGTGGTCAGATGCTGCAAAATTCATTACAACTGGAATAAAACCAATATGACAAGCATTCTCCTGAAATGGTGCATTGTCTTGGATAAGCCAATTTACAATCTGAAGCACAGAAACTATAACACGATTGTTAGCTACTTCAAGCATTTCCATCAAAGGAACGAGCCCATGCTGACTGAAAAATATTGTTTTTTTTTGGTCTGGGAAATCTTGACATATCGAAATAATTTTATGGCATGTTGATACAATCATATCTTCTGATTTATCTGGCTTCAGCACGAAATATACTTTCATTTAAAAATGGTATGACCTTCATCTGAAGACTTTGATAACCATTAGGCTTGGGAGTTGCAATACAATCCTTCATTTCTCGAGGAATAGGCATCCATATCCTATGCACAAGGCCAAGGATGTGATAGCATATCTGCAACAATGAACTGATGTGAACTACATAATGGTGCAACCCTATCATGTTTCTTTGGCTTCAGTATGACACGTAGCTGAGCAATTTTATTTACTTCATCGATTGAACCTTCTCTTCCCAAAATTATTTTGTATATGCTATAGAGCTCCTTACACACTGAAAGTAATTCAACATCCATCGACATGAAATCAAGAAACTGGTCTTCCTCAATTTTCTGCACCAAAATTCATTTTTCCCTCAGAAAGTTCCTTTTCCTGTTCTTTGTTTAGTTGCTCAACTCTTTTTTCAGGTCAGAAAATTTATCTAGATTTGTGTACATGAAGGATAATGTTTCAAGCTCTGACTTGATTTGGTACATTCCTAACAACTTAGCCAAAGGTGTAAAAATCTTCAATGTTTTTGAAGCGATGCTACGTTATTTATGTGGTGGCATGTGAGACAGAGTACGCATGTTGTGTAACCTGTCAGCAAGTTTCACAATAATAACACTGACCTCTTCAGTCATAGAAAGAAACATTTGGCACAAACCATCATCTTTCACACCTTGGACAAATTTTTTTTTAAATTTGTACATTGTAGTTTACCAAGCTTGGAAACCTTTGTTTCTCCTTTTGTATCAAACTGATTTTCCCTAGTTTGCTTTGGAGAATTTTATCATAAAGACACCATTGTAGCCTTTTAATCACCATGAGGAAATCTCCATTGTTTTCTGTAATGTGAACAGCTGATTTTTCATAATTAATTTTGGCTTCAACTTTAAATCTATCAGAGACAGGACCCAAAGTTGTACATTGAATCATGCACATCCTCGGATTTAATTAGCACTTTACTGATTGAGATCACTATATTGGAATGTTTTTTCCACAACATTTGCACTCAAGTGATTAGCTATATTCCTTTATCTATTAACAATGCCTTTGTCAGACTTACTTCTGCCTTGTTATCTATAGGTTGATTTACGTGACGTACAACAACTCTAAATACTTTTGTTTCACTTTCCTATACACCACTCTCATTATACTTATCAACAGTACCTGTGATCACAGAGTCATCATCACTAAATGCATCTTCATTCTTGTCATTGTATGCACTTGGAAAATCATCCCCCAATCCAGAAGGAATTTTTGTGGTGAAGTCCAATTGGTGCATCATTTCTCTCTTTTGGATGGAAACTTGAGCGCTTGCTGGTCTAGAAGTAGATGGTATAACCATATAAGCAGCGCGGTGCACATTTACAGCTGAAGAATACCACTTTGATACATTGCCTTCTGTAGTTTTCCTCCCAAAATCACCATGGGTGCTAAGGTCTGCAACTTGAAGAGGTGAATTAAAGTGCATGTTCTGAGTATCAGCACCCTGTGGATGGTATGTAGAGCTGATATATCATGTGCAATAGGTTTCCTAATTAAATTCATGCTATTTGTATTACCATAGTCAACTTTAGTATAAAAATGGATGTCAACTTCTCATCATCTTCAACTATTTTCGAAATACCATGCTCTAATCAGCAGAATAGCATGGTTTTACTTGCCCTTCTCTTTTGTATGCCTTAGGCTATATTTTGGAGATGATTTCTTTGCTTTTATGAAGAAGGAAATGTTTGACAACTTCATGGGCGCTCTTTAACCTCTGTTTTATTTCTCTTAGCTGCATTTCTCCATAATGATCTTTGGAGGCCCTTGTAACCTAAAAATTAGCCCTGTGGGACCTCTTAGCATTTACCTAGGTTATAATACTTTGACAAACTTTCACAAAGTATTACGAACAGACCCTTAACATTAAACACCCATATGTCCTTTCAAACTCTGTCTTTCAAAATTTAATGGAGGAGCCCTTTAACTGTGAGTAAAACATGGCTTTATCATACTTTCAACCTTTTGAATTAGCTGCTTCACTGTGTAAATCTTTGGGGAGCTGACCCTCTGTTTCTCTATGAAGAAGGCTATTCTTAAGTTTTCCAAACCAACTGCTTTTTCCCTATGTGACTTTACTTGTGACATATGTCTCTCTTAGCACTGTGTATCCTTTGAATTTTTAGACAAGAAACATGGTTTTGATTATGAAAGTGCTCTTTGTCTATCTGTTTGGAAAAGGCACTTGGATAAATGGCAATTCTTTCTTCGAAATTGTGACCTACAACATTATTTGAAAAGTTTAAATGAAAACGGTCTTACTGCAGCCTTCGAAAACCCTTAAGTATCCATTGTTTTTGAAGCAAGGAGGCTCCTTTAAACCAAAATTTTCCTTACTGTTGTTCATCAATGGAGGTGATCTACAATTTCCGAAGTTATTTAAAACACCTTGACCCTCTGCTTTTAAATGGAGGTCCTATTGATCCTATTCCTAACCATCTGCTCTTCATTGGAGGAGGTTATCAATACGTTTCCCAACCATATTCTCTTTTATTGGAGGAGGTTATCAGCATGTTCCCAACCACATTTACTAACCTTTTTTGGACTGTGTTTGTAGAGGTACATTTTATTTGTTCTTTGACTAGTGGTTTTATACCAGGCTCAAGGCAGCATAATAAGCAGCTGTCTTCTTATGTACTGTGATGATGTCCTTGGGAAAACTTATGCATCATTACCTCTCAAGGAAAAACTGGAACACTGCAGATCAACCTTATATCAGTCCTCTATATTTACGTGGCTTTGAAGGATGGTATCATCTTTTAGGGCAACTTTTGACCTTTGAAACATGCACTCCTTCTTTGTTATCATTGTAGCTCTCCACCTGTTGATGGAAAATTCTTCAACATGAGACTTATTTGGACTTGTCTCTTTGCTTTTGTCTGGAAACTGTTTGTCATTAAATTTCCCCCCTGCAGAGACGCAAACAATATGACTTTGAAACTTTAAAAGCTCCTTTAGTGTTCTATGGAGATTTCACCCAATCTTAAGCATATTCTTTTAGAATGTGCACATGCTCATCTCTTTCTATATTAGATCTTTGTAGAATTTCTTCCGGACTGAGACAAAAAGTCTTCTTAATGGCACGAGCTAGGGGTATATCAAGGTTTGCTTTTGCAGATCAAGTGCTAATTCAGGGCTGGTTGTTATTGAACAAAAGATTCTAGATCAGGCTATTTTTGTCGAGGAAGGGATTCTCTAAAGCGCCACTACCTAACTTAGGGTCAACTTTCATTGATTCTGATTGTGTTTGACAAGAAGATCAAGGATAGGAAGGGAGACACTTTGTCAAATATTGGACAGTGAGTTTCATGAGAACCAAGGGGAAAATGATAGTAGACCAACAAGACCAAGACAACTATAGACAGGGATATTTTTCTGAAATAATACATGACTTTGAAAACTGAAAATTGCTTTAATCATAGGGTAATAAGGAGGGCTAGGAAAGCAAAAATTTGTTTGGGGGTTTTCTAGATGACAAATTGACATATGGAGATCAGCTTCTAGAAAACTTAGCTAGGAATCTAGTCATCAACAACAGGTGAAAATACTGATGACTAATAGGGACGAGTCACAAGATTGTGTTCGGGGACTGCTGGAACAGGGTCTCCTATGAGCTGCAAAACTGGTCCAATTTTGTATACTTTTGATTATATTTAGGCTAGCGTAGGTGTTACACCATTTTTTGGTCATCTAACCTATTATCATTAGATGGACCCAAGTACACCATGTAAGACCAATTTTACCCTAAGTAAAATTGCTTTCACTATGTTAAAATAGGAAACCCCAAAAGGAAATATTAAACAAACCTATATTTGTTTGATTTTCCTCATGGAATAATTAATTAAATCATAATTTAATTATTATTCCCAGTCATGTTTAACCCAAAATCAAAGAAATTAATTAGATAAACCTTTATTTATCTTATTATTTTCTAGGAATAATCATTTAAACCTTATTTAGATGATATTCCTTGTTAAATATGACAAAATCACCCACAAATAATTAAATAAATCACTATTTATTTAATTATCTTTCAACCACCTCCTTAAATAATTAAATAAATCATTATTTATTTGATTATCTTCTAACCGCTTCCTTAAAAAGATAAATAAATCATTTATTTATTTATTTTTGACAAATTAAGGAATTTGACCCAAGTCAAATACCTTTTCCCTCCAACAAATATAATAAAATATTCCATAAAAAGTGGATCTAGATCTGGTTAACCCATGCACCAAGATCTAGAATGACCCAATATTTTGTTATAAATAGGAGGGTTTTTCCTACCATTATTCATCTTTTGTTGCCTATTAGATCACTCTGGATCTATACACTTGGTCACATATCTCCATCATTTGCTCCCATTGGGCTCTACTCTTTGCATTGGGTTTTCTACATCAACTAGAGAGAGAAATCTTAGATCTGAAGTGCTGAGGACTTCCAAGAACCCATCCCACTGAGGGGAATTGGATACTCCTTCTGGTTTTCCTCCCAGGTGCCCCATTAATACAAAAATTCTTTCAAAAATTGTTCTTGTCTTGTCTATTGGTATATGGAGCAAACCCTTATTTTTTTTGCTTAATGTCTTTCCATGCATAGATCTGGTTTTTTGCAGCTCTTTTATGTCTAACTAACCGCAGATCTGAAGATATTGGCAGCCACTTTTGTTGTTAGGGCTATTAGTTATGTGTAGCTAAAGTGGTCCTTTTTCGTACACTTCGACAAAGGATTCATGCTAACAAATGGCGACTCCACACGGGTTTTAAATTACGACTGCTGTCGTTTTTCATATTCCTGCATATCCAGCTACTTCAGACCCTAGGGTTTCTTTTCAGCTGTTTATTTTTCCTATTTTTATGTTGTTTTTCTCACATAAAACGCTAAAACATCAAAATTTCTAACTTCCGTGTGTTTCTGGCCCTATTGCGCAGGTAAGCGACACCAGCCGCAACTGAGACGACAAATTTTCTGAAAATCTGCCGCCGAGACAACCGGAATGGGGGGTCACACTTTTTGGACCTAAACCTGCGACCTGGACCTCCAGGCGCACTTTTCAGCCTGTTTCCTGTGACCTGCACTGAAATCAGGTCAAAACCTGCGACCTGCCATTTTTTCAGTGATTTTTCTGCAATTTTTCTGGGTTTTGCTGCAGCTTCTGCCAGGGTCTTCCAGCCTCTGTCTCAGCCCACTTTGGCCAAGTTCTGATCTGTTTTTACTCATCTAAGTGGGAACCTAGCCCCCTAGGGCTTTTAGTACCCTCCACCTTTTGTGGAAGAGTTTTAGCTGTTTCAGCCGTCTGTTTTTCAGAGCTTCAACCTCCTTTTTTCCAGATCTGTTACCTCCCTTTCAGATCCGTTGAAATCAGCCTTTCTTCCTTTCAAATCACCTCTTGTCGTTTTGTTTGGACCTACTTTTTGGGCCTCCTCCTTGCCCCCTCCATTTTTTGTTGATTTCCTTCCTTTTTCCAGCCACCTTGCCTCTGTCTCTTGGCTGTGATCTGCACCTCTTTTCAGCAGCTTTATCCTCTAGATCCCTGTCCCTTCTGACCCTAGATCTATTGGCCTCTTTTTAAGTGTGTTTTGAATAGATTTTTGCCCTCTTTTAGAGTAGTTTTGAGAGGCCCGCTTTTTTGGGTTCAATTGATGCATGGTTAGCTGTTAAATGTTCTGTTATTTCAGCAATCTCTATTGTTCTATGCAGATTTCTTTTCAGTTACGCATCACACTTTTTCTTGCTCTCAAAACGAAAAGGGTTTAAAAATTAAAATTAATGCACACCACACACTGACCCTAAGTGAAGAAGCGCCCGGTTAACACTGCCTGGCAAAGACTCTAAAATCAATTGTCACTGCACCTTATCTGCCCTTGACATCGCTTGATTCTGTCCCTTTCTACCCTTGTCGGTTTCCTTCTTCCTGTCATCATTGCGCCCCCAAGGCGCCTTTCCCGGAGACTTCTTGGCCTTCACCCTCAGTTTCCGGTCGATCGACCTGCTTCGCCCTGCCATCGTCGAGCCAGTCCACCTTCGAGTCTGCACTCCGACTCCTCTCCTGATTCATCGGGTCCTCCTTCTCCTCCTGGTTCTCCCCCTGTCACCTTCACTATGTCTGGTCCAGGGCCTAACGCTAGCGGTTCTCCCGGCCCTAATGCCGGCCCTACTACTAGTGGAACCGCCACAGGAACTACCCCGGCCACCCCTGTGCTGCCATACATTGCAGGCCTCAGCCTCCCCGATTTCCATCAGTTGATCAATGACCCCATTCACCACAATGCTAACTGGCCCGCCATGCCAACCAAGCTCCCCTCAGACATCCCTAAGTTTGAGGGCCTTAATGGAGAAGATCCAACCAACCATGTCCGATCTTTCCATATGTGGTGTTCCTCCAATTCCATTACCGATGACTCCATCCGTCTTCGTTTGTTCCAACGCACGCTTACCGGCGAAGCTTCTAAATGGTATGTCGAACAAGCCACCTCTACCCATACCACCTTTGAGACTCTTGCCCAAGTCTTTTTTTCGTATTTCCAGCTCCCTCTCCGATACGATACTGGCACGGAGCTCTTGACTTCCTTCAAGCAATCCTCTTCAACACGCCTTTCCCCCCATGTTCAGGAATGGCGACGAAGATGGAGCTTATGTCGAGCCCCTCCCTTCGAAGATCGGGTTTATATGGACTGGTTCCTTCGCACCCTTCCCGCTCCCATCGGCAAAGATGTCACCTCTCACTTTCCTCAAACTGAAGAAGCCACCCTCCAAATAGCCTTGAAATATGACCTGATCTACGCTCAATCTGGTTATGTTTATACCGTTCTTCCTGACCTCCCCAGGCCCGGTGGCGCTAACGCCCCGGGGGCATCTCATTCCGCCGACGGTATCGTTGGAGCCCTTTCCCACCCGTATGCTCAACCTCATGTGGGCTATGGTCTCCCTCAGGGAGGGGCCAGCACCTCTAGCACTCTTCCCCCTCCCGGCAGCATGTATCCAGGATATGGCATGCCCCCTCCTGTCGCCCAGCCTCCTGCTTACCTCAATGTTGCCCAACCTAACCCTTACCTTTATCCGCAGCCTGGTGCGCCAGCTCCTCCAGCATATGCGCTTCCATCTCCCTTGCCTCCTCCACACCCGCAACAGCACTTACAGCCCCCTCCAGGGCAAGTATTTGTACAGCAAGGCACGACTAATCCTCCTTCTTCTCAAAGAAGGAGGAGCGGCAATCAAAACCCATCTGCCCCTAGAACCCGTGGACCCAATCCTGGTATGGACCCTAACACTGCCAACCAGCAATAGGGCACTCAGCCCAAGCCGGACAGGCCGCTTCGCACTAACAAGCCCTATTCGTGTTGCGGTGTTTATGGCCATTACACCCACGATTGTCCCCTCTTACCCCAGATGCGGCAGATGTGGGAGTCTCAAGCCACATTGCGCGGACAGCACGCTTCCCCTCATGCTCCTCCTAATGTGGCCACTACCCAGCCAGTTGTGTTTACTGATCCTTTCCCTCAGCAAGGATTCGTGGCTACCCAATCGCCCGACAGCCAGGTAGCCACCCCCCCCTCCCTTTCTGGTTCCTCTGACTACCAGATCCTTATGATGCACTCCGATCCTAACCCGTCCATCGATCTTCACCTTCAAACTCGGTCTCGCCAGTACCCCAAGCCCCCTGCTCAGTCTGCCCCCGAGCCTCCTTCTTCAGGTTCTACAGAGCCTCTTTCGACATCCAGTGGCCCCTTAAATATCCCTCAACCCAAATTTGAGGTTCATACCAAGATTCCTAAGGGACCATTACGTCGAAACACTGCTTCCGGTCGAGCTGCTCATTCGTATAGCATAGTAGATGATTTGGCGTAATATCCTGCTGCCATTTCCACACTGGAACTCCTCCAGTCATGTCCTTCCCAAAAGAAGGCTCTACTATCTGCCGTGGGCGCTGTAGATCCTGCTGATGACCAAATGATTGTTTTCGACGCCACTCAATCGGACCATCCTCCTCTTCCTCCTTCCGTCGCCTTCCAAATCCCTGTCAAAATCCAGAATGCCAACGTGTCCCGGTGTATCATTGATGAGGGGGCATCCACCTGCGTGATGTCCGCTTCGGTTTGGAAGCAACTCGGATCCGCTGAGCTGGCCCCTTCCACGATCACCCTTAGAGCGTGGGATGGTCATGCCTCCCAACCCATTGGCCTGCTTCGTAATTGTCCTATCACCCTCACCGGTAAGGCTATTTGCGTTGACGTCGAAGTCATCGACACCCCGCTAGATTACAACATTCTATTGGCGCGAAGCTACACCTATGCTATGTCTGCTGTCCCATCCGCGGTCTTCCGCAAGATGTCTTTCCCCCATAATGGAAAGATAGTCACCATTGACCAGTTGACATATCATGAGCCAAAATCTCAAACCTCCCCTGAGACAACCATCTCTTCTGTAGCCAACAAGCAAACCGTCGATTCCTTGACCAATGTCTCCTCCGGTGTTTACAAATATTCCTCCCTGCTTGGAACTTTCCCTACCCTTCCCCCCCCTCTTGTCACCGACCCCAGCTCTTCGAATGTTTGCATGATGCAATCATCCTAGGCTGCCCGTAAGCGGCCTGCCTCAGCTAGTTAGCAACCTCCCCCTCGCCCTCTGCAACCCACTCCTAGCCATTCATCTCAGCCAGCCAAACCTCCTCCTTCTGGCCCTACCCCTACAACTGGTATCCCTGAACCCCTTTATCCTTATGGAATGGTTCCTCCTGGCCTTAACCATCTCGAAGCCATCCCTCCTGGTCATTACCCTGCTGGGCAGATCCCTTTCTTGGCTCCCCTTCCCGGAGTATATTCTGTCCCCGTCATGGCCACCCTCTCTCTCCCTAACCTGACCTTGGGCATACCGGTCTTGTACCTCGATCCCCCAGCCGCCACCCCTCCTGGTCACTCCAAACCCTACATAGCTTTAACACCGGTTCAACCGGTCCCCCTCGCTTCCTCCGTTGCCGCTATGCCCCCAGCACCTCCACAGGACCCTTCTCCTGTCGTGACGGCTCCTGGGAAGAAAGGAAAAGCCCGCAAGGGGGCACCTAAAGACAAGACCACCACAACTGACCCGGCCCCTCCCCCGCCTGCGAAGCCTTGTGCCTTATGTGATGTCACCGGTCATGCCACCCATGCTTGTCCCGAGTTACCCCGTATTCAACCCATGGTTAAAGTCGCGTTCCCCGAGTCTACGGTCCCCGAAGCCTCCATTCCTTCTTCATCCATAACCAAGAACCCCAAGACTCTCCGCACCAACAAACCTTGTGCTTTGTGCGGCGTTCATGGCCATTACTCCCACCATTGTCCCCACCTGACGCATTACCGCGCCTCTTTAGAGGTGGTCCGAGAGTATGAGGTTGAACAAAATCAATCCGCCTCTCCCATCCTCGCGCAGTATGCTTCAAGTCAGCCTGAGGATCCCCCCGCTACCATCAATATTCCCCCCCTGATGTTTAGATGACGGAGTCTACTGTCACCATTCTTTACCTATCCTCCTCTGCGAGACACTTGAAACCTAGCCCCCCTGCATCCTCCCCTGTTGTGTCACCTGCCCACCCCTTTTCCACCCATACACGAGATCACTCCACCCGTGTCTCTGTTGACCTCCGCAGCCCGAGTCCTCTCCATACTTTCGATAGCCCTCATATATCACCCTCTAGTTTGTATATGAGTCACAGTCATCATGCTCCTTGCACTCCCTCCTGCAGTTGCCGCCCGATGTCTTCTGTGCACTCACGCTACCGTCATTGCCTCTCCTTCCCTCATTTGTTGTCTTGTAACACCATTCCGCAGGACCCCCCGTCTACACCCTTTATCGGTTACGCCGATGGTGCAAGTCGTTAGACCCGGAATCTAGCTTTGGCAGGTTGGGCCATTTTCACCCCCTTGCATGCCCTTGTTCTCTCTAACGGGGTCTGCATTGGTTCTGCCACCAATAATCAGGCCGAATATGATGCAGTGCGTGGTCTCTTAGCTGATGCCCTCTTTCATCGCATCCTCCATCTGCATGTTCGTTTGGATTCCCTACTTCTTGTAATGCAACTAAATGGTGTTTATCGTGTGCATAACCCTGTGCTGTTTAGACGCTATTTACGAGTGAAACTCCTGATACGTGCATTTGAAACCATCACTTTCAACCATGTACCTCGAGACCAGAATCACTACATAGATAGTATTGCAAACCATGTTCTATATTGTCATTTATCACACGCATTTCATTCAAGACAATAACATTCATAATCAATAAAAACGATGCATATCCATAAATATGTGTCGCAAAAACATGTGTTTAGAGTCCATCTACTCTGTTACATATGACATGCCCATAGCATGTTACAAAAAACTCAAAACTGGGGGCACCACCTGCCCCTACATACACACTAGGGGGCACCACACGCCCCACACCTAATCACTATTTGGCGGATCCCGAGCCAATGGCTCTGCCCCTGCAGCCTGTAGATCATGTATCCCCTGACCAGCCATCGCCATGCGCCGCATGACCCCTCGCCATTCCGAGGGTAGACCAATACATGGCTCTATGTACTGGTCATCTAAGTCCTGCCATCTGCGCTCTGATACTCCGGTTAGCAACCTTTCGCATCTACGGCGGATGTCCTCCAGTAGGGCGGCCACATCCTCATTATGCATTGCTCTCGAACCACTAGGACCTGTAGCTCCAGATGCTGCCGGTCGTCCCATGTACCCGGCCGATTTTACCGGTGCTATATCTGCATACCAAAATTACCTGAATCAGTACCCTAGCTACTATTCACAAAACTTTAACATGCTCATACAAGAATAGAAATCTGACACTTACCATCGGGCCCCAAGACTCGACCAGGCGGAAGTGGCAGGTTCGGATCTCCACAATAACTCATCCCACTATAGGGATAGTCGTCTATGTAAAATGGAATCTGATCCCAATGGGAAAAAAAATCAGGTCGAAACACTCGCCCGACCGCCCCTCCTCCTCCTCTACACAGTAGCCGTCCCCAACGGCGCATCCTGGGCTCTCTCGGGCCCCCATCTGGAAGCTGTATACGAGGCCTCAAGGTCGGGATCTTCTCCAAGAAGAAGGCGCACAATAAAGTCCCATATGAGCAATCATGATTCACCTGCCACCTGCATAGCAACAACTGTCGCTTTAGCGCCACCAACATCATTTGGGCCCACCCATAGTAGGTCCCACCCAACACACTCTCCACTAACATCATCTGCCCCCCAGTGATGTGATGGAACGCCTGGTTGCCCAGGATCCGTAGCACAGCTGCGGCCACTGCACGGGTTTCTAGCCTCTCTAGATCCCCGATCGGTATTCGAGTCCCCTTGACTTGGAGACCCGGTCGACAATGGCGCTCCAGAAACTCCATAATATGTCGCCCCCGCGGCAGTACTGGCTGTGTGTTCCCCACCATCCCCAATGGCAGGAGACCAGCCAGGAAATACATGTCCTGGACCGTTAGTTCGATCTCGTGCCCCTGCACTACGAAGACCTCCTGATCTGGATCCCAGTAACTGATAACCCAGGCCAATAATGGTTTTCCTGCTCTCATCAAAGGGTTCTCCAAGAACTTGAGAACCCCAAACCTGGCAAATATACGATGGACGCCCTGGTCTGCCTGGATCTCTGCCCGTAGTATCCCCAGGTCTCTTTCTCTCCAATTAACCCATAAATCTGCCATACCTGCACAAACACATCATTTTTGTCAGCTTACAGACCGGGAATACCATAACCAAACACAACAACCCAGCTCTCGGCCATCAAACAGCGCCAAAACCCCCTCATCTCCCAGGTCGCAGTTTTCTGCTCTTTTCTGGACCAGGTCACACTTTTTGCCTTGATACCTGCATCCTAGGTTGCAATTTTTGCCCCAAAAAGTGCGACCCGGCCGTAGAGATGAAGGAGGGGTTGTTTTTGGGATTCTGGGCCCTAAACTGAAAATGTAATCCATCAAAATGCAAGAGAAAGGTTAGGCCTCTTACCTGCAACTGACGGATCGCGATTCCAACGGTCGGTTTGTCCGCTACGTTCGCCGCAAGATTTAGGGCCTTCTCTCCTCTCTACATTCACCACAGCAACAATAGCAAATGAGTGATTTTGGAGGGAAAACTGCCTTATTAAAAGAGAACCCCTGTTTCTTCTTTCGACTGCTGCGACCACACCGTAGCCCCGTTTGACGAACTGTCTGCACCATTGGAAAGCTCTCACCGAGCCCTCAAATGGGTATCTGTTATTTTTTTGTGATCTGATACTTCACCAGGACACATTTTGTCCAAGAAGGGTCACTTCACCTCTCCTTAAAATCGAATTTCCTCACTTACGACACTTGTACTTGGGGCACCATCTTGCCTCCTTACTTGTCCTTGTTCGTGTCGATTTTCGTCATGAGTTCCCATCATGTACTCATGTTTCCATGGTCCCCCATTGGGGCCTTTACTGTGTGGCAGCACCATCGAGTCGCCCTTGTTTAGAGCATCCAAGTTGAGTCATCATTCCCTCCATGGAGTCTATACCGAGTCCCTTTGTACCCCACTATAGCCCTCCATCCTTCATTGATTGGTCTCTCTCTTGTGTCACGCATTATGAACTTTAGTTCCACTGTTCCCCATCCCCGATGATGTTGTGTCAGTCGCTGCCATGTCATTCATGCCCTTTATGCTCTAGCAAGGGAAGTCATCTATTAGCTACTCAGTCCTTTCCACTTCACTATCATCATTAGTGTCAGTCTGTCCATCGCTCTACTCTTTTCTCTCGTGCCTTAGTTGAGGGTCTCTCATTGCCTCACCTATGGCGGACCTCCTTCTGTCGACATCAGCTCATTCATTCTAGAAGCCAGGTCTAGAGGGCGGTGTACCTTGGTTCCAGCTTCCACTCTTGTTCGGTGCCTCGGATCAGGCAAAGGGATATCTCCTTTCCCTTTGACTTGATTGTTTCTCCAGCTCCTTTCAGCATGATCGAGATCCGTATACTTGATGGTCTAGTGATCCAGCAGCAGCTCTTGATGATTCCCCGGGGGTGTGTGAGATGTCTCAACCCTCATGAGGGGGTGGCCCTGCAGGTAGCCCCCCACATGCCCGGATGCCCTCTTCATTGCAGCCTTCGATGCAGCTCCAGATATTTGATGATGTCGGCCGTAGCCACTTGCAGCGCCTCTTCGACTTGCATGTATCAGTCAGATTTTGTGAGCACTTCCCCATTTACAGGGGGAATTTGGGTTGTATTTGTATCTCATGTACTCAGATATTATTGTACAAGTCCTGGCTGTTATCCCAGGCACAACATGTATGTGGGATTTCTCATTGTATTTTTATCTGGCTCATGATTATGCCAGCTGTACTTTATGGTTTGGTCCCTTGTTTACTGGACACACTATTCTTTTGTACTTTGTCTCGGCGGGCATAGGTATGCCTCCCCCGCCGCCTTCAGCACAGGTACCCTCTCATAAAAGAGACTTGTTGCACCTGCGAGTCTCGTCTCCTCAGGGTCTAGTCCTTCAGCACACTATCTACCTCACATTTCTCTCTCTGACATCCCTTTTGTTGTCTAGTGATTGTGTTCTCACAACGTACTTCGGTCATACGATTTTCTCCTGACACTCGCATGCTGGGGGGCAATCTGTTACACCATTTTTTTGTCATCTAACCTATTATCATTAGATGGACCCAAGTACACCATGTAAGACCAATTTTACCCTAAGTAAAATTGCTTTCACTATGTTAAAACAAGAAACCCCAAAAGGAAATATTAAACAAACCTATATTTGTTTGATTTTCCTCATGGAATAATTAATTAAACCATAATTTAATTATTATTCCCACTCATGTTTAACCCAAAATCAAAGAAATTAATTAGATAAACCTTTATTTATCTTATTATTTTCTAGGAATAATCATTTAAACCTTATTTAGATGATATTCCTTGTTAAATATGACCAAGTCACCCATAAATAATTAAATAAATCACTATTTATTTAATTATCTTTCAACCACTTCCCTAAATAATTAAATAAATCATTATTTATTTGATTATCTTCTAACCACTTCCTTAAAAAGATAAATAAATCATTTATTTATTTATTTTTAACAAATTAAGGGATTTGACCCAAGTCAAATACCTTTTCCCTCCAACAAATATAATAAAATATTCCATAAAAAGTGGATCTAGATCCGGTTAACCCATGCACCAAGATCTAGAATGACCCAATATTTTGTTATAAATAGGAGGGTTTTTCCTACCATTCTTCACCTTTTGTTGCCTATTAGATCACTCTGGATCTATACACTTGGTCACCATTTTCTGCCATTTGCTGCAAGAGCTCCCTTTGAGTTCCATTCTTTGTGTGGGTCTTCTACACCAACAAGAGAGAGAAATCTTAGATCTGAAGTGCTGAGGACTTCCAAGAACCCATCCCACTGAGGGGAACTAGATACACCTTCTTGTTTTCCTCCCAGGTGCCCCATTAATATAAAAATTCTTTCAAAAATTGTTCTTGTCTTGTCTATTGGTATATGGAGCAAACCCTTACTTTTTCTGCTTAATGTCTTTCCATGCATAGATCTGGTTTTTGCAGCTCTTTTATGTCTAACTAACCACAGATCTGAAGATATTGGCAGCCACTTTTGTTGTTAGGGCTATTAGTTATGCGTAGCTAAAGTGGTCCTTTTTCGTACACTTCGACAAAGGATTCATACTAACAGGATCATTGAGGAAGAAGTGTTCATTGAGCAGCCTAAAGGATTTGAGATCTTTAGCAGTGAGTCGCATGTGTGCAGACTCAAAAGAGCGTTGTATGGGCTGAAGAAAGCACCTCATGCGTGCTATACTCGGATCTACAACTATTTCACTGGACTTGGCTTCACCAAGAGTGAGGTGGATGCAAACTTGTACCAAATTGTGGTGGAGGGTAAACTTTTAATCATTATTATTTATTTTGATGATTTACTACTAACGGGTGATGGGTAGTTGATACACTCATGCAAGGCAGATCTTTCAAAGGATTTTGAGATGAAGGATTTGGGCCTCCTTCATTATTTCCTTGGATTGGAAATATGGCAGCGGGAAGGTGAACTGTTTGTGTCTCAAGGCAAGTATGCTCGGGAGATACTTGAGAAGTTTCACATGCAAGGCTGCAAGCCTATTGACACTCCTCTTCTAGGAAATTGGAGGAAAGAGGATGCTACATGTACAAAGGTAGTGGATGCCATTTTTTATCTATATTTGGTGAGTTTTCTCATGTATTTAGTTAATACAAGATCGGACATATGCTATGCGGTGAACTAGCTTCCACAAGCGATGGTTAAGACTGCCAAGTTCTTTTGGAAGGCAGGAAAGCATGTCCTGAGGTATCTCAGGGGCACATCTGAGTATGGTTTATGGTACAGACAGATGGATGAGGTGAAGTTGCATGGAGTCACAGATGCAAATTGGGCAGGTAGCCCAATAGACAAAAAGAGCACATCAGGAGGGATTTTCAGTATCAGATCTACGACAGTTTCTTGGTAAAATAGGAAAAAAATATCTGTGGCACTCAGTTCAGTGGAAGAAGAATACATGGCAGCAAGTCAAGCTGCATGTGAGGCTATCTGGATGAGGAAGATCCTGGTCGATTTTTTCGGTTCAAATTTAGATCCTACAGTGATAAATTGTGATAATCAGAGTTGCATTAAACTCTCGATTAATCCTGTGTTTCATGATAGATCTAAACATATTGATATCTAGTATCATCATATCAGATATTTTGTGTAGCGGAAGATCATGTTGCTTCAGTACATTCCTACGGAAGATCGGGATGTAGATATTCTGAAGAAGTCGCTCACCAGGAGAAAATTCGAATACCATAGAGGCAGGATCGGGGTGAAAGATAATCCCTATATTATTGAGAGGGAGTTTTGAGATTCAACAAGATGATGAGCTTAGTGAAAAGAGTCGCCTTCACTAAGTGGGCCCACAGGCTATTTTTGGCGCAAGTCTATTTTTAGAATATGTCTATTTTTAGACATGGTGATCATATTTCTGAAGTTACAGGATGTTATTTGTGGATGGTTGGTCAAGTTGGGAAAATAGATGAAAATATATTTTTATAATATTGGGCGAAGTCTATTTATAGATCATCGATCTAAAAATAGAAGTGTCGATTATTATTAGCTCTTAATAATAATCCGACAATAAACAACAACTTATTCTCTTGGAGCACTTAATTTCAATGCACAAATTTGGCAAATTAGTGGGCTGAAGGAATTAAGAAATTCCTCGGGTTTACTGGTGGTTCATGCATGGAGGACTCAGTTAGAACTTAAGTAGAAAAGTTATGACAGAGTTGGAAGAGTAGATCATGGAGTTGTTATTCAGTTTAACTCAGTTAATGGAGTTAAACTCAGTTGAGCTAGTTGTATCTAGTCTAACTGAATGATACACTAGTGAGAGTGGAGTGATACATAATATATGATAGTTGGGGTTTTTAGCTTCAAGCTTTCTCGTTAAACAACTGTGTTATTTGTGATTGTTTTTATTGCTTCATGTGTTTGTAATTGATTTTAATTTCTGCAAAATATTAACAGTGGAAGGATTCTATATTTAGAAAGAAGATAAATATTGTTAGATCAGAAGAATCTAGATATATACATGCATCTTGTATATAATTTCTACAAATACGAGAACATATAAGAAACTAAATCAATGTAATTGTCTTTTAGTTGATGAAACATCAATCACATAAAATACTTCTTAGTTTCACATCTAACAATATATCGTTCAATATATTATAGCAATAGTAATAAGAACATATAACACTTCAATGTTTATTATAAGGAAACATGTAGACATAAATAAATTTTCTTTAAATCTCATAAACATAAAACAATTAATACAAAGATAATAGTACCCACTGAATCATAGCTTTAGATCAGAAAAACATAGATTCCGGCTTCAAATTTCCAATTAGATAACTCCTATTCCACAATAGTGCAAGTTCAAAAAGCAGTCTTCTCAAAATTCTCTACCCCCTTTCTAAATGCATGAAAGGGGTGTAAATACTAATTAATATTACAAAAATATAATACTTTTGAAACAAGTCTCTAAAACTATTACTCTAAAAACTATATAATTAAAAACTAGGAGAATAAATCGCATTGGTTGGAAAAGTTTCATGACTATTTCCCAGATTCATTCTCTAACTGATCCTTGAGCTGGCATACCTTCACCATATGTTGGACCTGGGGGGATGAATTGGTTTCATTCTCATCTGCCCCGTGAATACTGCATCCTTTAATGATGGAAAAAGTTGATCTTCTGCATTGGAGAGACATCTCAACATTATCCATTGGATATGTGGTTTATTCAAGAAATACCAATAACTTTCCATATTTGTTTGGTCAGGCTTTGAATGTCAAGAGGTTTTCTCCTAGATGTTTGTTGCAAAGATTGACTTATGAATTTGATATCTAGTAAAGTGTCTTTTGGAGAATCCTGAGTTAGGCTTACTTGCAAAAGAGAACATTTTATGTACTCAGAAATACTGGAAGACATATTATTAGCTCTGATAATAGCTATTTTATCACTTTTCATTTTAATGTCCCAGTCTCCAAATACTATGTCTTTGATTGATTGTTAAAGACGAGGGAGATCGACCGCTCTACCCTGTGCAATTTCCTGCCAATCTATATACTTAGACACTTTATCATCAATCTCATCATAATAATTGTTATAGCATCATTTATCACCTTCATATTATTCATGATTGCTTTGATGGCTTTGGGCACCCATTCCTACAGACTTGGACAAAATTCACTAAAAAACAGTGTAAAAATCCCCATACGCGGTTATGCCCAGACTTTTCCATGTGTATACGCGAGTCCACATATACTTTCCCGCGTATGCCATTAAAATCATTAAAAATATATATAAAAAATCCCTATTTTTGAGTTGGGTTGATGGTTACTCTGGTAGTTCAACCACCCTAGCACGTGGCCAACTGTTTCCAACTGTTGAAACTACTTTGAGGGAGTATAAAAGCCCCTCATGTGTATGGCCTAAGGGAGAGAGAAATTATTGATATTATACTCTGTTGGAATCCTCTATCCAAGTCTGAATTCCCGTGCCTCCTGCACTTCCCAGTTCATTGTAGGAAACCCTTGTTTCCTGGAGATGCTCATCTCCCTATATGTCATCTCGTATGCACCAGTTCGGAAGGAATCTTAGTGAGGCAAGGGCGGGACGGATCCAGACGACGGTCTGCTTGAAGATCGTGGAAGGATTCAGGTGATCTCTCCACTTGTTATTTCTGTACATGCTATTTATAATACAGAAGAACCATCTTGTTCCCTAAATATATGTGTTAGTGTCTGCTTGCATATATGAGAATATTGTTATTTAAGCATTTATTATGGTTTATCTAATGTTTCATATGGATTTCACTAACATTTAGAGTAGATATATCCTGTACAACCAGTTCTTCGTGCTTGTTTCTTCTTGTCTTTTAGGTTAATAAGGAAGAAGGTTTGCTGGGGGTTTGGACCCCGCGGGATCTGCTTCAACCGTAGGACCTACGGGTAAGTTCCTCGATCTGCTCTATTTAGTTTTTCATGAACATGTATGGTTGTGTGAGTCCTTCTTGAGTATCATGCCCTGCTCTGTGGAGGTTGTAACCCAACAAACCTCTAGGGTGATTTTCCCCGAAACATAACTGGCGACTCCGCTGGGGATCGCATTCTTGTGATTCCCCTGTTGGTTGGTTTCAACTGTTTGATAGGTTTCCAACAGTTTTAAATTTTATTTCCAGTCCAGTTTACTCTTTCTCAGTCAGACTGAAGTCCTGGTTTCTTATCCAGGCTTGATCCTTTTTGTTTTTCATTATCTACATTTATATACGCGGGTTTGTCTGCACACAGTCACGTATACACGCATTTTTTGTTAAAGGGAATCGCGTATACGCGGGTTTCCTTTAGCACAGTCGCGTATGCACGCTTGTTGCTAAACTGTGAAGTTGCGTATACCTAGGAAGATTTTGAAATTTTGGATTTCTTGACTTTTTAGTCCTTTCTGTCTATGGAGACCTGTTCCTACAGTGTCTTTGTACCCTTTGGATTGTGAAGAAAGTGGTCTTTGGTATTTTCTCTCTCTTGTTTGATCGAAAACTAGTCTTTTTGGCAAAGTGTTGTTTCTGGTGCTGGCACTTCTGGTTCGAGTACCAAGATCTCATTCTGGGGATTCTTGGATGTTCTGCTTCATCAGAACAGAGAGCTCCTGCTCATTTGATCATTCCTACCTTTGTGTCTTGCTTTGCACTACAATTTTTGCCCGTTTCTTGGTTGGTTTTCTTGAGTTCAGTCGGCTAGGTCTTGTTGCAACTTTTGAAGAGTCTTTCTTGGTTCTTTGAAGTTTTTGTTTGCGGCAAGGTTATACTATTCTTCTAAGCTGAGTGGCTGAGTTTTCTTGTCTTCTTTTTCTCATATTGATCTTGCTACAAGTTAGCCTTATAAGATTTGGAGCATTTTTGACGTTTTTGCTTGAAATTCAGTGTTGTTTGGCTTGGGGTTTTATAGTTTTTCTTGGTCCTTTCGAACTCTTCCCTTATAAAATTCAAAAGCTCAAAAAAAATTTTGTTTTGTTGTTTTCTTTTGTTTTTGCATTTTTGTTTTCGTTTCTTTGTATCTTTTGAAGCTTTGTTGAGGTTTCTTGCCTTTGGATTTTGGCTTGATTTTGGAAAGGAGTTGTCATTGATTTCTTCCTCTTGTTTTTTAAGCGTTTTTGGTGTCTTCATACTAAGAGTTCTTGATTTTGGGAACTAGCTTTCTGGAAAACCAAAAAGATATAAAACTGAAGGATCTTTGGGAAATTTCACTCTGCTTTAGGAGATTTTGCATCTTAGAATTTGCATGCTTGTAGTGATTTGCATCAGGTGCACTTAAGCATTTAGTCATTTTCATAATTTTTGTGAGTGTGAGTTTGTTATCTGAAAAGAAAAATACAATTTTTAATCTCGTAGAACCTGTGTAGAAGTTTCTTTTCATCGAAAGACAATAACTGCATTTGCATGTAGTTTGGTTTTTATTAATTTCTTTCTGCGTCAAAACACCATAAGTTTCATTTCCACATCCCTTTGACTTAACATAACAGCCAATTAAAATAAGCGATTTAATTTAAAATCAACTAGCAAGTTTTCTAAATGTCATACACCAACTAGCTAGGTTGTATGGTCTTGGATTAGGTGAGTGGAGAGTTAACTCTCCAAGGCCGCTCAAACGAAACATAGAAGTTGATTAATTGAGCGAAATCCAACTCCGTTAGGTGGACCGGGAAAGCTCTCCTCCAGAGAGTCAAGCGCGAGGGGAAGTGAAGGTTGAGAAGAGGGATACCCCCTCTCTGATTAGCTAAATCTAACCTCAAGACCGTTCCGCCCGGCTTCTGACACGGATTGGTGCCCATAGTTGCCACTCCTAAGTTCCACACAGGTGACTGCGGGGGGGAATACCCGTGGTACCTGAGGCAGACGTCGCATCACTTTCAGCAGTACTTCTGGGGGGTGCCCTTGCGAAGCTTGGGTTCTTGAGCTGGAAAAGGCTGTCATTAGGAGGTCAGCGTAATTGTTTCTGTTACCTTCGCTAGTAGGCCTGGGCCATAATTATCCCAGACTGCTTTCGGGAGGTCCTATATTTCGCTTTCCTGTATTTTGGTGTCCGGTCCTCATCACTCGGAGCGGAAATACTTGAAGGCTGTTTGCTTGATTGTATCTCAGGGATTTTTCTTATAGTGAGTGCTCTTTTCTCCTAGCTTTCTTAGCTTTATATTTTTTGTGTCTAATTAAAATTTTTTAAAGTGGCTGATCAAGCGCCTCGTCGATCAAGGAGAATCCGGGGGTTATCTCCCGAGAGTCCATAGCCTTCTTCGAGAAGGCGTAGGAGTGATTTAGCAGGTGGTTACCACCCTGTGACGTCTGACGCAGTGGAGAGAGATCCTCCACAAGGGTCTGAAGGTTTCATAGCTGATTCTGGTGTCGGTTCCGAGAGGAGCGTTCCGCTCACCTCGCGAGTTTTATTTCCCCAGGAAGAAGATTTTCAAATTGAAGAAGTACCTGAACCTGCTGTGTCAGGTCCATCTCCTCTTCCTCCTGATTATCTGTTTGTTGTTCAATACATCAGAACTGAGTCAGAGAGACCGGAAGATCTTCCGTATCATTCATACCTTTCGATGGCCACGACTGGGAATGCGGCTTCTGCTGTGAGTGCTGCAGGCATTCAGACTCCTGCTTCTGTTGAAGGAGGGGGCACTATTGCTTTATCTTCGATTGCTTCTAGTGCTGCTGTGTTTGGCTCTGGTTTCACCCAAGCACATGCTTCTCATTCTGGTCCCTTCTGTTTCGGAATGCCCACTAGTGAGATTCCTTCTTTTTCCTTTTCCGCTGCTGCAGCTGGATCTACACCCATGTCTTCCATGGCTAGTGGATTAGCTTCTTTTCAGGGGTTCCCCTTTGGAACTGGGTACATTCCTAGTTCCAATCCTTCTTTAGGGTCCTTTCTGTTTAATTCTCAGACCCAGAGTTTCAATCCTTGGTCTGGAGGTCAGAATTCGACCACTTTTACAGGATGGAACCCTGTATTTACTACAGTGGGGGCAGGGAATCAGTTTTACGCTGGTCACCAAGGGAATACTTCTTTCCCTTTGTTGAGTGCTTATCAGACCTTTTCTCCTCTTTCTAATGCCTGGAACCCCTATTAGGGGCTTTCCTCTTCATTTCATAATTCAGCGGGGGGAACTGGTCTAGGCTTTGGTAACTCTGCGTTGGGAGGAGGTTCTTCTCCTTTTTCTACGAGTCCTTTTTGGCAACCTAATGCCTCATCAAATCCAGGGTATTCTTTTCAGAATATTGGGAACCCATCCCATCAAGGATGGAATCCTCAGGCTCTTCCTCGCTTACCTTTTCTGGTAACGTTAAACTTGCCAGATCTGTCGAAGTTGACTAATGATCCGATTCGTTATGGTCCGGGGTGGCCTCCGGTTCCCACCAAAATTCCTTCAGACATTCCAAAGTTTGAAGGCAAGAATGGAGAAGATCCGGCTGACCACATCACTACCTTCCATTTATGGTGTTCTTCGAACTCCCTGATCGATGATTCGATTAGGTTGAGATTATTTCAACGCACCCTAACTGGAAATGCTGCCAAATGGTATATTGAGCTAACTGGGGGCAGTTTTGCTACATTTGGAGAAGTGGCTGTTACATTTTTGAACCATTTTCAGTTGCCTATCTGATATGACGCTGGGACTGAACTCCTAGCTAATTTTAAGCAGGACGACGCAACCCACATCTCTGATCACATTCAGGAATGGAGGAGAAGGAAGAGGCTTATTAAAGCTCATATTCCAGGAGAATTCCTTTTGGAATGGTTTCTGAAATCCCTGCAGTCAGATATTTCGAAAGATGTATCCCTCTCTGGGGTATTTTCTGAGGAGTAGGCCATTTTTAGGGCCCAGCAGCTGGAACTGATCTATTCTCAGTCTGGGGTCCTCCATAAATATCTGCCCAATGCTCCTCACTTCAAATTAGATTTATCTAAAACTAAGCCCGATCCTCATGGTGACGGACTGATTGGATCGATCAATAGTGGTGCAGCCAGCCTGCTTACTCAATTGCAACAGTTGTCTTTACAATCTGCTCCTTCTGGTCAGGCTGTGCCTGCTGAGTCATCGCCTTCCCAGTCTTTGTCCATAAATGTTGTCCAAGCTTTTGATCCCAAAGGAAATCAACAATCCGAAGGGAAGAAGAAGGGACGAAATAATAAGAAAAAGGGCAAGAACGAGAAGGGTAATTCAAATAAAACCAACGAGCATGTTGGTGAGGGTCCAAAGGAGAAAAGGAAAGTGAAGTTTCCATGCAAGCTGTGTGCTGGAGACCATCTTACGCACCTTTGCCCTAAAATTCAGGATGCGCAGCGCTTGTTAGCTCAGCAGGGTTCTTCTAGTTCCCAGGCTGTGTTAACAAACCCTTTTCCCCAAGGGAAAAAATTAGTTGTTGGCACGAATCAAAATCCTGGGGCTTCCTCTGGGGGCACCCAGGAGGGGGAAATTCCATCGAACATTTTCATGATGAGTGCTCACGCGGATATCGCTACGAGATCCCGTGATTATGGCGGAGAAGAGTCTTCGAAAGCTAAGGATATTCCTGATGCTACTGAGCCGCTTCACATTACCAAGCCTACTGTTGAGTCTATGCCTCAGATGCCCAAAGAATCTTCTAAGCGATCGACGATTAATCCAAATGCTAGGGCTGCCCAGAACAACTCGATTGTGGAAGATCTGGCACAGAGTCCTTGTGCTATGTCGGCTTTAGAGGTACTCCAGTCTTGTCCGGCTCAGCGCAGTGCTTTGCTCACTGCCATTGGGGCTATTGATCCAAAAAATTCTCTTCTGATTACTTTTGATATGACTAATTTTAAGAAGAGA
>CM076578.1:359264761-359689026 GCA_034641835.2 Pinus albicaulis | reverse complement strand
TAAAAAGAACATCATCTACAGGAAGAAATTTAGCCCAATGGATCAGGCATAGGTCAGCCTCCCAGAGAATACAAGTATGCAGTTCTTGATGCCTTCAAGAAGGCACCATCCCCAAGTGGAGCCACTGTTAGCCACATATAAAATTTTTTATAGCAAAAGGTGGCTAAGACTTTTTGAGCCTTCAAGGAACAAATTTGATTACTAAAAAGTGTTGGCTCTTGAATACTCTTGAAGGCCTCCTGCCTCTCCTCTATCCAAAACTTCACTGTTGTTCCCATTTTACATTCAGAAATCCTAAAGGTTTTCAAGACAGATTACTACTACAAGCACCTTTTCCCTTTTCCCATTCTTCTCAAAAATAACCTTCATTTGCTCTCCTCTTTTCCTCCATAAAATTCCTCTACTTTTCATGGTTTCCCTTCTCCCATTCGTGAAAATCCTCTTTATATAGTTTAAAACTCATTTTTAAACCATACCGAAACCCCTAAATCCTTTGAAAACTATGAAAAATTTCGTAAAAAACAAGTTTTTATTACTATGGACTTAAGCCCCCTTGGGGTAAGTCCTAACCACTTCCCCACCATACAATTTGGGGTTGGAACCAAGTGCTAACCCTTTTCAGCACTTATCGCATCGAAAAATTCCAATGGGTTAATTGAAAAGCTCGAGTCCGAGGCTTCGATTGCGATTAGCCCTTTGTTATAATGCCTCGAGCATATTGTATTTCACAAAGACCAAAGGTCCCACAGTCGGGTGCCAGCCTTTTCATATATATATATTCCGCCACCAAAACCTTTGTGTTATTAAATTTTTGAGTTTTCGTACTATATAAAGGGTTTCCGCCCGTTCGCTTTAAAAAGCAATCCCCGACCGTTGATCTTGGGCCGATCAAAAGGATAGCGCTCAATCACGTCGCCCTCCCCGATCGCTCAGTCACATCGTATTTTTCAATCAATACATTTTATTTTCCCCTCCGATCAGCCATCCCTCTGATTAATTACCCACCATTGATCCGATCCTCAAATCAACAGTCATCGCTCAATCGCATCGCGAGTTTTCAGTGTTGTGCCATTTCTTTCCCCACCAATTGAATGTCTTTGATTACATCCAGACCGTCCGTTTGATCTCATCTAATGGCCCACAAATCGCTCTGATTATTAACCCTTCCTCTCCCCTTTTAACCCCTCCGATTCACTCTCCACCATTGATCTGATCTGCAAATCGACGGCCAGCGCTTAATCGCATCGGCGTTTCCCTGTACATTGGTGCCATTTAAGTTCTTCCCCCGATTGTGATCCTCCGATTGGATCTAGGCTGTCCTCGTGTCCAGATCGGATGGTCCCAGATCATTTCTTCTTATTCTTCCCTCCCCTCTCCTTTTTATTTTCTCCTTGTTGATCTCCACCGTTGGATGCTGCCATCCAATGGCTACGCTCCTCCCCTCACCTTCTGCAGCAGTAAAACCCAAAAATGCAGGATTTCTTAAATATTGTTTGTATTTTGCAGGTTTCAAATGTTTTCTCATTATAATCAAAGAAAAATGAGAGCCGAGGGTGATGATCCTCTGAACTTTCGTTTATCAAAGGGAAAGAGATATGAAGGGTCTGGAAACACGTTTCATCAACGCTTCATGGGCATTGATTCCATATCAGCCCTGTGCAGCCCTACACATCGACAAGACACTTTGTTATTAAATCACCATTAAAAGAGTATCAGTGTTGAAGACAAATTTGGGGATTACGGCTAAGATTGATTATCAAAAGCCTAATCCCCCAAATTAAAACACAATTAAAGGAAAATCATAAGTGTTTTATCAGACAGAAAGGCCTCCACTGCCACATTTGAGGTGAATTGATTCCTCCCAGCTACCACAAAGCCACATGTGCCTCAAAGCATGCAAACAGAGATCGAAGTTATTGATCAAACAAAGTTATTCACCTCAGTGTAGCCAGAGAGTTACTTCTGCAAGGAACTTAAATGCTAAAAATATCTGCAGAGTTACTCTAAACATGACACAGAGCCTTAAAGTCAATAAAAGCTCCCACCGAGATTAATTCATAAATGTAAAAAAATTAATACAGACCAGAATGTTTGTAAACTTCTCCATCCAACCCCTCAAAGGCCGAGAAGTCGTCAATCTGTATTAATTGTCCCGAGAGATATTTTTATCGGATCTCACCTCCTCATTCTTCTATAAATACTTCTATAGAATATGAAAAATTGTTGGTTGCAGAACTTTGAAATACATTTGAGCTTAAAATTATAATTGTAAATAGTATTCACTGGCCCTTGAAGCTCTGTTTGTGCTAGATTAGTTAGGTTGAATAGTGAATATGATTGCTGAACTGAAACATTGGACTTCAAGACTGTAACTGGTTTGACATCAATAACAAGATGTTTCTTCGAATCCTGGTCTATATCGCTGGTGAAGTGCCCCTTTCTTCGTTATTGTTTTTCCTTCTATGTATGTCATTTTGTTCACTTTTCTCTGATAAAGAACAACATTTACCGATTTAGGATCTATTGTTTATCAGTACCCTTCTCTAACTAATAAGCTTTATCTCAATGCTTTCCTCTAATTTGTTTATTTAAGAATGATTAAATATAGCTTAAGCAGTTAGGAATGTTGGCGTTCCCTCGTCCTACTGTTTTCTTTAAACATTGTTCTTGAAAGTTATTTTCATCATTTGCTTATTAAAGTTAGACTAGAAAAGTTTATGGTTAGCCATGTTTCTAGTTTCTATCCTCCAAAGGCAGATTCTGAAGATTTCCCTGGGTGTTTGACTGAAAACAGACTAGGTTTAAAAGTACTTTATATGATCTTAGGTTACACTTTGTTTTTCTTATGTGTGTTCATACTTTCTGAAGGTAATTATGCGGATTACTGGATTGTTTGTCAATTAAGTTGCTTTAATACAAACTTGCCCAAGAAGTCGATGGTTAGCCCTGTCCTTGGTTGGTTTTAAATAGTTACTTAAGAGGCTTTTCTTGTTTGGACTGACTATAAATCCCTTGTGAAATTATTATCAGTTTCCACCCCTCCAACACTTTATTGTTCCCATTCCATCATTTTAATCTCAATGATCTTGTGATATAGATGACTTGCCCCTTGGATCACTCTTGATGTTATTGCTCAATTAAAGCCCTGTTATGACTCCATAGCCCAATGGACTAAAAACCAGTGTTATATCTATCTTTTAGACAAATATGTTCTATTTTCTTGCAACTTTTCACCTTTGAAACTCTTTGCATTCATGACTTTTCACCTCAAACAATATTCATGCTCAACCATCCAAAAAACGAAAACAAACCTTTGGTCTTCATAACTAGCCTAATATTCTTACCCCAAAACTTGAACAAATCCATCTTGCACTTGTTAGGAGAGATCCCTCTCGGTTCGGAAGGGCTATATCACAGAATCCCAAAGTTGGTTGAGATGATCTTGTTTACCGTAGTCGGACTTTGCCAATAACCCAAATTCTGATTCATATCGTAGTAAAATTGGAAACTTTTAATAATTTCTGAGATGCATTGTGAAGTGAGATCCTTGTAGTCTCCTCTATGGGAACTACGGTTATACCAAGGGAACTACAGTTATGTTCTAATCCAGGGTTAATGGGTTGGGGTTTATGTATGCTTCAGCATGTATATATATGTGTTGTAACACTAAAAGGAAGATAATGAAAAATCAAGCTAGTCATCCCGATTTGGGATCCAGGGGAAAATATTTGTGTTTATCTATTTTATGTTTTATGCTCTCGCTATTGTTTATTTTTTGTTATAAGATTCGTGTGTAGATAACATGATTTACGGTGGGGTTAAAACCTACGAAGGAACACATCACCACCGATTTAGATTAGGATTCAGGATCTAATGAACATACTTGTCATATTAGAAGAAAAACCGAGTCACATACATCCTTGTCCAATAGCTTGATATCAGTCAAAAATCATCTCCCAGCCTATTCACAACTACTACTCACAGAACTCCAACTCAGTGAAACTGCTTACAATCAGTGTTTTTTCAATAATCGATCAACCAACCAACCAACCAACATTTACAATGTCTTTTTCATGAGTTCTTATAGGTGAAGAGTGATAGTAGAGGCATACAGAAATTAAATGCTTCATTAAAACAGAGGGAGAAATGTCTTTCGAAGCCCATTCTGTTTTAATATCTTTACATTGACTTTCAATACTCTTTAGATGAATTGTGGTCTTCGTCAGTTTGAGAATAACTCTAGGGGTATGTTCCATGAAGTAATTTTCAGCTGGAGGTACTCCATTTGTACTTCGAGACAAGAAAGGATGAAGATTTTCCTTTCAGGCCTTCCATGCTTTGTAACTAATGCACTGACAATTCTTTAGGACCTTTTGTCGAGGTAGTAACTACTCTGGAGCTCGATGAAGAGTAGAGAATGGGCAGTAGTGATTTTGGTTCTTTATTCAGTAAAGGAATGTCCTGCTGATATGTCCTTTGCACTGCTGCGATCAATGATTTGCATTCAATCTGTGCTGACCGTGGATTATGCTTCTTAATCTTCAATATTATGCTTTTAATCCCTTGATATATTTGATTTATTTTTCAATGCTCTTCGGCTCTGCAATGGTCTTTCACCATGGATGTGATTGTGAAAACAGTGTGAATTCACCACCTGTAAACCTTACTAAACACAATAAACATGTTATAAAAACCAGCGGGAGTGGGGAAGACTGCTTCAGAGGCTCGCGGAGATGGAGGAGCGATAATGAAAATAGTGGGCACAGTGGAAAAATAGGGAAAAAACACTGGCAGAGAAGCTAAATAGTTTTTTGGAAGTTTGGGTGCGAGGTTAAACTGGGACCGTTAGATTAGGATGATCTGATGGAGATTGTACGATGGGAATGCTTTGGAGGATTTAGATGAGAATAGCGGAGGAATGAAATGAAATGCGCTATAATGTGGGTCATTTGATTAGAATAATCAACGGTAAAGATCTTTTGATGGAGTCATATGAGAGATCGGGTGTGTTAGTCTCCTATACCAATAGGTGTCATTTTTCATGATTGTCTTGATTGAACTATGGAATATGTTCAAACCTTTTTCTTGAAGCAAAGGTGTTCCATATTCTTGAAAAACTAAAAAATCAAAAATTTAAAAAATGTAAAGAGGGTATACCCTAAAAGAAAAATCAAAGGGTAAGAAAAATAAAATGGTCAAAAAAGTGAAAGAAATGAACCCCAAACAAAAAATAGACCAAGGAAAGTGTGCAAATCCAAATGCCTACTGTTTTGTTTTACAATAAAACTGATTGTATGCAGCTTATCAAAGGCATTACAAATTCATGGAATAGATCAAAGCTGTTTAAACTTGGCACCTCATATTTCAATTTCATGTTATAAGAATAGAGAATAAATGTACGACCAACGGTTTAATCTTGTGAATAAGTAGATAAATTGAAAGATTAATAGAGGTGCTCCAGCAGGTTTAAATAAGACCCTGAGGGGGAGGCGATGTAATAGGAGTGGAAAGGGCAATAGATTTGTGTAAAGAAAAGATTGAAAAGGGTTTGCAAATCTAAATGCACCCTAATAAAGAAGAAAATGGTAGTGTCGAGTAGCAGATTTGGGATAAACATAGATTTGCTCTAATGTAATTGTAAGAGATGTCTCCTCTTTAAAAATAGGAGACATCATCATTAGAAGGGAGTTCGAAAACTACAGGAGAACATTGTGTTTGAGAGGACAAGAGCTAGACTCCATTTGTAATGTATCATTTCTTTTGACAGATGAATAAAATTTCCTTTTGAGCGCTTCAATTTAATTCTTTCCCTAGGGAATCTTGTGAGAAGGAAAGGGCCCGCCTTCATCACAAGATTCACCCGATTGTTCCTGTAGTTTGTTAGATTTCTTTATGATATTTGCACTTTACTTTAATTCTGTTTGCTGAAACACCAGTTACACAGTTCTGTAGTTTATTGAGCATTCTGTTTCCTTTAACGCTGCATGTGTTTAGTACATTCATTCTTAAGAAGTTGAGAAATCTATTTCTGTTATTTGTTTGAATGTATGATTGATGCTGGGAAGCAGGTGCTGAAGATTCCTGTACAAAGGAATAAGGTCTTGTTCCCATTGATTGCCTTTCTTTTCCTGCAGTGTGATTAGAAATAGGAGACAGGTGCTGAAGGTTCCTGTTCATGGGAATAGGGTCCTGTTCTCTTGAGTTTATCTTTTCTACAGAGTGATTAGTGTCAGGCAGCAGGTGCTGAAGTTCCTATTTAAAGGAATAGGGTCCTGTTCCCTGTTATGGTTGATTGGTTTCCTTTCCTGCAGATTGATTTCCCTTTATTTGGATTCTTAACTGCAATAGAGGAATTACTTCTACTATAACATAAGTAACTTCAGCTTTGATTAAACAGGGTGTGAATAATTAGATTTTTATGATTAATAATTGTGTGGCTTTTTACTACAACATTGTTTTTGCTTTTGGAATTGAGCATATCCAGTGCGTGATTGTCTTTGGAATAAACAGACTTCCTCGGGTTGACAATTTATGTGGAGCTTGAATTGTTAAAACAATTAAAGCGACCAACATTTTGGCGCCGTTGCCGGGGAAGGCAATTATAGATTTCAAAAGCATTAATATTTTCTTTCTAGATGTGCAGATTGTATGAGAGGATGCGGAAACCAGAAGAAAACTAACCCCACAGGTGGCAAAGGCAAAGGAAGGGGAGGAAGAAAGACTTTCATTGACGAGATTGTATCAAAGGCTGAATCATCACAGAGATTAAGTTCTCGAAGACCAAAACTTCAGCACTCCCCTCAATCGTATTACAAAACAGAGGAAGTTGTGGGCCCTGAAAACATAGAGGAGCCGGTGATTAAAGGACCAGCAATCAGTGCTGGAGAGTCAAAAGAAAGTGCTAGCAAATCAGCAGAGCACATTGAGGAAATAATATAAAGTGTTGGACGACCAGTGGAAAACATTGAGGAGCCAGTAGAAGATCTTGACGATCGAGCAAGTGCAGTAGGAGAACAGCCAATGGAAGGAAACAACGAAGACTTCTTTGGTGGAGGACGTGTAGATCCTGAAGGAGAAGGAAAGGATGAAAATTCTCTCTCTACCTTGGGATTTCCTATCAGTGATCTCCCTAGAGGAACAACTCCTATGAAGAATATTCCATTGTCAGCTTTACCTAACTTCCATGGTTTATCCTCTGAAGATCCAGATGAATTTCTTTTTGAATTTGATATATTATGCAGAAGTTATGATTATGTTACTAATGCTCAAAAGTTGAAACTGTTTCTAGCAACATTAAAAGGAAATGCTTTAAGATGGTTCATGAGCCTTGGGAGTCAGGTAATCACAACATGGGAACAGATGAAACAGAAATTTCTGCTTAAATATCAAGACTACTGCCGGACGAGAGAAAAGAAGGATGAACTATTCAATATGGCACAAAAGCCGAACGAGAATCTGGAGGACTATGTAGAAAGGCTGCAGTACAATATACAGAGATCTGATCATCCGAATATAAGTAAGGAAATTCGCAAAACAATATTACTTAGAGGTTTAAGGGATGATTGTTTAGACATGTTAAATATGCTTGGCAATGGAGATATATCTAAATAATCATATGATGATATTTTTGAACTTTCTAAGAGGTGTTCAAGGGGAGCTGCAAGGAACAAAGTAAGTAATAGAGATCCCACCTATTCAAGAGTGCAGAAATCAGCTAGTGGGGGAGAAAAAAGAGCTGAAATAGGTAATTTACTTGAAGAATTTAAAACTGAGATGTTAAGTTCTTTTGCTTCACAAATTGACACTTTGCAGGTTAAGAAGAAGCAGGCTGAAGCAGAAGCAACTCTGGCTGTCTTTTGCCCGAAGTGCAGAGACAAACATCCACTAAGGGAGTGCCCACTGGACAAAATACCAATCTGCACCCTTTGTGAGAAAGATCATGAAACACAGCAATGTCCATCTCTACCAGGAATAAAGGCAGCATTGCAGCCAACGGAAGAAGAAGCTGAAGCAGTTTACTTGCTGACTCAAAGAAGACAATGGAAACCTAAAGGACAAGGTATGAACTCTAGTATGCCATTTAATCGTTGGAATAATTATTCTGCTTTCATTCAAACAAATTACCCTCCCTTTAATCAAATGCAATACCCACCCTTTAATCAAATGAATTTCCCACCCATGCAACAATCAAACCCTCCCTTTGTTGATCCTACAATGTGGACTCCTTGGCCCCCACAACAACCATCTTCTTTTAACCCTTGGAATTCAAATTGGAGAAGCCAACAACTCCCGTATCCAAATCAATTGCCTCAATTCCAACAACCACTTCCTCTGCCATAAAATGCTCCGCCAAATAACCAAATGAGACCCCAGCTACCTGTGCAACCAAATCCTAACCCCAATAATAAAGTTGTGCAAGTTATTGATATTCAGAATCAATCTATATTTCCTACTATGCAATGTAATGATATTCATTTAAGATCCGGGAAAATAGTAGAGCCTATTATTGATGACATAACTTCTTCTGATTCTGATAAAGAGGAAACTGAGAAACATAAGAAAGCACAACCACCTTCTAACAAAAATGTTGAAATAATAGAACCACCATTCCCCGAGCGTTTGATTTTAACTAGAACGCCTGAAACACCTGCTTTTAATCTTTTAGGGGAATTGCAAAATTTGTATGTTAAAATTCCACTTTTACAAGCATTAAGAGATGTACCAATTTATGCCAGAACAATAAGGGATATTTTTGTTAAGAAACCTGGTAGGAAAACTAAAGATCCCCTTACAGTACATGTGATGGGTGATTTATCTGCATTAATGTCTGGAAAAACCCCTCCTGTGAAATATGGTGACCCCGGCCATCCTACCGTGACAGTTCAAATTGGTAAAACAATGATTCCTCAAGTTCTGGTAGATTTAGGTGCCGCAATAAACATAATGACTCTTGAAACTTCACAATTGTTACAGCTGAATAACACAATCAGAGATACACCTACCATTCTAGAGTTGGCTGACCGTTCTACAATTAAACCTGAAGGAGTTGTTGAAGATCTACTTATCTCAGTTGAATCTTGGAATTACCCAGTTGATTTTGTTGTATTGCAGACTAAAACAGAGCTGGGGGGACATCCTTTAATTCTGGGGAGGCCATGGCTGGCCACAGCTGATGCCTTTATCAGTTGCAGATCTGGTTCAATGACAATTTCTAATGGTTATGAAACCAAATAGCTTACTCTTTATCCTCATGCTACACCCATAATTAATAATGAAGATTCTATGTGGATGGATTATGATGATAATGCTATTCAGCCCATTTTAACCATTGGACAAGCCTTAACTCTTAAAGACAATACAGAGGATGAAATAATTAATAATTTTATTTGTGAACCTTCCTCTGTAATTGCTGAAACACACAATCAATTGACTGCAATTTTTGAAACAGATACCCAAGAAAAGATTGAATCTGAAGACTTATCTCAGACATTAACCACCATCTCATCTAAAAGCATAACAATTGAAATTGAACCTGGCAAGACATTAAACATAAATCCTGATCTAACAGTTGCTGAAACACAGCAGTTAATGAAGTTATTGCATGAAAATAAGGAAGCATTTGCATGGGATTACACATATATGAAAGGGATCTCTTCTGAACTATGTACTCACCGAATTTACATTAAAGAGGGATGCCGACCAGTCTGTCAACCCCAAAGACGAATGAACCCTAATTTACGAGAAATTGTTAAAGAAGAACTTTAGAAATTGCTTAATGCAGGATTTATATACCCCATATCTGACAATGAATGGGTTTCCCCATTGGTAATTGTCCCTAAGAAAAACGGGAAATGGAGAGTATGTGTTGATTACAGAGCCTTGAACAAAGCTACTCAAAAGGATCACTTTCCTTTACCTTTCATTGATCAGGTGTTGGATAGTCTGGCAGGGAAGAAATTCTTTTCTTTTCTAGATGGATTCAGTGGGTATAATCAGATTAGAATTGCACCCCAAGACCAGGACAAGACCACATTCACTAGCCCTTGGGGAACTTTTGCTTATAGAGTTCTTCCATTTGGGCTATGTAATGCACCAGCAACTTTTCAGAGGGTTGTTATAGGAATCTTTTCTGATATACTGAATGACTCTATGGAAATATTTATGGATGATTTTACTCCTTATGGTGTGTCTTTTGAAGATGCATTACAAAATCTTGAGAAGGTACTTAAACGATGTATACAAGCTCACCTCTCCTTAAGTACTGAAAAATGTCATATGATGATGAGTGAAGGAGTAGTGCTTGGACATTTTATTTCATCTCAAGGTATTCAGGTAGATCCATCTAAAATATTGGTCATTCAGAATCTTTCTGTTCCTAAAACACAAACCGATGTGAGAAGTTTTCTAGGACATGCTGGATACTACAGAAGATTTATTAAAGATTTTTCTAAGATAGCTTCTCCATTATTTGTGTTTCTTATGAAAAATGTTGAATTTAAGTGGACTAATTCTTGTCAGAAAGCCTTTGAAGAACTCAAGCATCAGTTATCTACTGCTCCTATTTTGAGGGGACCTGATTGGGCCCTCCCTTTTCATATATCTTCTGATGCTTCAGACACTGCAATTGGAGTTGTCTTGGGACAAGAGGAAAATCATCTTCCTTATGCTATCTACTTTATCAGTAAGAATATGACCCCTGCTGAGCTTAATTATACAGTTACCGAAAAGGAGTTTCTTGTAGTAATTTATGCCATTAATAAATTTCGACACTATATCACTGGTTATTCTACTTTTGTGCACACTGACCACTCAGCTATTAAGTATTTAATGAACAAATCTGTTACAAATGCTAGAGTTACCATATGGCTATTATTACTGCAGGAATTTGATATCACAATTGTAGATCGGCCTGGTAAAGAAAATGTGGTGGCTGATTTCCTTTCACGGTTAAAAACTGATAATAATATTCCAGTAGATGATTCTTTTCCCGATGAGTATTTGTTTGCAGTTTCTGCTCACTCTCCATGGTATGCAGATATTGCCAATTATTTGGTTGCAGGAAAATTACCATCACACCTGTCATACAGAGAAAAGAGAAGAATTGTTCAACAAAGTGCTAGGTATAGCTGGATAAGTGGGTGTCTTTTCTACACAGGGCTTGATCAGGAAATCCGAAGATGCATTAGGGAAGATGAAGTGTATGACATACTGAAAGCTTTTCATGATGGCCCTTGTGGAGGGAATTTTGCTGACAAAAGAACAGCACACAAAATTTTGAGGATGGGTTACTATTGGCCCTCATTATTTAAGGATGCAAAGAAATATGTGAGGGCTTGTGACAGCTGCCAGAGAATGGGTCAACCCAATCATAGAGATCAAATGCCATTAAACCCCCAGGTAGTTTCTGAACCATTTGAAAGATGGGCCTTGGATTTCATAGGACCCATTAATCCTCCATCCAATCAAAGAACTTACATATTAGTCTGTACAGACTATATGACTAAATGGGTGGAGGCCAAAGCACTTATTAGAGCCAATGAAGAGGCTGTCCTAGCTTTCTTATTTGAAGAAATCTTCACTAGATTTGGAATTCCTAGAGAGCTAGTTACAGATGGAGGACCTCCATTCAATTCTCATGGTTTTAAATCTACCCTTCAGAAATATCATATTCATCATAGAATGAATACACCATACCACCCCCAGGCCAATGGGCAGGTGGAAAGCACAAATAAAGTATTAGAAGCCATTCTAACTAAAACAATGAAGGACAACCGGAAGGATTGGTCTCAAAGGCTCCCTGAAGCACTATGGGCTTACAGAACTACTTGGAGAAACACTACAGGTTTTTATCCCTATGAATTGGTTTATGGTAAAAATTTTGTTTTTCCTGTGGAATTTGAAATTAAAACTCTAAGAATTGCTTTAGCTGTTAATCTTGATTTGATTGATGTGCAAACAACTAGGTTGCAGCAGCTTTTTGAATTGGATGAAAAGAGATTAGATGCCATTCACCAAACAACCATGATTTAACAACAGAGAATGAAGTGGCATGATAAAATTATCAAACACAAGCAGTTCCAAAAAGGTAATTGGGCCTTGTTGTATGACTCTCGGTTTGAAAATTTTCAGGGTAAGCTACGTACACGTTGGCTTGGACCATATGAAGTAGATGTTGTTTTTTCTAATGGAACAGTAAGACTTCTAACAATTGATGATTCTAAAACCCCTCTACTAGTCAATGGTCATAGGCTTCGTTTGTACCAGCACCCTGTTTCTAAAGAGGATTTCAAGACTGCTTGCATGACTGATACACACTATCTTTTTCTAGGGGAGTCTTCTGCTCCTCACAGCATTTAATTTTCTGCACTGTATTTTTAGTATTAGATTAGATTTAAAACTAATAATCCCTGTCAAGGGTTGGCATATTACAATTGAATTTTGCAGATTCTGGAAAAGCTTATTAAGGAGGACAGATTCATCATAAGAAGATCTGAAGCTTCAATCACAGAAGCTTGTTCCCTTCATTTCAACCCATTTCCTAGCAATATCCCTTTATCCCATTTCTACATTATTTCCCTTTTTCCCATTCTTCCCACTTCTACCATTCCTGAAATATCATCCTTCAGCTAGTATTTCCCTTTCCTTACTGCTGAAATTATCCCTCATCAAATACTTCCCCCACTTGTTTTAAACCCAAGTCATTATATCCCATTTTCCTAATTTTCCCCTTTGCTGAAACACCAGTTTCAGCAACGTGTCATTCATTTTTCCGTTGCTGAAACACCAGTTTCAACAACCTATCATTTATCTTTTCATCATTAAAACATCATTTCTTTCCTCTGTTGTACAAGCTTTTCAGTTCTCCACTTTTACTCTTCAGATCCTTTGGGTGAAAATTATTCAGTATTGAGCAGATCCTGATATGTTCCTGTTCTACGTTTCAGAGAAATCTACAGATTCTTCCATTAATATCAAGCCATTATGAAGCACTCTATACTTCGAATTTTAAAGACAAAGGTAAAAATATAAGGTATGCGGTTTTTATGTAATACAGTTAAATTATATTTTAAAGAGAGGATCTTGCTCATAATGATTACAATCTCCACACGCCTAAACATCATTGCACCATACGTAGGGGGGGGGATTTCGAAAACTAAATAATCATTTCACATCATCCAATCCTCCGTCATTCTTCATATCCATTTCCGCCGTCATTGAGACTCCATATCCTCTGTTGCAACAATTAGCTTGACCAAAGCCTGTGTTTTTGTTCTCTGCGCCTCTGCATGTGACTCAAGCTAGTAGCTATGGGAGGGTCGGCTATCAGACACAAGCCTGGTTCGATAACTCTTCTTCAATTGTTCCCGGAGGTCTATCAAATCTTTCAACAAGCAGGATGGACAACATACTTCGAAAGGTTAGGAGAATTTGATCAGCAGCAAGTTTTAGAGTTTGCACAGAATCTTCAGGGGAATTATTCAGTGGTTCAAGGGGTCCGAATTTCAGTCACAGAGGAAGATGTAGCACAAGTTTCAGGATTGCCGGTTATAGGGGCTCGCTGGTTCAGTAGGAAACATGTTATTTTAAATGCACAACAAGATTTTCTTCTTCCAGATGAACCGGTTGAACTTAAAGGCCGCGGTATAAGTCTGCATTCATTACCTCGACCATGGCCGACAGTAGCTGAATTCATCAAGCACTATTTGACATGCGAAGGGCGTTACCAGGTAGTCTATCAACACGACTTCGTTTTAATGAATCATTTGAGGAATGGTCGATTAGTCAATATTCCCTATTATCTGCTTGGTTGTATCAAAAACATGTCATATTATTGCAGACGGGTTAAATTCCCATTGTTATCCCTTACCCATCATCGTTTATGTCAATTATTAATTCAGAGGGGTTTTGCTCAGCAAAACCCCCCTCTGAATAATCCACTCCTCATTCCCCAGCAAGCCGAAATTCCCCAACAAGCCGGAAGTTCCCAAGAAACTCCTGAGAGTCCTTATGAAGGGAAACTGGACGATATCCCAGACTCCCCAGTAATTCCATCCTCAGAGCCAGTTGACCTACCCCCAAGTTCGTCCCACTTAGTAGAGTCACCCCTTCCCACTATTCCTATCCCTAGCGATGACTCTCCAACACCCCCATCTCCACCTACTCATAAAAGAAAGAGACGAACCCCAACAGTCTCTGTCTCAAAACGACGAACAAGGGCCACATTCCAAATTTTCACTTCTTCCGAAAGCCCTTCCCCCAGAAGAGAATCTTCTCCTACAAAGAAAAGGAAAGACAGTGACTTCTCTGCTTTCCTACCAAAAAGGAAAATGAAAATGACTGTTGAAACAGGAGTTACTCCCATTTCCCCTGACCCCGCCACTATCCTGTTAAAACTTCAATCCTCACCACCATTCCAAATTCCCCAACCCGTCTCATCCGGTGGCACTGCCACACAAGAACCAGTGCCCCGGGATAACATGACATCGTTTATGGCTCAAACAGTGACTGTCACACAAGAACCAGTCACTTACCCAGAGGATGAAACACAAGAACCAGCCACTGTGGTACAAGAATCATACACCAAGCATGATAATACAGGGAAACCAGCTGTAGCTGCTCCACAAGAACCAGCTACAGCTGCGGATCAACAGGCAACCCCAGCAGAATCAACCAGCACACAGGGTTCACACACTATGGCATCTTTATTGGAGGAAAATGAGTTTTTGAAGTCAGAACTAGAGGCCTATAAGAATGAATTAATCATGGCACGAGAAGCCTTTGATAGAGAATTGAATCTCTACATGCTAGCACACACAGCATCAACACAAAATAAGGATCCATGTAGAGAATACATGTGCCATGAGTGTGGTAATATTTACCAACAGGCAGGATATAAAGTAGTCAAAATTCAGGTATCTGAGGCATCTACATCAGCTGCAATTAAAGAAGAACGCCCTACTGCTCCACAAGAACCAGTAGGGCTCTCAAAAAGTCTGGAAAAAGAAACTAAACCATAGATATCTCGCCCTGTGCTAGTCAGCTCAGCCACTCAGACAATGCCCCAACCACAGATATCTAGCCCTGAGTTAGTCAGCTCAGCCACTCAGACAATGCCCCAACCCAGTACTTCTAATGTCGGGACACAGACCCTGCCATGGAAACAATTAGAACTTATGAACAACTGGAAGAAACAATATGCTGTAGATCAAGATAAAATATTACAACAGCATAAGTTAGCATGGCAGAATCACATGTATGCCAACCGGGATATTTGGGAACAGACATTGCAACAGCTCAGGGATTCCAAGAAAGAAGTCAAGGAATCAAAGGAAAAGTTGGTTTTGATGTTTTCATTAGTGCAAAAATTGATGGCTACCCGAAAACCCTCCGTGAATTATTCTCTCTTCCTCTCTGAACGTTTGGTTTATTTTCAATTGAAGGTAATAAAGGATGGCAGACCTCATGAATTGCTTACTGCGGAACAATTTGTTAAGACTTTTGCTGAGGCCCCTGAAAGTGACCAACATTTGTTGTGTGAACTTTATCTCCATAACGAGGCCATGCCTGAGAATAGAAAATTCAATCTCACTCCAATTGTAGGTGATGTACAAATAAGGGCATTCGTTTCATTCCTGGCCAATCAGCTCACCTGGAAAACTGCGTTTATTGCAAGTAGGCATAATGAGGAGAATAGGCTCCTTTGGATTAGACCGGAACCTTTAAGTCCGGCCATGTTTGTAGCACAATATCACCAATTCTTGCAGAAGCCAGGAATGCACAGGTACATACAACTACATGCTTCAACACTTTTAAAGTGTCTACAGCTAATCAGAGTAAAGGAGGCTGCTGCATTGAATGCCAACACTATGTTTTGGCAGCAGTCATGTAAGGAAAGACAAGAATATCGCCCTTTCAGCCCTGATAATCTTCAAGCTTCACTTTCCAGGGTACCTAATTACATCAGATGTATTCGGCATTGTGGAGAAAACTGGATTGGTTACCATTTTAATTTTCCAATTCTATGGATGCCTTCAGAAAAATACCAGTGCCACTATCAATTGGCTGATAGAGATGAAGTTGTAGCATGGCAGCAATTGTAGAACATTCGAGGATTCCGAGCTCAAACAGAAGCCACCTTCTCCAGCTACTGCTTGAGCAACTTGCATGCACAGAGTCAGTACTCAGACTCTGACTCAGACTAGGAGTTTCCTGAGGACATGCAACACTTTCAGCTGGGGGGGATGTTAGGACCTCACTATGTATCATTTTCACTATATATTTTGACACCACCTTACCTTTATAACCATGTTTAAAAAGGATTCCATTATCATTTTCATTCACTTTATCCAAAGGTATATAAAATCCTCTTCTTTATTATATATTTAATATGTTTACATATAATTCCATATTACTCTTATATTTCATCATTAATCGAAGTAGATTGTTGCTAACATAAGTCTAAAAGATCGCAGATAAATTATGTGCTGTGCTGGAACAATCGGCCGTTGCTGAAACAGTCAAACTTCGTTGCTGAAACAGTCGACTCCGTTGCTGAAACAGTCAACTTCGTTGCTGAAACAGCCAGCAGGCATGCAAATTCCGTCACTACCCATAATTTGCGATTCTGGAAGAGTATTTTTTGGAACAATGGCAACAACATGAAGACGTGGTTACACGGATTATCCTGAAGATAGTACTCTTTTTGTATCTGTTGTAACAATATATTTTTATGGAAGAACAAAATAGCCCTGTTTTAAGAAAGAAGAACAAAATTGGGATAAACGTAGATTTGCTCTAATGTAATTGTAAGAGATGTCTACTATTTAAAAAGAGGAGACATCATCATTAGAAGGGAGTTCGAAAACTACAGGAGAACATTTTGTTTGAGAGGACAGGAGCTAGACTCCATTTGTAATGTATCATTTCTTTTGACAGATGAATAAAAGTTCCTTTTGAGCGCTTCAATTTAATTCTTTCCCTGGGGAATCTTGTGAGAGGGAAAGGGCCCGCCTTCCTCACAAGATTCACCCGACTGTTCCTGTAGTTTGTTAGATTTCTTTATGATATTCGCACTTTACTTTAATTCTGTTTGCTGAAACACCAGTTACACAGTTCTGTAGTTTAATGAGCATTCTGTTTCCTTAACGCTGCATGTGTTTAGTACATTCATTCTTAAGAAGTTAAGAGATCTCTTTCTGTTATTTGTTTGAATGTATGATTGATGCTGGGAAGCAGGTGCTGAAGATTCCTGTACAAAGGAATAGGGTCCTGTTTCCATTGGTTGCCTTTCTTTTCCCTGCAGTGTGATTAGAAACAGGAGACAGGTGCTGAAGGTTCCTGTTCATGGGAATAGGGTCCTGTTCTCTTGAGTTTATCTTTTCTACAGAGTGATTAGTGTCAGGCAGCAGGTGCTGAAGTTCCTATTTAAAGGAATAGGGTCCTGTTCCCTATTATGGTTGATTGATTTCCTTTCCTGCAGAATGATTTCCTTTTATTTACTGCAATAGAGGAATTAATTCTACTATAACATAAGTAACTTCAGCTTTGATTAAATAGGGTGTGAATAATTAGATTTGTATGATTAATAATTGTGTGGCTTTTTACTACAACATTATTTTTTCTTTTGGAATTGAGCATATCCAGTGTGTGATTGTCTTTGGAATAAACAGACTTCCTCGGGTTGACAATTTATGTGGAGCTTGAATTGTTAAAACAATTAAAGCGACTACCAGGGATCGTCCGATGGAAACATTGGGAGAACAGGGGAATAGGCAAATGGTCGAGGTTATGATATGATCTGGGTCGTTAGATCAAGTCAATCAACAACTAATATTAAAAGGGAAAATACGCTGCAGAGGGTGGTAGGCGGAATACCGGAATGGTTTTCACGTAGCATTCAAGTGGTTTTAATATTTTTCCCAAAAAATGCAATACCATACACTAAATGACACTTGTCCTTTCCAAAACCATTCATATCATGTAAATTTGAAACATTAACCTTCATGCACAAAAATTACGTGATACGCAACGATGGTCGTTGGATCTGGGACCTCAGATTCGACAATGCAAAAGAAGCACGATATGAGGGAAGATGCATGGGCAGAACATATGGGTAGGGTCAATGGAAGGTTAAATCCTGATTATTGGATCTTAGAAATGGATGGTCGAGATCTGTCGATGGGAAGAAATGAGTAGGGCGGGGTTTGATGATCAGAAGCGATGTGGACCGTCTGATCAGACTTGATCAACGGCCGAGATTCAATTGGAGGCCGGGATGGTGGAAATTTATGAGCAAAGCACGGTGAGATCTTGGTTGTTGGTTCTTTTGCATTCAATGGTCCAGAACTAATTGGCGGATGTGATGACAGGGGGCTATGAACAAGGCATGATTGAATCCCGACCGTTGGTTCTTGTGGATTCAACGATGGGGATTAAATCGTATGATTGGCATTGGAGGAGGCAAGCGAACAAGACCTTTGAATCTGCGATGTGCGATGCAGCGCTGGCCGTCGAATCGGCAGGATGATCGACAGTCAGGATTAAATCAGAGGGATGGAGGTGACGAGCTCATAAGCAGAGCACAATCAAATCTTAGCTGTTGGTTCTTGTGGATTCAACATCCAAGATTAAATCGGAAGATTGGCCGTCGGGGAAACAGAAAAGAGGGAATGCTGGGTTAGCATGATGCGATTGAGCATTGGCCGTCAGATTTGGAAAGGATCGACGGTTAGGATTAAGTCAGAAAGGGAAAGGTGAAAGGCTTGTGATGGAGCGCGATGTGATCCTGGCTGTTGGATTGGGTGGATTCAACGGTTCATATTGAATCAGCAATCAGCAGAGTAAAACCCATCGCAATCGGAAATATTTGAAGAACAAAGGAAAAAGGCCAACAGGAAAGCTCCGATTGCGATTTGCGATTAGGCCTTAGCACTTGGTCATAGCGCTGGTCACATGCGGAAAAGGGGATAAGGGTTAATCTGAAATGGGCTTAAGGCCTTAAGGTAAAAATGGTTGTTCTAGGCCTAAAATTAGTGTTTTTTAAGCCAAATAAGGGGTTTCGGTAAGCAGAAAAAGGGATTTTTAAACCAAATAAAGGGAAATTATGAGGTTTAAAGGGGATTTAGGATGGTTTAGAGGTTAAATGGGAATTTTTATGAGGGATCCTTTGAAGGAAACAAAGGTGAAAATAGGAATTTTGTGGGAATGAAAAAGGGGAAAATGGAGGCCTTTTGAAGACAGTTTCTTTCACAAAATGGCAGGGTTTTCAACTAGAAATAGCAGTGAAGATATTTAAAGGATAGAGGACACAATGGAGGCTTCAAGAATGATAGATTTACACAGGAAATGTATCTCTTGAAGGCTCAGAAAAATATTTAGCCACCTGTTTGCTTGACAAAATTTTATAGGTGGCTAATAGCACCCACAGTACAACACAGGTAGAGAATGTCCCTAGAAGTGTTAATCTGGATACATGGCTCTTATGAGCGAAGGCATAGAGATAGATCCATCCTCTTTCGAGGAAGTATTGCAACAAACAATTTGGTTTGATGCCATGGTTTAGAAGTATGACTCCATTATCAGAAACAATGCATGGGAAGTTGTCCCAAGACCAGAGGGAAAGTTAGTTACATGATCCAGGTGGATCTACAAGGGGAAGCCGAAAACCAATGGGAGTGTGGAGAAGCACAAGGCCGGGTTTATTTCTAGAGGGTGCTCTCAGGTGGAGGGCATTGATTATGATGAGAATTTTGCACCAGTCCTAAGGTACTCATCAATTAGATCCATCCTTGCACTTTCAGTGCAAATTGGATGACAAATACATCAGATGGATGTAAAGAAAACCTTCCTCAATGTGGTGATTGAGGAAGAGGTGTACATTGAGAAGTCGAAAGGTTTTGAGACATTAGACAGAGGGTCGCATTTTTGCAGACTCAAGAGAGCACTGTATGGGCTGAAGAAATCACCTCTTGCTTGGTACCCGAGGATCGAAAACTATTTCACCGCCATTAGAGCAATTTTGAGGTATGAAATGGGCCTCCTAAGGAAATTATAAAATAATAGTGGAAATAATAAAATAATATTAGATTACATAATCAAATTTTAGAGGGAAAAAAGGAAAAAAATATTTTTCAACTCATTTTCAACTTATCTCCCTGTGGGTTTACTCAAATTTTGAGTGAAAACCTTCGTTGGATGTAAAATTTGATTCCTCATCCAAGGAGTGCCCATGTTGCATACTTTTGATGGACCCTGCTACATGAAAAATGAGAAATACATGAAAAACATGATTATAATAATATTTTTTCATGTATTTCTCATTTTTCATGTAGTAGGGTCCATTGAAAATATGCAACATGGGTGCTCCTTGGATGATGAATTAAATTTTGCATCCAATGAGTACTCTCGCTCGAAATTTGAGAAAAACTTAGGGAGATAAGTTGAAAATACGAGTTGAAAAATTAGTTTTATTATTTTATTATTTTTTCATCTTTCTACCTTTTTACTCCAAAAATGGTGAGTCATCCCCCATGGTTGACATCATCATATTGAATCCTATTGGCCCATATAAATTTTATTTTGGTTGTACGTTTTTCTTAGGAGACCTATTTTAGACCTGAAAATTCCCCTAATGGTTGGGCTTCACCAAGAGGGAAGAATATGCAGACCTTTAACATATTGTGGTAGAAAGTATACTTATAATAATTGTACTTTTTGTGAAAGATTTGATATTGACAAGTGATGAGCAGCTCATCAAGTATTGCAAAGAGGATGTTGCAAGAGAATTTGAGATGAAGGATATGGGGCTCTTGCACTATTTTTTGGGACTTGAAATTTGGAAAATTTATGGGAAACTATTTGTATCTAAGGGAATGTATTCCAGCGAGATCCTCACAAATTTCCACATGGAGGGAAGAAAACCCATGGAGATTCCTCTAGCAGGAAAATGGAGGAAGGAGGATGCTATGCAGTTAACCAACTTAGTCAAGCTATGGTTAAGCCTACCAAGCTCTTTTGGAAGGCAGGAAAGCATGTGTTGAGATACCTCGGGGGAACTACAAATTTTTGGCTATGGTACAAACAAATAGAGGGAGTGAATATTCAAGGCTTCATAGATGCAGATTCGGCAAGGAGTCTATCCAACAGGAGGATCACATCAGGGAGTATCGTCAACATAGGATCAAAAACACTTTCCTAGTACAACAGGAAACATAGATTAATTGCACTCAGTTCAACAAAGGAGAGTACATGGCACCCATTCAGGAAGCATGTGAGGCCATTTGGATGAGGAAGATACTCGTTGATTTGTTTGGTCGATAGATGGATCTGACGGTGATTTAATATGATAACCATAGTTTCATCAAACTCTCGGTTAATCCAGTTTTTCATGACAGTCCAAGCACATTGATATCCGATATCACCATTTCATAGATTGCGTGTAGAGGTGAATTATGTCATTAGAGTACATTCTAATAGAGGAGTGGGATGTAACATCTTGATGAAGGCACTATCAAGAAGAAAATTTGAGTTCCACAGAGGCAAGATCGAGGTAGTAGACAATCCATTTCTTGTTGAGAGGGAGTGTTGAAATTGGAAACATGAAAGGCTTCTAATTTAATTTTACCTTAATTAAACTAGAAGTAAATTGTAATTCCACATTACATGACATCTTGTAAGTGTTAACTGAGTTAGGAAGACTTAGTTATCTCAGTAAATTTGAGTTGACGGTCAAACTAGACGCATGTAGAGTTATCCCTAAGTTTTAGGGGGTCCAGTTGCAATTTATTTTGAGTTGTAATTAGTTAACTCAATTATTTGACTGAAATCAATTTAACTAGTTCGAATTGAGATAGGATCTAGTGATAGGTCTAGTGACTTAAATATAATTTAATTCACATGTAGTGATGAATCAAATAACTGATAGTTCACTACATATAGTTGTTGCATTTTAGTTCTAAGGAAGGCATAGTTGATATTGTATTTAAAGGGAAGAGAAATATCAATTGTATAATTAGAAAATTGTACAGGTCATGCATGAGGTCATCAAGATGCCTTGGATGCATTTTGTAATATATTGATTGGAATTTCCTAATTAATATTGGACCAAACTTGATAGCGGGGTTTTCACCTGAGGCTTTCTCCAGATAAATATTTATGTTGTGCAATTGATATTCTCTCTTTCTTGTTCATGTGATTATGTGATCATAATTGGTTTCCACAATTTGTAGAATTGATTCAATATTTTTTTTAGTACATTACAATATCAGTTGAATCTATTTAGATATTTCTACAGATTCACTTTGCTTGAACAAGAGGAGCTTCAACTATACTCATGGGTGATGGTAATATAGACATCCTAAGAAGGTATCATTATTTCATATTTATTTTTCCCTATTTCCAACCATTTTAATTCCTTGGCTTTCAAATAATGTCACTTCTATTTATAATAATGAGGCTATTGAAATCGAAGACTTGATGGTTTCGATTGCTCTTGTGATGCTTTAAGGAAATTTCGATTATTGGCTATTTCATGATAACAATATTCTTGCAATAATGAAATTTTTAGCATTCCTATGGTAGCCTAGGAATCAAATTTTCTTTGGATCAGTCTTAATAAATAAATAATCAAGTGCAGAAATGAACCAACATGTGTTATCTTTTAGAACAATCAAATCTAGCAGGGAACATTTATTTACACATTGTTGCACGAACATTTTTGGTTCAATTTCGGTTTTTTGCAAGGGAACATCTGTATATCAGTTGATTTTCTTGCATGACGACATGTAATATGATCAACATGGGGGGATGTTAGGCCCCATAATTGTTGTACTTAATTCACCTTTTTATTTATATGATGCCCTACTTATTCCCTCTTTTTACCAATTTACAAACTCTTTCTACATTTTTTTAGTGCAATAGAGAAGATTTGCGCTTGGTTTGTATTTTATATAAGAATACATTTTTTATGTGCATTCTAGGATTAATCCTCATTAAAATGTTGTTAATGTAGATTTTCTTGTTCTTGCATTGCATAGGGATCCTACACCAAGTATATGTGGACCACTTCATCATTCAAGCTTGCCACAATTGAAAATGCTAGCTAGTTGTAAAAACACGGATTTGGAATGATCCTGGATCCTTTGTTACAGTCAGAGGTGCAATTATCTTTTATTGACTTGTTCCTTCACTAAAGAACAACATTTCTGCATTAGAGAGAAACCAATTTGGGGCTTTCATATCAACACATTTTTGGGAAAATCTAGGAAATTTTTTTGTTTATAATGTTGTTGGAACACCCCCACAGTAGTCAAAATGCACCCAGGTCATACAAATGGATTTTTAGTGAATAATTAATGCTTCAGCCCCAAATTTGCACCAATTTTCAAACTGCCAATTTCCTCCTCGATTTGCGTGTAGTTGAAAGAAAATATTGAAATTATAGAACACGGGTTTTTTTCCTAGAATAGGAAATTGAGTAAGATGCGAGAGGTTTTCCAAAATTCGCCACTATTTGGAATATCCGAAGAGGTATTTGAGGCATATTTGTAGAAAAATAAGGTAAAACCTAAATTTTTAAAGTATCCAAACTGTCAATTTCAGGCATGATTTCCGAGGCAATGGAGTTAAATTTCAAAATTAAAAGAGAGGGTTTTGTTTACAACATGATCTAAAATATGCATCGGTCTAAGATATACACAAGGATATTTGAGGATTTTTTATAAAAACTGATGTTTTTTCCATAATTCCAAAATATTCCTGGATTTGAAAAATTCATATTATATTTGTGTTTCTTCAATTAGATCATGGTTTAGCTAGATCTACATTCATGGCACATTGTTGGGATTCTATCTCTAGTTTGTTTTCAAAGTATTGTCTTGTCAAAAGCAAAATTTGTAATGTAAAAAAGTTATAAAAAAGAGAGCTATGGCTCCATGCGTAGCTAGCAAACCATTCTTTGTATTCTCATGCTGTTGAGATGAGTGATGGGGGTTCTACCCCCTTCCTCTGACCAACTAGAGCTAGATTACTGAAGCTTTTGATATAAAAATGACTGAGGTTTCATTAATAACAAGCATGAATGCCAGGTTTCATTTTCATTTTCGTTACATTATGTTAATGCTTCTCTCTGATCTGTAATTTAATATTTATTTAAGGAGGGTTTAAGATGGCTGGTTTGGGCCCAACAAATCCAACTTACTGCACCTCTATTAGTTAGTGTTGAGTGGCTTGGAAACTCATAGTAAGATATCATGGTGTGTGTTTTATAGTTTAATATTTGATTCATTTGAGACTTTGCACAATTTTGTTCCTATTTCTTCATTTTTCCATTGGAATATATACATTTCATTTTGATTAAATATTGAATTGATTTTTCATATACTTTCATATTATGTTTTATTAAATGAACCGTGAAGTGGCTTTTGGTATTTTACATTTTTTGATACAAGGTCTCCATTGTTAAGTTTTGAGTGGTTTTGAATTCAAGGTTATGGAATTATTTGGTATTGTTCATTTGTCTCTCTTGTTGAAGAATTAAGTGTATAAACGAAATGAACTTAGTCTGGTCACAAGTTGAAAGCGTAATAATCTTGAAGGTTACCCCTTAGTGGTTGATTGTTTCCTTCTCTAGGAACTTTGTGTCAATTTGAATATTTGAATCCTGAACATATTTTGGTTATAAGGCTAAGAATACAAAGAAACCTTGGAAGCCTTTTCTCTTAAACACTTGAAGAACTAGTAGTGGAGGAGCTATAATATTTATGTTTGGCCATTGATATTAGTTTTTATTTAAAAACAAAGGCAAGTCATGAGTAAAACATTTTGAGACTGTAATGAGAGTTGATTATGATTGTTTAAATTCCTTATTCATAATATAAACAGAGTATGGTTGTGAAGAATTAAAGCATAATGGACTCTTGTGCGTTGGTTTGACATGTTTTCATTAATTTTCCTAAAATTGATAGAGTGAATATTTTTGTGTTGTGCATACCTCATGATTCATTTAACACATCTGGATTATATGTTTTGAATGAATACCATGTGAAAAATAAAGGATTAAGGAATTTCTTGGCACAAAGAGTGAGATTTTGCGTTAGTACGAGAACAAAACATTGGAGTGCAGTAATGAGACTATAAGGATTTTTCTAGCACAACATTCTTGCAGTGTAGGAACCAGATTGATTAGTATATGAATGATTTGGCTATCAATATGATTTTCTTGAATTAGTTGTGGAAGCTTGTGTTTTAAAGATATTTATTTCACTTTCAGTTCTTTTGGTTATGCAAATTACACATTCGACTAACAGATTTGGTTTGTAATATTTTTAACACAAAGTGAATGAGCGTGAGAAATGTAGGAATTATAATAACTAGAGAATGAGAATTAATATTGTGCAAGAATGTTTTGATGTCTTGTGTGACTCCATTAAGCACTCTTGTGGGATTGATTGGATTGAAACATCTGTTATTTTAGTGCTTTTTATTATTTATCTAATTTGAAATTTCAGTTTTCTTGATAAGTTAATGAGTGAAGTAGTTAGTGTCCAGATAGATCAAGTTCTTTTTCTTTTAATAAAATTTTCAAATCTAGTGTAGGACTTGAATTGAGAATTTATGCACTATTTTCTAGAACATAGAAGGTTGTTAATGGTTTTTCAAGATTAGTGTTTAATGGTTTCACTTTTAATGAATAATTTTGATTGCAAGATTGGAGTGGATAGTGATTGTTGTTTGAAAAACAAATTAAGCCTTTGTTTTACAGGTTGTTGAAGTCATTCTCTATAATCTCCAGTTATATGCCTTCAAGTCCACAAACCTTAGATTGAAAATTAAATTTTGGTCCATTAATATACCATATACTGCACCCAACAACACTCGTCCAAATCTTCTCCTCATCTCTGATGCTTATGACACGCTTAACACCTTCCCACTAGATGTCTGCTTTTCCCTTGAGATTGAAGGTAATTATCTTAGATTTCATTTTCTATTCTGGAAAATATCCCTTCTCACTCCTCCTATAATGATGTTGGAGGTAATGTATATGATATCTCTCAAAACCAGAGCTAGAATGAAATCCATAAGCACTACTCCTATTGTCAGGTGTATCTAAATATTTTCCACCTCTGACTGTATAATATCTATATGTAGAAATTATACAAACAATATGTATACCAATGGATTCAATCCGATCATGTAATATACTCAAAAAAGATATTGAATCCTTCTATAATTAATTTGTGGAAAATAAACATGATTGCACAATCACATCAAACGGTCTAAATATTCGTCGTTGATCTGGATTGCCCAGATAGAATGGTCGACGCATAATTTCCTACCCATTCCACCCACACCCTCACAACATGCAATTTGAATGTGAAATGCGTGGTTTTAGGGGGACATGTGTCAACCCCTAAACCTTATCGCGTCCCCCCTGTTAAAACCACTTACCGCCCAAACCTCATGTGAAAATTGCTACCGGTTTTCCGAAACCACTTTTTCATATTTCACGCCATAATCCTGTTTAAACCTTTCTCCGCCTGGTTTCTGCCATGAAATCTCACTTTTGCTGCATTTTCCCTCCTCTACATCACTCCTCTTCCTCTGCCAAAGCCCTCTGAAGCAGTTAATCCACATCGCGCAAGTTTTTATAACATTTTGTGGTTTGTGCAGGTTTAATGGCAGTTGTTCGTAAAAGCCATCCCACAGTCAAGAAATGTTGACAAAGGCCGAGGGTGACGATCCTCTGTGGCCTAAATAATGCAGAAAAGGGACAAAAGGAGATGATTTCGACGTTTTAGTTGATAAATCATGATATCATCTTTTCAATCAAACCCTCCATGCAGCCACCTGTACACTAAAACAATGAAGATGTTCAGTGATTAGAGAATGAAGGATAAAGCATAAGGACAAATAATCAAAGGGAATACAGTCAGAAAGGACATAAATGTTAAAGATGATTGAAGAAACCTTAAAGCACAAATTTAAGCCTAAATCAGTCTTTAAAGTATCAAAGATAGACAGATCAGTAAAAGACCGCCTCCAAAGGACACATCAGCGAGGCTTATCACTTCTCAGCAACCCATAAGGACACCTGTAGCCTAATTTCTACTTGCAAAGACAATTGGTAGTTATTACATCGATAGAAGATATTTTAAGCTGTCAGGACAGTTATTATAAAGGCATGGGAAAGCCCCAAAACCCACTCTTTCACCTAACTTTTCCCAGAAGCCAGAACAGAGTTACTACAGTCAGAAAATATCTCATAAGAGACATACTTCGGAGTTATTACCAGCCTACCAGATCTGCCTCAAATTCAAACAAAAGAAACTAGAGTGGTTAACAAGTTAATATAGAATTCATTAAGTAGTATGGAGCATCCGATGCACATCTATTCTTTCTTAAATGATCATTAAGACAACTTATTTCACGTCTCTTCCTCATTCGCCTATAAGTATTCATTGAAGATTCATTATAAAGGGTTGGAAAGTTATTGATTGTTTGAATAGTTATTGAGTGGAAGTTGCTGAGTATTTGTAATATAGTAGGCTGGGAAGAGAAGTATCAGACTGTAGAAAGCCCTTGGACTCAAAGTATGTGACTGGTTTTGCACATCAAATAAAAAAGAGGATCCTGGTCTATATTATTGGTGATGTTTTCCTTACTGTAATTGTTATTCTCCTTATGTTTCCATACTGTCCATTTTCTCTGATAAAGAAAAGAAAATATAGATTAGGATTTACTTCTAAAGTACCCTGTTTCTTACTGATAAGCTTTATCTCTATGTTTTCTGCTAATTGCGTATTTGAGGATAATTCGATAGAGTATAACCAGTTAAGGAATGTTGGTGAGCCCATGTCTTGCTGAGTAAAACTTGAGATGTTTTTCTTGAATGATATTTTCACTGCATGCTAAGTAGAGTCCTAATCAAGGAAGTTTATGGTTAGCCCTGTCCCTTGTTTAGTCTTAAACAGTTGTTTTGAAGATTTCCCTTAAGAGTATGCCGAAAGCATGATAGGTTAAAATTCCTTACTTGATATTAGGCTACTTTTTATGTTATCTTAAATGTTTTCCCTTGAGAGTATGCCAAAAGCAGGATATATTCAAAGTCCTTATCTGATCTTAGGCTGCCCTTTGTTTTCTTATATGTTTTCTTATTTCACCACACTTCTTAATTTTCCATACCACAAAATCAACTTAAAGAGATCTTTTGATATAGATGACTTGCCCTATGGAAACCCTTGAATATTTGTTATGCAAGTAAACCCTTTTATGACTCCATAGCCCAATGGATTAACACTTTTTCTTGACCTATCTTCCCATGCTGAAACATCCCTCTACTTTTTCCCTCCTTCACTTCACATGAGCTTCTCAGTTAATGATTCCCAACCAAAAACAAACAAACAAACCCCTTGTACTTCATAACTAGCCTAATATTATATCATAAGCTTTAAAAGCATATCATTCTAAAAACACATATGGAGAGATCCCTCTCCGAATCCAGGAGGGCTAGATACTAGGATTCCAAAGTGGTTCTGATGTTGCCTTGTTATTTGGTATGCCAATCTGCCAAATCACAGGACCCCAACAAGGAGAAATCAGAAGTCTATGATGGCATAAGCATGAGGACACATGGAAAATACATATCTTTGGGGAAGCCCATGATTACTTCATTCACAAAGAATATTTCTGAACATGGCAAGGGGATGCTAAACCTCTTTTATGCATTGGCCAAAATGAGAAAATATTGGAAGACAAGGACTTTCCGAGGGGAAGTTGATTTCCATATCCTTCATTCTTGTCTTGAGAAAGATCAGCTGCAAATGGGGCAGAAAAGGGGAGATTATGAAGCTCCAACATATGATTTTGACATCAATAATGTCGAAGGAGGGAGCCATGATATGAAAAAGGAAACATTTCAGACCTCTACAGTGTTGTCATTCTTGGGAAGCCTAGATCCTTAATGGGATTCCCAACTCATGATGGAATACTCCAAAGACCTTTTCACATATGGGGTTCTTGATGGGGAAGTAAAGGATGAAAGGTTAAAGGTAGTTGATGGAGTCATCTATTTCTATAATCTTATCCTTTTGAATAGAGACTCCAAGCTCAAGGAGAGACTACTAGATGCAACCTATGAGATCCTGCTTTCCAAACCCACTGGTTTCATTAGAGCATATCATACTCTCTTGGGTGGATTCATATGGTAAGGTTTCAAGTAAGAGATGCACTCTCATATGAAGATGTGCATGGATTACTTGGTAAATGAGGAGGAGCATAACTCTTGGGAAGAGTCATCATTCACACCCCCTTACTCGCTGAGTGTGAGAGGGAACTCATCCATGAGTTATCTCACTAATGTAAAACAAGTATATAGAGGGACTTGTCTTCCTGAATATTATCATGTATCCCCTATATGATTATATTTTTCTAACACTCATTTGCAAAACATGGCTCCAAAAGAGGGCACTATTTATGATGGGTTTCATGGACCACTCAAGGCCATGAACTATATTGATGCAGGTCATTCCTTGGAGGATCTTGGAAAGCTATTATATTCTTCATGGTGTGATTCTTTTACACCAACAATGATGCACCTTCTCCAAGCATCCAGGAGGGATGGGGTAGCAGGCAAGTGTTGGGAGAGGCACTTGTCACCTCTTATTCTATGGTAGTTAACAGTAAAACTACGCTGGTTGCACATGAGGGAACATCTTCCTTCTCATTTATCATACATGGTAGCTAGCATGATTCTAATCATGATTCCATATGATGAAAATTTTATTACTCTTGGGAAGATGGTTGGAGGAGAGGCACATTGGTGGGATGTGTCCTTGGGGGAAGGATTTTCCAACTCTTTTTGCACTACATGCTTCAAGGGGAGCATGAGACATTTTATGGCCACTATGATAGATCACTTTCCTCTTTGTAGAGTGAACCATATGTTTGATGAGAACATGCCTCTCATATGTATTGGGAAGGATTTTTTCTATGGATTTCCAAGCTGGGAGGTGATCCACTTCATTTGGATGATAGCATGGGGATGGGAGTCTTTCATGAATCATGAAATTCCCCATGATTGTCATAACTTCTTTCTTGAAGAGGCCATGAATCAGCAAGAGGGTTTCCACATAGACCTTCCTTTTCTGCATGATGAGAGCCATTGGGTTTATTCACCAAAGGCCAACTTGCACATTGAGAAGGGACCGTTGGAAGACAGAACTATTGCAGAAAATTCAGAACAATGGTGGAGACTATTGGATGAGGAGTCCACAAGAGAAGAAGGGGAGATTTTGCAGCACCCTTTCAGTTGCTTGAGGACAAGAAACATTTGGGAGTGGGAGACTGTAATATTCTTAAATTAGCTTGCAGCTAATAGGAATATTAATTTTTCCTTTAAAGACTAGATGGATGAATAAATGGGCAAGGAGGCTCATGAATTTCTCAAATATGAATAAAAATCCCTCATAGTGTGAAAAGGGATCATGAAATAACCAGATCAAGCATCCACATGTGTGAACCATGTATAAAATATGTAGACAAGGTCAAGTTTGACGAAGTCAACAACATTTATTCTCAAAGAGTGGATCCTAAATAAAAAAAACTCAATGTGAATGGAAATCAAGCTAACCTATTAAAATGAAGACACCTTGAGTGTGGAAGAGGTTGATCACTTGACCAAGCCAACCATGACCATATCCATAGCGCAGTCTAGATGCATTAAACCTCTTGGAGGGACAGCGCAGTTCTAGAAGGAGGTTTTACATGTGAAAGAGGCTAAACTAATGAAGTGGTTTAGGGTTTTGCAAGACTCTGATATTATAAAAGGAGGAGGAGAGCAACAAGAGAGGGTTGTTGAAGATTATCATTTTCTAAAGGTATTGTTTGCTCAGAAATCCCTTGTTGGGTCTTCCTGTTCAGGAATCCCACCTCCTTCCTTGAGCAGCTCTTGGAGGATACTTGTGTTATATTTTCCACATCAGGCTTTCAGGCCAAGCTCACCTTTCACCTATAGTGCTGATCTCGTTGAGGGTTGGGTTGTCCTTGTGAGTTGCAGTAGTGGAAGACACTATATCTTCTCATATCTAGCCTATACTAGTGATTCTTCTCAGTGAGTGTTTCTTTTAACCTCCTGGAAGAGTGCATTAGCACTTTGAGCTTCAAATCCAAACCTTGGCATTAGTACAAAGCATTCTCAGAGCCTACAACACAGTTTCTCTCCTTGGAATACGTTATTTGCAAAAGAGAAGTTGCAGGGTGTTTTGGTTGCATTTTGGAGGAGAGATGTCCGGTGATTGGATCCTCCCTTTCACTGTGGTCATATGTGGATTGGCCAACCAATCCATGTTGTTTCAGATCTGATCTGCTATACCATTGTATTATTCAGAAATTTTTGAATCATTCTACAGATATGCAACCTTAGATCCCAGATCTACTTTCTATGCTTCATGTTTTGCACAAAACCCCAAGGGGAATGTATAGATCAACATTTCTTGTACACAGATCTGTATTAGATCTAAATTTTTATGTACAGATCTACTCTAGATATGAATATTAATAAACTACTGCTTTAGCCCCTGGAAATAACGTTTTCATGGTTATGCAGTCTTTTCTTATGGTTGTAGCACCTCATTTCTGAGGATTTTTCCTGTATAATCTCATTATTTCTCTTGTACAATGTATGGGCTGTAATGAACATCTGATTTCTGAACCTCCATATCAGCCTCCTAATGTGCTTCAATGGATCTGTGTTATTTCTGAAGCAGTCCTTTGCATATAGCTGCAGCCCCTCTCTTTGAGTGATTTTCAGCTAGACTAGTTTGTGGGAGATCTGTTTAACCCACCTAGTTTGATTTTTTTTTGCTATATTAGATGAGCTGATCTAAGGGATACAGGAGCTGAAAACTCATTTATATGCACAGAATTCTCATAAGTGTGTTATTTCAGCAGGATTACTGAGTTGTCCCAATTTTGGGATATTACACGGCAAGTTTATTATTGAGCCCCATAAACAAAATTTTGGCCAACTATTATGATGGAGACAACCATCCTTTGTATAACCATGGGCAAGTTTTTTATTATTTCTTGTATGCTCAGCTGACACATTCACCCATTTACTATTCACTAGTATATGTGATGATTCACACAACTAGCCATTTGTCAAAACATCACTTGCCATGCTATTTTATGAAGTTGCAGTGGAAAAGACTGCGTTGTGTCCACTTGAGACATTGTTTGTATTATACAACATCAGGTAAAACCATCAGAAAAATTCTCATTTGGATACCTTATGATGATAATTTCCTATTCATCATGGATGAGATGTTCTGGGCCAACTTGTTCTTAAATTTTGGAGAAGGGATCCTTGGAGGATTGTTCTTCATTTGGCCACTTAAGGGAAATACTATTGCAGCACAAGATCAGAACACACTATACACTTATCATGAGTGGAGAGAAGGATAGCATGGGGTAGGATACTTTGTCTACCTTGTTCATATTTTTAGCCCACCTACTTTTCCAGAGCTAAAGGTGGATGAAGATTTTCAGGAGTTTCCTAGTTGGGAGGTGACTCATTTTGCATGGATGATAGCTTGGGGATGGTGGATCCATAAGGGGAATATGGTTCCCACTAGAATTCAGATCCCATTCCTCAAAGGGACCTCTAGACATCACTTTGCTACCTTCTTGAGTATTTCACCTTGTCATGATGATAACTTGATAGCTAACTTGCATGCTGGGGAGGAGTAGTGTAGAGACTTGTTGATGAGACAACATCCTTTTACTTGGAGGAGTTCATCACATGTGGATCCTACAGGGAGAGAAGAGGAGGCTTCTCAATTATATCCTTGCATTTTCTTGAGGACAAGCAACATTTGGGAGGGGAGGATTGTAATATTCCAAAATTAGCATGCAGCTAATTGGAATATTAATTTTTTCTCATGTCACTTAGGAGATAAATAAATGGGTAAGGAGGCCCATACATGGTAGAAAAATGAATAAAATCCCTCATAGTGAGAAAGGGGATATTCATAAGAGTTGGATTTCACACCCTCAAGTGTGAAAGAGGACATTTGCATGAGGACAAGGTCAAGTTTGACCAAGTCAACAGCGCTGGGATAGGAGGTGGAGAATACTTAGAGAAACAACGCAGTATGAATGGCAGGAGGTTCCTTTGGTGAAGGAAACCCTAATGAGTGGGACCCATGGTGAGAGGGCTTTCACTTGTTTAAAAGAAGGGCAAGGAAGCCATTGTTATTCATGTTATGTATTATTGATTTCTTGGTCTGTTCAGACTTTGTGCATTCTCCTGCTGTTTAGCAAAGTTGCAGTGCTGCTTAGCACAAGGAATTCTTGTTTAGGAATCCCTTATCCTTTCAAGAGAGGCCTCTTGAAGGAGCTTTCACTTCATTTCTCCATATCCAGGCTTGAGGCCAAGCTACCTCCTTTAGCTACAACGCAGTTTCTGTTGAGAGCTGGGTTGTGTTGTAGGGTGTTGCAGTGGAGGGTTGCCAACACCACTTTCGGGGCTTGTTATTCAAAGGAGAAAGCTTTCTTTCCTTTGGAACACTAGTGAGGAAGATCTCAGAGCTTATTTCATATTCTGGAACTTGGAAAATACATTTCCTTTCTCCTGCAGCGCAGTCCCTTCTCTAGATTGCGTTATTTTCAGTGTGCAATTGTAGTGAGGGCTTGCAGGATTATTGGAGGGTGAGATCTTCAGTGATAGGATCAACCTTTCACTTGAGAGATCCATTGGAGGAGGTCTACTTATCTGATGCAGCATATTCAGTCATCTCCATCCAGCTCTAGTTCTTGAGTTGTAGATGCTACTGCAACTCCGGCATTTCTGCAGTTTTGCATATTTCAGCCAATCCTTCCAGGATTTCCTTGAGATAGTATTTGGGAGCTTAGATCTTCTCTCCCATCATTGTATCAGCCATATATATGCAGATCTATGTTTTTTTGTATTTCTTGTAGCAGTGCTCTATCTATGACTACGTAGTTTTGATCCATAGACATTCTGCTATGTAGTGCATTTCACTTTTGACATATGTATTCATGGAAGGCTTGTTTGCCTTGATCATTTGATGTGTATTGCACTTATTTTCTTCTGACATATATAATAAAATGGCTTTATGGTTTCCATAAATCTTGGTATGATATTGTCACTGCTACTCCATTTTATGTTTATGTATTGCTGGATCTCCAATTTGGGAATACTATAAGATATTCCTAACATTGTAGAATTTCCCTATTTTGGGATATTACACATATAATTACATGCATGCATATAACAACCATTAACCATCATACCTACATGCCAAACATACAAACATTAATGATGATATAGTTTTACCCTGAGGTCTAGTGGTGCAACCTCACTCTGATAACACTCTGTAATCGCCCCTCCCACATTTACCCGCTTTTACAAGCTCCTTATGGTAAATATGAGGTGAGTGCTACTATGACATGACCTACCCTTAAATTTCAAGTTATGGAAGTGGGGCCAACAAACCGACAACTATACTGACATTCCTCAGAGACCATAGACCACTCAGAAGATTGCAAACCACCCTGGGTGGTCAATCCCTGAGCCAAAACCCTTTTTCACTAAGCTAACACCCCAAATGAATTCACAACTAGGAAAGTGTGCAGTTATAGCACTCCAACTACACGCATAGACCTACTTCCATGCAGTTATGGCCCGAATTCCCCTATACTATGCCAGTGGTGCTGAGATTTTAGCCACTTTTCCAGGCTAGCCTTTAGACCACTGCCTAGAACTTCGTGTAACTTTCCAGAATTATATTTAAGATGAAGGCACTGGTAAACATTCAAAATTGAAGTGAGAACTTGACCTAGACTTCCTAGAACACACTAGACATTTTTTCAAACATATGGTAAACATGTGAGTTACAGGTCATAAATTCATATATGATCTTAAATCACTGAAATTCATCCGAGAATCGCCAAGAAGGTCTAATGCCCTCTCAAGTATCTACAACAACACTTGTTAGCCCACACATTCATCAGATATTCAATTAATTGCTAAATCATGAACAAGAGCCATAAATAGAGCACATCATAGAACCATTCTTATAACCAAAATATTAACCATGAAAAAATAATCATCAAATCAACATAGTAACAAGTAAAAGTGCTCATAAATCAAAATAAGAAAACAACTCTTGTTAAGATATGAAAAAGCTAACCAAGTCAGGGACTTCCACAAACCACCCAACTATAGATTGACCTCAACTAAATATTTCTTTCAACGAACCACCCGCATGCCATATTCCAAGCATGAAAGTGGGATCTCATGGCATAAACCAAGACATAATAAAATAGGGACTCTGTTAACACCAGAAAATCGTACACTCTAAAAGACGCTCAAATTCATCCAACAAAACATAGAGGTGAATATTTTACAGCTGAAGACATTATGAGAATTCAAAATTTTAATTTCTATGAAGGTTTCATATATAAAAATTGGACCAGGTGACATAGTTTAATGAATAAAATACGACTACGCAACTTTTTCTTCGAAAGTTGTGCGGTTAAAGAAAATTTAAAGTGAGCAGATTCGGGACCACTTCCCACACTTGGAAGATGATTCCTCGACATGTGCCAACCTAATTTGAGATGCCCTGAATATATGAAACCCTCAATGGAAACATATTTTAATACTCTTAAGTCATTATCATTTAGGAATCGAGAGAGAATATGAATTCAAAAATTCTATATAAACATGCCATGGGAGAACCAAAACAAGAGACAATGTTATGCTGGCCAAATTTCTATCAGATCAACACCACATTTCATTGTTGAAGTATAATAAGTAATAGCATATCACGTTGGCCAAATTGACTATAAGCAATCCATCATCCTAGTGAAATAAATAGAGTCCAACATTGCAAGAGTCATCTTCTTTGGAGAGAGAGGAGAAGATTGCAAAGAGATTGAGGAAAGAAACCTCCTTGTTGAGGATTTTTTAGCACCATAGATAAAATAATTATATTCAAGTGTTTAGTATTTATCTATTATATTCATCTTCTACCACCAAGAGTCAATAAAGGGAGCCTTTTTCCATTATTTTTTTCACATTTTTGCTTCAATAAGAATTATTTGTGTACTTATTTCTTTCTTTTAGTTTATTTTTGTAGATGCATCATTTTCACCATTTGCAATGCTTTATTTATCTTAGTATGGTCACTAACAACACAAACTATATCTGTATTTCTCTGGAGCGAACAACAAATTCCTAAGGAGGCGTATTTTGGTACACCATTGCTATAAAAACACTACTATAGCATTGGTGACCATATTGTTGTATTTTCTTTAATCTAATAGTTGTATTTGCAAGATATTCTCTCTTCTTCATCACCTTACAAGGCGTTCAACATATCTCTGGATTTTTTGCAAGACCTTTTGGACCTATTTTTGGCTAAGAATCTTGCTAGTTCATAGTTTCTTGTCGGCCACAAAAAAATTTCTCAGATAGACGTGCGACTGTGTCTGTGCATAGAAAAACCAACGTGATTTTCAGAAAGTAAAAAACACCTTTTAGTTTCACTTTTCTCAGGTTATTGGTAGCCTTTAGTGAATTTCCTTCACATCTACAATTTTTTTTTCCATTCATTTTAGATTGCCTAGTTGCTTTACTAATCACTATTTGTGGAGCAATTGGATTATCTTTCATTTATTTTTATTTTTTCAATTCACACATAGCTTAATTAAGGGGAACAGTAAGTGGCCAAATTCCACATATTTTTTTCACACTATTTTTCTAGTTTTTGCAAATCACAAAGCTTAAATAGTATAGGAGTAATTGGCCCATCATCCACAAATCTTGTTACTATACAAAGAATTTTTTCCATTTCACTAGTTTTGGGACTAGGGCCAAGTGTCATTACGGAAAGTGAGTAATATTTGCTTCCCTTGCATCTTTTAGGTGAACCTGGGCTTTCATATGAAATATTTCTTAACACATTTGAGTTTCTCATCTCCCATTAGGCACACATAGTGTAGTAGGAAAAAGAGTAAGCGACCCATTATTCACACGTCATTTCTTTTTCATGCAAGGAATAATCAAAACTTACTGTAATTAGGGCGATATTGTAAATGATCATCATATATCCAAATCTTATCACAATTTGTATGTTCACTTCACCACACAATAAATGTTTGTAAGCTTCATATAAGAAGGCATTTCGTTTACGGGGCTTTTTGTACTTATCTTGTTTTTTCTTACCATTTAACACCCTAAGAAAAGTAAGACTCCTAAAATCAACCATAACTTAAACCAATTAAATCTCCCCACAAGGGACATAAGAGAATTCATAGTTCAATTTAGGACCAAATGGGGTAGGCATCCCATAATTCGTCATGGTCATGTTACATATTTGAATCATATAAGTTTACTTTTAGGGTTCTTAAAATCATTCAATCATCCCATGGAAAAGAATACCTAAGCATATTAGAGATGTGATTTGGAGGGGATTCGGTTTAGGTCTAGTGCGTGTGGTACTATTTTGGGCTACCTGACCCATCTAGTGCTCGGTATTGGTAACTAACTACTAAGAAGTTAAAGGCTCGAATTCTGACATGGGACGAAGGTACTTTAGTGGCTATTATACCTTTGTAGACAGTTCTAGGCTGGGGAATTGTGCCAAAGCATTTAAGGTTTTGATTTTAATTGGATGCCCAATGCTTTAAAATTTTAAACAGATGTAAGACCTAAGTATTTATGAGAAAATAGAAAGGATGATTCTTCATTCCTAATATAATTTAATATTTAAAATGATTTGGAAAGTAGAATTTAAGAATATATATAATTCCTTAAACATTCATACTGAATATCTAGTTTATCATATACAGTTGATGTGTGTAGAAGTTTTCTACAACCAAAAAATAGACGTCCAAGAGATGATAAAAGACAACAATTAAAGGATTTAGAGGAATTGACTAAGACAAACTATTTCAGTTAATTAATATATTTTAATAATTATAACTTTGCAAGGGGATTTCAGAGAGATTGACATTCAATCTAAGATTACCCAAACTCCTATGTTACCTTGAACATGTGCAAACAAAATAAAAATGGAAACATAAATGAATGACCTTAAAAACTCGCATGGATACACAAGATGCTCAGAATATCTTATAAAATTCTAGTCATACCAATAGTTCATCACAAGGGTTCAACCATTTCTCCTTTGAATTACAAAATACTTATAGAGCTCGACTCAAAATATCTAGACTTGAATCAAAATTTATTACAAACTAAAATATAATCCTAACCGATTTGGATATTTACAAAAATAGAACTAAACAATAAGAAACCTGAATTGATTTGAACACTCTGCACAGATTTCGAGGGATTTTTTTCGATGAATGTTTCTAGAAATATGATTTTCTATTCACTGCTCCTGTTAATCCGTTCTCTGCTCTTGCTTATCTGGCTTGTGGTTACTAAAATTTACCATTACGTTCTATTTGATGAGCTCACATCGACTCAAAATATCTAGACATGAATCAAAATTTATTACAAACTAAAATATAATCCAAATTGATTTGGATATTTACAAAAATAGGACTGAAAATAAGAAATATGAATTGATTTGAAAAATTTGCACAGATTTTGAGGGATGATTTTTTATGAATGTCTATAGAAATATGATTTTCTATTCACTAGTCCTATTAATATGTTGTCTGCTCCTGCTTATCTAGCTTCTAGTTACTGAATTTAACATTCTGTTCTATTTGATGAGCTCACATAATTTATCCCATCTCTTACCATCTGTGATAGAAAAATTTATTAACTTTATGTATGACTCATCAACTTCAGTATATTTTTCAAAGATAGGCCTAGTTAGAAACAAATGCTTAATTTCATTCTGAATGAATAAATCATAATCTAAGCCTTCGATGAAAGCTTTGCCAGTTATTATTCCTCTGATTTTGGAAAACTTGGCTTTTTCACCAGCTATATCATGTAACCTATGTTGATAATATTCAAGTGGAATCAATTGGCTACCTATACCTTGCGAACCTAGAGTCCTTTTTGGTGTAGAGCATTGAAATTTCTATGGAATTTCTTAATCTGAGCTTCTAAGTTTTGACATTTATTCTCAAGCTGCAACATCAATTTTTTTTTTTCAAAACTTTTCTTTCCTCTAAGACCGATTCAATTATGTCTTCAATCCAAAACTATTCAACTTAATCCTTTGTTTTGGATTTTAAGACTTAAATTATCCTTGTAGATTCCCCTGGTTTATGGTCTAGATCTTCTTTGATTTCTGCTACTGTTGCTTTTAATCTCCTCAACAAATAATCTTGCTAAAAAAAAAATTCAATGGAAGGCCATAACTCATTTATAGATTCATTAATATCAATCCATATATTTACTTTGGCATGAGATAAAGTTTTTGCAATCAATGATTCATTCTCAAAAATTTCTAATTTCTTATTTAACTTGAAATTATTTTGAATTTCAACCAAGTATGCATTGTGAGTTTTGATTTTTATTTCTTGAACCTTTTCAAGTTGCACTTTAAGTTTCTCACTTTATTAATGTTTCAAAGATAAATATCCCATGGCCCTAGAAAATTGCTCTACTGAATTTTGGTCAGTAGATTGTGTTTCTACTATGACCACTATTTTTGTATATGTCCCTACTGTAGAAGTACCTTCTATAGAAGTTGTCACTGTGGAAGTGCCTACTCTATTACTAAGTTGTTTCTCTCTTTCCTTTATTAATTTCTCCATTTCAACTTCCATTTTATGTATTTTCATGTTCTTCTCAACAATCCTTTTAAGCATGTTTTCTTTTTCCTTCTCTAATTAGCCAACTTCTTGTTTTTGTGGATGTTGAGAGGTGGGAAGCTTCAATTTTTTCCTTAATTCTTAAATATCAACATTTCTATTCTTGATTATCTCTTCTGTTGCCTTAACATATTTAGGATATAGTCCTAATTTCAAACCATATCTTCAAACCCTTTAATTCTTATATCCTTAGCTAGAAAAGACATTTTTTTCTAGCTTGAATTAATAATGAATCCTATTTAATGATGCTTGTAGCTTAGAAGCTACTATGGAAGAAATTTTCTAGGATGTATAAATCATCTCCCTTGCTTTCTTGTGTAGATGAATTTGATCTACAAGATGAATCTATTTGATGTCAAAATGAAACATGGAAGTTTTGAAATCCTCAATTGTCTTTGGTACATGGACCTTTAGCTCTAGAAATTCCAATTGGAACTATCCCTTCTCACTGTCTAGTGTTGAAAGTAGCCTGTTATGTGTTGTAGAGGATTTCTTAGAAAACTCTGCATATGTCAAAGTCTTGAGTTCTTCATTCTACTTTTTCATTTATAGAAATCTAGAAAATATATTATGTTGTCTCAAAGAAGGAGATGAAGGATAAGAATACATTTTTCTGGTCTCCTCTATATGCTGTAGTGAGTATGATGATTCTCCTATAAAGCCAATTGTAGAAGGTCCTTCAGAATTTTGGACTTCTAAGGATTCTTCCTCCACATTTGTTGTTGTTATTGTATTCCTTCTTTTCATAACTTTAAACACAGTTTTCTGCAAATATGACCTTGATGGAGACTAACTCTCCCTTAGAATTTTCAACTCATTCTTTGTAGTATTTGGAGTCTCTAACACTGTTTGACTGGAGATTATTTCTTCAACTCCCTATAAGGTATTCTCATCCATGTTATCTTTATTTTCAAATTTCTCAATATATGGTTTGGGCATATGGGTATATGGTGATGAATGTTGTGCAACTCTTATTGATGATATAGTTCCCAGTGGGTCCTAATATCAACTGAAACTAAAATTAAATTCATTCGTTTTAATAAAAAATCAACCTTTTTCTCTGCATCTATTGTGTTGGATAAAAAGGGCCAATCTATGCTTTCAATTTAAATTGAGATTTTTGTTTCTTAGAAGAAAAATGAGCCTCATCTACATTTATAATTTTCCTAATATATTCAAGAGAAAAATTTCTCATTGGGAGGAATACAAGAAACTTATGTCGTTGTAATTCACATCCATGAATCCTAATTTAAGTAAATTTCTGGTATAAATACTAGTCTCCAGCTTTAGTCTACTCACTTAGATGTAAAATTCTCTTAATCTCAATTGAAATTCTAGGAACAACATCACTATTTAGTAAACAATTTTCCACATACATAAATTGATTTAAAAAATCACTAAATGAGAATTATTCAAAGGTATTTCTCACTAGTGATGTCAATGAATGACTAACTATGAGATACCTGTAGCATCAAACTTATGCAAAGGGAAATTAAATATTTTAGATTGATGATATAGAAACAATTAAACCACAATTGATTGATATTTGAATGAACCTTCTACATTGACCTTCAATAATTGATCATGAATTGCATCGGATAAAAATTGGCTGTAATTGAACATTATTGAAGGCTTTTTACCAGAGTAAAATACTGACAGAAAACCCAAAATGACTTCATCAACCCATTGATCGCTGGGTTATCCTAATAGAAAAGACACTAGGGAAATGAATTTCCTAGACATTTCAAGGAACATAGTAGTATAATAGGGAGGATTGGCCTTGGGAAATTCAGAATTCTTTGGAAAGAACGATTCAAAAATATGAGCTATGTATGAAAATGATATCTTTTGGTAAATTTATATTAATGCATCAGTAGAAAATGGATGCAAATGTTCTTGATTATTTATATGGAGGACTTGGGAAATTGATTCAGAAGTTACATAGAAAAGATTTCGATTATTTTGAGCTAATACAACTCTTTGACTAGGTAGATATCAAGCTCCACATCAGGCAACAAATTATAGAAAATGATAGGTTTGTGGGAAACTTAACTAAGGAAATAGGGACTCCCAAAAATAAAATTCATCATTGACATATTCATACTTTTGAAAATCCCGATTGTGAAGTTTTTATAGATCGAATTGAAAATTGGTCTCTACAATTTTAAAAGTGAGTATCAACTAATGGGAGTTCATCTAGGTTGATCACAGGAGGTTGTAGGGGATTATCTGTAACCATTTTTTATTTCCCCTTATGGGAATCCTTTAGGAAAATAAGTTGTTGAGACAACTGATAGGAATTTACCTGGATGTAGGACGATTGCAGACTAGAGATGAAGATTAGATATCGTTGTCTACTGGAATTTCACTTGCACAATCGTTCTTTGAATTTTAGCCACAAAAATTATGCAAATAACTTATTTGAATAGGAGAAAATGTTTTTTTAGGGAGTGAATAACGATTTGAATAGTATAACAGTTATTGGAGTGTATGATTTAATGTTGATGAAAATTGGCAAGAATGATAAGATACCAATGGTCATCTAGCAGTTTGGTGGGAGGGATGGTAGCAATTTAGTATGAGGAATGCTAGTAGGTGTATAATATGGTGGGAAGGCAGATACTGGAAGAGTCGTTTGCTCAAGGGGGGGAGGGGTATGAGTGGTAAATGGTTTTCATGAGGGGGTACCGCAATTTACACAGGCTTTCCACGTATCCAATGGTGGGATCGCAAAAACTGCTTTGCAGACATCCCCCCCCCCCCCCCCCCTCATTTTGTTAACCATCAACACTGCGGGGGCGGGGGTCCCGCAATTGATCGAGGACTATTGATCCGGGTGGGCCCAATCTCATCCTTTAAAAAAAAATCACACTTTATTACTAACCGACAAAAATGTTACTTTAACCTTATTACAAATTAAATAATCCTTTTAAAAATAAATACAAAAGATTATAATAATATAATAAAATAAACAGAGCGATATTTATATTTGTGTGCTAACCTTGGGATATATGTATTTTTTTTAAATCCCTTTTTCTTCTTTGTTTAGATTTTTTATTATTTATCATTTCTTTTGATTCTTTTATTTTTTTTCTTTTTTTTCTATTTTTTATTTTTATTTTTATTTTTGAAATAAAGATAAAATTACAAAATATAAATGAGTAAAAATAAGTTATAACATTGGCTCCATCTAGGGATTTCTCCCCCCTATGCGATGAAAATAACTTGCAGATCCCTGTGCCTTCTCCTCGGGCTATGGAGTCTTTGTTGTGAAAAACACACTTTGATGTTGAAATTTAAAGAAAACTGACAATTTACATTGATGATGGTTGCAATCATTTAATATTGACTATAGTGTTTGAGGTATTTCCCATTGGCTGGAAATGAAGAATAATTCCCTTCCAGTTCTGTAAAATGAATGTATTTTTTCCCTTTACTTCTGCAATGATGAAAGATCCCAACCATAAATTGTCAAACTTTCCATGTTTGCCTCTTTCTTCTCTTCTGGCATCCCATTTTAGAACTATATCTCCTAGCCTAAAATATCTTTCTCTAGCCTTATTTTCAAATAAACTTTTCGTTTTGTCTTGATACTATTGAAGTTTGTGCTTAACTTCATCTTTATCTTGGTTTATCTCAATAATCTGATTTATTCTTCTTGAAAAATCATCAACTTATTCATATGATTTGTGTAAAAATTTCATGACTGGAAGTGCTAATTTTGTAAGGAAAATTTCTTCAATTCCTTATACAAGTTGGAAAGGAGATTTTCCAATAGATTTTTTAGGTGATACTTTGTTTTCCCATATTGCATATTTTAGATGACTATCCAAACCTTTTTTATGATCAGCAAGTACTTTCTTAATAACTTTAATCATACTTTTAATTGATGATTATGCCAACCCATTACCTCATGGGTAATATGGTGTTGAAAAATGTAAATTAATCTGATATTTCTGACAAAAGTATATCATTTTTATACTGTTGAAAGCTTGTGCATTAACTGTAACTATTTTCCTTGGACACCCAAATATAGACAATATTGTTGGGAAAAATACTGAGAGGGGGGGGGGGGGGAATCGGGGTATTAGGTATACCAAATCTTTTGCATTTTCAGCGTTCGAAACCCATACTACTTTACTTGATCGACTCACGATATACGCGATATCCTTCATCAAACTTGCGTATACACAGAGATCTAATTATGCCATTAGTTCTTCACTTATATCATTCCATCATTCATTCATTAGATGTTCTATAAATAGTAAACATGTGCAGTAAGAACAGAATAAACCATCACACAAAGCATCACACATGAACACCAGGATTTTTAGGTGGAAACTCAAGTCGGGAGAAAACCACCGCTGCAGTTGCTCAGCCTTCAATATTTTATTATAGAGAAAACATCTTACAACATATGTGCTGGCGCAGACTTGACCAGCACGCAGGCACCCACCTACTCTCGTTTACCAGCCTCTCCTATGGACACACCTCTCGCTCTTGTTTACCAGCCTCTCCTGGAAGGGAGCTACGACCCCCTGATCTCATTTACCAGCCTCACCTGGAAGGGAGCTACAACACCCTGACTGAAGGCTACAACCCTCAGCACTTCTATGGACCACGTTTCATCAATTTTCACACTGGATCCAAAGCTTCCTTTAGAACACAACCTACAAGCCACGTTTCATCATATTTTTAGACTGGACCCACTCCATACATTCAAGCATAATCATACATCATCAGCAGATAGCAGTAACACAGCAGAACAGATCAGACATTTCAAACTTCACACTTCAGCAAACCCTAATATTCATACGCGCTTTCCTTTCACTGATCCTGCATATATACGCACCTTTGACCATACAAACCCACGTATACTTCTGTACATATTACAGAGCTAATTTTACTACCCATACGCGCTTTCTCTTTAGTAAGACCGCGTATATACGCGCTTACTCTGCGGCGAACTAGCGTATAGTTCTTCAGACATTTAGGTCATTGCAATTCTTCAGAACAAATACATCACACAGATTTTACCCTTTACTTCAGACAGATGTTCACCTCATCTCAGATCTAATCATTCCATAAATAGATCTAGCAGATACAAATACATTCCAGATCTAGATTCCCTTCTTCATCATTTCTTCATTGGTGCGTCATACATTTAGATCTTTCATTCAACTGTAACCCTTTCCATTCAGATATGCTTCAGAGAGAAGTATTCATTCAAGCTCAGACTTCTTGCTCACATTTTCACAATGAATTTCTTCTCCTTATATAGGTTTACCCTTTATCAATACCATGAGCCAAAACCACATTAATTTCGATGGTATTCCTGGACGGGGTCACATAGACGAATCATTACTCAATACAATGGGTCAATACCATGGTGGTTACCCCTGGTTTTACATATTTAGAGCGCTTTTGCCCATACGGGACTTGGCACGTTATTTCCCACGTGCATACGCTACTTTGTCTAGACAAATCCGTGTATGCCTTGAGACATACTCTTTTCATCATGTTTTAGCACATACTGACATTCCTTCCATCATTACCTTTGTACTCATTGTATATACATCAGATTTACATCATTTAACAAGTTCATCAAGGCAAATTCCATCAGGGACAACTTCATCAAGTAGGTTTCCATCATCTTCATCAAGTGGGTTGCCATCAAGGACAACACCCAGCATCATATTGCCAACAATCTCCCCCTTTGGACTTGATGGCAACCACGATGGTGTTTGATCACCACAACAGATAGATACATTAAGAATACAATGACACCATGTCACTCTTGACACTCTTTATTCAAACACCATGTCACTCTCCCCCTTTGACATCAAGGGCAAAGGGCGGATCAAAATCAACACAAGGTTTTTCCCTTCATGTAGACATAAGAGCTCTGTAGATCTGATGTGCACTAAAGTTACCATGCTCCCCCTGAGATCATGCTGAATCTTCAAACATATTTTTCAATGAAGTACATGATTCTATGACCTTCCTATCACCAATGACTCATACTTACATCAAAGATCCATCCAAGTGGATTTACATATGAGACTCAAATACCCAACCAAGTGGGTTTACACATCTCAACTCAACTCCCAACCAAGTGGGTTTAAAAATTTGACTCAGCTACCCAACCAAGTGGGTTTACAAATTTTGACAAGTCCTTACATGACTGAATATTACAATTTTTCATCATGGGTCTCAACAAGACCTTTTTATCAAATTACAAGTATGACATTTTATGACCAATACTAGAAAGATCTCAAGCGAGAGATCATATTTCAGAATCATCATAATGCCAACAATGCATTGTACTCAGCAAGACTAGTGCTCCCCCTGAAAAAGTGCATCCAAGCTTCCTTTCCATATGACCAAGGCTCTTCCTTAGCTTGTGAAACCTGAAGCTCTTTCAATAGCAAGTTATTACCAAAAATTTCTGCATGATCTGTCCTTATCTCTGAATCATGAGACTTCCATCTCATCCATGTGTGAAAGCAACGAAAACTCTTCAGCAAAAATCAAACAGGGCTCATCCATAATCTTATCATAAGAAACCATGTATCATGTCATCATCATGAGTATAACTAGAATAATGCTAACAGTACAATCATTAGCAGTCAGACTGATGCTCCCCCTGAATCTGAGCTCCTGATCTTCAGCAGTCATACCAATTTTCTCATCATAAATGCATACGCTTCTGTGTCTGCTGGAACTCGCGTGTATACGCGACTTTGTTTCATCGAACCCGCGTATGGAAAGTGAAATATAGAAAATTTCACACCTTCATCTCCCCCTGAATTTGTACTTTCTGTTCCTGTCTTTTCTTCACACCAGATGCACTGTCAGAAATACACATACCCAGAATTACCAAAACAATCATGGAAATCATCATACATCGCTCCTCCTGTGACGATACATTACTAATCCCTATAATGTATCTCACATCACTTCTACAGTCATTAAGAGAAATAAGCTTTAGAAGTGGATGACTGCAGTAGGGTTAGTATTCCCTACGTTTTTGACCGGTGCCTCTTCTTTTTCCAGCTTTGCTTGTGACTTCTTATAGTGTGCTGGAAATTATCCAATTTATCAGAGCTGTTCATCATACTTATAGTGCAATCAGTGGCATGATGACCAAATGAGTTACAATAGAAGAAACATCCATGAAAGTAACCCTTACCAATCAGATCCCTTTCTTTTATGAAGTTATCATCTTCCATAATGGATGCCATGAGTATTTGTAGACCGTGGTCAGAATATTCTTCATCCTCACTAGACACTTCATCATTATCTTCATTTGTATAATAACTCTTTCCTTTTTCAAGTTGTTTCCATTTACCGTGTTTTTCTTCATAGGGACATTTAGCAGCATAATGACCAACTTTTCCACAAGTAAAACACTTGAAGGGAAGCTTACCTTTGAATCTTCCAATTCCTAGTTGGAGTTTTCTCACAAAATTAGCTTCTTCTTCATCTGATATATAATCTGATTCCTTGACATCTTCCTTGTCTTTTCCTTTAGCACACGCCTTAAAGGCAACTTCTTTGATTTGAGAGGGACCTCCTTTTCTCATTTCAAAAGCAGTCAGAATACCATGTAGTTGAACAATAGTTAGAGTTTGCAGATCTTTCTTTTCTTCAAGAGCAGACACTTTAGATTCAAATTTTGAAGTGAAAGATCTTAAAAAATTTTCTACCAGAGTAGTATCGGTTATGGTTTCACCCAAATTTCTCATTCGATTTACAATATCATCTAGACGTAAGAAGAAATTGGCAATACTCTCATCACTATGCATCTTCAAATTTTCATATTCAATTCTGAGGGTTTGGAGTTTTGCACTTTTTACCTTTGCATCACCTTCATAACTTAGGATGATTTTGTCCCATATTTCCTTTGCTGTATCCAGCTGCATGACTTTGACAAATTCGGATTTAGTCAAGCTACCTGTTATAGCATTGATCGCTTTTGCATTTGATTCATAATTCTTCCTTTCAGTTGGATCTGTTGGTGTAGCAGTTGGATATTGATATCCTTGTTCAACAATGGCCCATACATCTGCTCCCATAGACTGAAGATAGGATCTCATCCTCATTTTCTAGAATAACAGATTACTTCCATTGAATAGAGGTGGCCTTATAGAAAATACTCCTTCATGACTTCCCATTGCGACAGATCTCCTTCAAGCGATCAAGCTTCTGCATAAGGACCTGCTCTGATACCAATTGTTGGGAAAAATACTGAGAGGGGGGGGGGGGGTGAATCAATATTTAGGGCATACTCAAATCTTTTTACTTTTTCATGCTCTGAAACCCATACACTACTTTACTTGATCAGACTCGCGTATATACGCGGATATCCTTCATAAAACTTGCGTATACACAGAGATCTAATTATGCCATTAATTCTTCACTTATATCATTCCATCATTCATTCATTAGATGTTCAATAAATAGTAAACATGTGCAGTAAGAATAAACCATCACACATAAGCATCACACATGAACACCAGGATTTTAGGTGGAAACCCAAGTCGGGAGAAAACCATCGTCATAGCTTGCTCACCTTCAATATTTTATTATAGAGAAAACATCTAACAACATATGTGCTGGTGCAGACTCCTACCAGCACGCAGGCACCCACCTGTGCTCGTTTACCAGCCTCTCCTAGAAGGGAGCTCCAACCCCCTGACTCGTTTACCAGCCTCTCCTGGAAGGGAGCTACGACCCCCTGATATCGTTTACCAGCCTCACCTGGAAGGGAGCTATAACCCCCTGACTGAAGGATACCACCCTCAGCACCTCTATGGACCACGTTTCATCAATTTTCACACCGGATCCAAAGCTTCCTTTAGGACACCACTTGCAGGCCACGTTTCATCATATTTTCAGACTGGACCCTTTCCATACTTTTAAGCATAATTACACATCATCAAAGCAGACAAGTTAAAAGAAATACGCGAGAACAAAGACGATACTCTAAACTTTCACACTTCAACAAACTGTTTATATGCACGCGTTTTCCTTTTCACCAATCCCCCCCGCATATATACGCACCTTTGACCATACAAACCCACGTATACTTCTGTACATATTACAGAGCTAATTTTACTACCCATACGCGCTTTCTCTTTAGTAAGACCGCGTATATACGCGCTTACTCTGCGGCGAACTAGCGTATAGTTCTTCAGACATTTAGGTCATTGCAATTCTTCAGAACAAATACATCACACAGATTTTACCCTTTACTTCAGACAGATGTTCACCTCATCTCAGATCTAATCATTCCATAAATAGATCTAGCAGATACAAATACATTCCAGATCTAGATTCCCTTCTTCATCATTTCTTCATTGGTGCGTCATACATTTAGATCTTTCATTCAACTGTAACCCTTTCCATTCAGATATGCTTCAGAGAGAAGTATTCATTCAAGCTCAGACATCTTGCACCCACACTCATGATTTGCACAATGAATTTCTTCTCCTTATATATGTTTACCCTTTTTCAATACCATGAGCCAAAACCACATTACTTTCGATGGTATTCCCGGACGGGGTCACATAGACGAATCATTACTCAATACAATGGGTCAATACCATGGTGGTTACCCCTGGTTTTACATATTTAGAGCGCTTTTGCCCATACGGGACTTGGCACGTTATTTCCCACGTGCATACGCTACTTTGTCTAGACAAATCCGCGTATGCCTTGAGACATACTCTTTTCATCATGTTTTAGCACATACTGACATTCCTTCCATCATTACCTTCTGTACTCATTGTATATACATCAGATTTACATCATTTAACAAGTTCATCAAGGCAAATTCCATCAGGGACAACTTCATGAAGTAGGTTGCCATCATCTTCATCAAGTGGGTTGCCATCAAGGACAACACCCAGCATCATATTTCCAACAAATATATTTTCTTCAATGAATCTAATTACTACTGTATTAGTTTCATTTTTAACAAGGATTGCTTCTACTCACTTAGTGAAATAATCAGTGGTAGTTAATATCCATTTATGTTGATTACTGGAAGCTAGAACTATTTTACCAATGAAATCTAATCCCCATTGAAATAAAGGAGGTTCAATTGAAACTAGAACAAGGGGAAGTGTTGCTAGCCTATGTTTTCCTACAAATATCTGACATGGGATACAATTCCTCACCTTTTCTCCAACCTATGAAAATAATTTTTGCCAATAGAAACCTACCCTCAAAATTTTATATACAATTTTTTTCCAAGCATAATTTCCACCACAAATACCTTGATGAAACTTCTCAATTAATCCTTCCGTTTCATTTTCAGTGAAACATAATAAGAGGAAATTTAAAGGATATTTCCAATACAAATTTTCATTTACTATAGATTATTTCATGGTTTTAAGTCCTAAGATATACTTTGATTCTTTGTGAGTTCAAGAGGATACTCAAAATCACGTAGAAAATGCACTATATCTTTATACCAATATTATAGTAAAATTTTTTAATTAATATGTAGAGGAAGAGGAACACGAACTGCATTGGAGGAAGGTTCTTTTGGATTATTCTCACCTGAAATCTAAGAAGGTTCTTGTGGATTATTCTCACCTAAATTTTGAGAAGTTTCTTATGGATTCTTCTCACCTGAAATGAGCATGATGATGTTAATACAAAGTATTTTGCAATTTGATTCAGCCAAAATTTTAGCTAAACCTTGTCCTTTGACCAAATTTGTAGGTCTTATATCTAAATCAAACATAAGTATCTTAGCAATCCATATTCCCCTCTTTCCATTTGTATCAGGTCGAGTCAATACTATTTTTACTACATTGTTAGGAACATATGCAATTATAGGAGAAAGTAAAACATAAATCCTAAAAGCTTTTAGAGCTTGAACTAAAGCATAAGATTTTTTTTATATGATATCATATCTTAGTTAAACATCCATCATAACCTTACTGTAAAAGGAAATTGTTTTCTCATGTTTATCATTATTTCTTTGCAATAAAACAACTTCTATAGTATTATCTGAGGAAAAGGAGAAGATATTGAACAATTTTGTATAATTTGGACCAGCTAGCACTGGGTCTTCTGAAATTTCCTTTTTGATTTGTGAAAAAGAATATATAGCTTCTAATATACATTTAAATTATTTATCGTTCTTGATCATGTTAGTAATATCTTTCACAATATCAACATAATTAGGTATAAATATTCTTAAAAAAATTATCTTCCCTAAAAATGACTGAATTTCTTTTTTGTTCCTCAGAAAACTGATTACCTGAATTGTTAAAACTCTCTTTTTATCAATAACAACTCCTTATTTTGAAAGTATGTGTCCCAAAATATTTCCTTCTTTCATTGCAAAAAGTGACCTTTTGGGATTAAGAGAAATCCCGAATTTCCTGCATCTTTCAAAAACTTTCCTCAAGTGTTTAATGTGCTTATCATCAGAATTAGAAAACACGGTGAAATCATTAAGATAAATGACAATGAATTTATTTATCTTACCAACAAATTACAAATCCATTGCTCTTTGAAATGTTACCCCAACATTAATTAAACCAAATGGACTTTTGGAATACATGAATATGCCCCATGGAGTTGTAAATGTTGCATTTTCCCTGTCTTCTTAACTAACCAGAATCTGGTTGTACCCAAAAAAAGCATCAATATTGAAATCCTATCAGAACTTGATACTCTTTGAAGTAATTGATCCATATTTGGTAATGGATAATTGTCTTTTAAGGATAATTTGTTCAAGTTTCTAAAGTCAACACACAGTCTTATTTCTCCATTTTTCTTCATAAAAGGAACTAGGTTAGCTATCCATTCATAATATCTCAAGGGAACAATTATCTTGGCATATAATAGCTTTTTTTACTTCTTTTTCAATGATAGGAAGTAAAACTGGATTTATTCTCCTTAACTTTTGTTGGAATGGTTTAGCTCCTGGTTTGAAAGGAATTTTATGCTCAATAATGTCTGTATCCGATAGGTTTTCAATTTTTCATATGACCATGAAAATACATATTTATAGTGTTTGAAAAGATTAACATGTTTTTATTTTTCTTCAAGACGTAAATATGTTGAAAGTTTCACATTTCAAATTTCTTCAGAAGTGCCAATACTATAGTCCTCTACATATTCCTGTTGTGAATCTACCAATGAAGTTTTTGACACATCATTATGATCAATTTTTTTTTCAAGGGAAACCAATCCCTTTGGAATATAATTATTAGAAATTGAATAATATCCTGATCAAAAAAATTTTGTTTTAAATGTGAATCTGAATTGTCATGAATTGATTTGATTTCATCATTGTTTTCTTATTCAATATGCATAGCAGAAAATTCATCAATTGTTTGTAAAAAAATCTTTAACTGCCCATCATCTTCAAGAAATTTCCAGTGTTTCAAATTATCACAGATGGAAGGTCTGTATTTTACTTTAATATGGTAATGTAATTGGAAGGGATTGAGTACTTTAATTTGTTTTGAGGTGTTTTCATTTATTTTTTTAATGTTTTATTAAGTTTTTTTTTTTAAACTTTAATTTTAATTATATTTGTGTTCATTTTTTAATGTTTTTTTAGTTATTTTGATTGTGATTATTTTTTTATTTGTTTTAGGTTTTTTTTAGATATTTTAATTTTTTAATTTTATTTTTCTCAATGTTTTTATTTTAGTTTTTTTCTCATTTATTTAAATATTTTTTATAATTTTCCTTTTTATTTGTAGTTTTCTAATATTTTTTTTTTTGAATTTTTTTACCATGTTTAATTTTGAAATTTATTGATTTTTTTAATTGTATTATTTATTTATTGTGTTTATTTCATTAATTTTTTTTTTCTTTAATTATATTTTTTATTGTTTAATTATTTTTTTCTTTATATTATTTATTTTTTAACTTTTTAGTTTTTATTTTTATTTTTATCTTTACCTTTGCAGGTTAATTTTTTTATTTTTTTTCTATATTTATGTTTGATTTTTTTGGTTTTTTTATATACTTTTATATATTTGATTTTTTGCTGTACTTTTCTTAATTTTATATTTTTTTCGAATATATATCTATATATATATATATATATATATATATATATATATATATATATATATATATATATATATATATATATATATATATATATATATATTAACTTTTGTTTTTTTTTGTTTTTTTATTGTTTTAAGATCTTGTATTTATTTGTAAATTTTTGTTTTAATTTTTCTTTTGAAATTATAAGTTTTTTTAGTATGATGATATTTTATCTTTTACATGGTATTTCAAAATGTTGAAAATTTATCCTTAAAAAAAATTGTTATTCCAACATCTTCACTTTTCGTTTTGAGGGTGATTTTGGTACACAAAAATTGATTTTCACTGCCATTTTTTAAACATGTTGAAAATTTACCTTTGAAAAAAAAATGTTATTCCAACATCACCACTTTTCGTTTACGAGCTGTTTTTCATGTTTTTTGGGGTTTTTTTCTAGAGTTATCGTTTTGAGTTTATAGTTCCCGTTCCATAGTTTACGTTGTTGTATGATGAACCACAAGTATTCTCGATGGTAAGATATAGTGTAAGAATTCTATCTACAGTTTTCTTCCCCTAAAATAAAAAACACACTTACCCTCGCCGAGTTCATTACTGATCTCCCAACAAAGACCCAAGGATCCCCCATTAATGACGTTATCCTCGATGAACATTTGTTCTTAGTATTAACGAATGACCTTTGGTATGGTGATAAGGCTTCTCTTTTTACAAACTCATAAGTTCAAAACTTCGCTTACTCGTGACGATCGGAGGCACATACGCCACCAAGCCCCTCGTTACCTCCTTCTGGGGGATGTCTTTTATCGACGATGCATCGACACCATTCGTTGTCGGTGCCTCACTCATGAACAAGCCGAGAAGGTCTTAAATGGTTATCACAGTGGGCCCTGCAGCGATCACCTCTCAGGGATGGTCACCTCTTAGAAAATCCTCTATGTCGGTTATTTTTGACCCACACTTTTTCATGACTACATTCAAGCAATAAAAATATGTGAGAGGTGCCAAGGATACACTCATAAGGTGTGATCACCACCAACTCCCTTATATCTAGTCATCGTTTCTGGCCCCTTAGGCAAATGGGGCATATAATTCATTACCTATAACCCCCCATCATCCGACAACCATAACTACATTGTGTTTGTCATTGAATATTTTACCAAATGGGCCAAAGCCATGCCCATGTATAATAATACCGCAGCAACCATTGTATCATTTATATTTAACCATGTTACATAGTTCAGTTTTGCCAAGGAGCTGGTATGTAATCATGGGATACATTTTGAGAATAAAATATTTAAGGAGTTATCTCAACACCTTGATTTCTCTCACGAGTTTGCTACTACTCTAAATTCAAAGGCTAGGTATAATTTGTCAACAAATTTCTCAGAATGATGTTGCAATGCATGGTGAACAATCATAAAACCAATTGGCACCACATGGTGTTTTCAGTGCTACGAGCATATCGCACAGTGGTCAAAGCATCGATAGGGTTCACACCCTTTCAATTAGTCTTTGGGCTTGAAGTTGTGCTCCCCATTTAGTGTGATATTCCTACCTTTCACTCATCCATCGAACTTCTCACTGACACCAAACATTTAGAAAAAAGGTTGGTGCAGTTGGAACTTGTCGATGAAAGCCGACGTGAATCTCTCCATAATAATGAATCACACAAAAAGAGCGTTAAAGCCTCATTTGATCGCAATATCACCTCACAGACATTCATCGAAGGGGATTTAATTCTCCACTACAATGTTTCCCATGAATCTTTAGGGCCTGGGAAGTTCGATACATTATGGAAGCGTCCATACATTGTCAAACATTTCCTCCTCAAGGGGGCATACAAATTATCAGAGCGCTATGGGACTGGCATCAAAAATCTTGTCAATGGACTCTACCTCAAAAAATTTCATCTAAGCATGTTGAAATATGCCTAGAATGTACGTCTATGCACTATAACGTTTTGTATGATGATCACCTTGTTGGATAGGGTACCCCTCGATTGAAGATTTTGAGAAAGACTCTACAGATCGAAGACCGAAGCATGCACCGTGGAGTTATGTTAGAGTCTTAGGGGATTTGGGGCGGTTAAAATCCCCTTATTTTGTAAAAGGATGGGATAATTGTGTATACGTTGAGATCTGCTCTTGGTTTTCGGACCATGGTATTGTAAAAGAGAAGACTATATAAGGAGTCTAGGATAGTCTTGAAATATATCAAATATCATATCTCATAACTCATGATATAATGCGCTTGGATGTAACATTATTTTTGAGTTTTTATTTATTTTTTTGTCGGAAAGGGAAGGCTCCTACTATTGAGTGCGCGGAGACCTTAGAAATTCTGCAGCTGAGTGCGCAGGGAAGAAAAGGTCGTATCAAGAAGATCTGAGTAATAATAGAATACTTTGAAGATATATCTATGTTCTGTGTTTATGTGTTTTCTTTACTTTTATTTTGATATCATTTGTGCTAAGTTAAGGGGTTTTATACGTAATTGCATCACGAAGTCCTGTTTATGGTTATTTATGTTGTTTTATGCTTGTTAAAGTAAAATCACGGTCTAAAAGATAGTTCAATAGAAGTATTGAACATTGACTGTATAATTAGCATAGTTGTTTTGTGAAGCTCTGTTAAGTATTGAAAGGAAGATAAGCCCAAAATCCACACTCCATTGTAACTCTGGATTCAAAAACCTATTTCTAGCATCCCCTAATATTTCTTCAGTTGAGACTTCAGTCTACGCAGCCGGTTGTTGCCGAAAGGGTAGATAGTAGTGGTTTTTGTTGGTTCGCTCAGCCATATCTGAAACTGGGTCTAGGCCCCATCAAGCCAACAAATGGTTCTATTGCCAGGACTGAGATCTGACTAAGGGATATTTTGATGTGGCTTCCAACTAAGAAATAAATTCAAGATTTGGCAGATCTGAAAGAGTGTGAATTTGCAACGTAGGAAAAAATAAATCCGCGTATATCTTCTGAAAAATGGTTGCAGAAGTATATATTCACAGATCAACACGAGAACTTTTTCTCCTCATTTTAAAGTGAACTGTAAGAGTGGTTGTCAAGACTAGTTGAGAAAATAACCCATTTCAACAACAAGCCTAATACGTGTACTCCATAACTGATCAAGCAACTGATAATAATATTTCAAGGGCCATTTATTATTTCATTGATAGTATCCTTGGATGATTTATTAATGAGTCCGCGATTAATACATTTGTATCCTATAGCGAAGCAGAGCAAAAAATTTTCAAAGGCCTTTTTGGTAAGTACTTAAACTCATTGAAGCTTTGGATTAAGATGCTATTGTGTGAAAATGGTTTACTACAGATGCAATCTGATTGATGTTCAAAGGAAAGAAAAGCGGAACTACACGACGTGGTAAGATATTTAGGGTAGATCCTAATAATTACATTAAGTATGAGTACGATCCACTGTTTGGGTTTGAAAGTGAAGAAGGAGAAAGCCACCCTGCTACCACTAGAAGTGCGTCGAAAAAATTTGAAGATCATCAGGGTGCTTATGGAATTCCCCAACCTTTGTTGGACATTGGGTTCAACGCTCCCCATGTGTTTCACAACATGGACTAACTGCCTCTCGTGGAAACTAACTTTGGCAATTGTAGCGAAGACTAAAGCCTGCGGGTTTTGGTCTAACGGCAATCGTGATTCCAACAATTGATATCAGAGTGACAGGTCGTGAGTTCAAAACTCACCTAGCTCGCATTGGGGGGGAGATTGTTGGACATTGGTTTCAACTCTCCCCATGTGTTTCATGACATGGACTAACCGCCTCTCGTGGATCCTAACTCTGGCGATTGTAGCGGAGACTAAAGCCTGTAGGTTTTGGTCTAACAGAAATCTTGATTCCAACAACCTTCCACTCCCATCACAACCCATTCCAATATTTTTTCCACTTGCACCTCCACCTCCACCTCCCCTGTTTACCATGGCTCACTCACCCAAGATGCATGTTTTCAAAGGATCGAATGATCTTGAGTAGTTCTAGTTTGTTGCAGAAGCAATATGGAGATCATTAAACATCACTTATGAGAATATGAAGAAAGCGCAGTTGTTCATAATGTTGAAGGATAAATCATTATCCTGGTATATGAAGTAATCCTCGATTAACCAAAATTCCGCATTGGCCTAGACAAAGGCTGCACTAAATGCTGAATTTAAGAAGCCAAAGTCATAGTCCCATTGTATTATGGAGATCAAAGAGATCAAGAAATTGGTCATTTAAACTGTGTCGTAAGTAGATCAAAGGTTCAAGACACTACTAATTCAAGTTAGCTTCAATATCCCTGATGAGCAGCACAAGGAATGGTTTATAGCTACATTATTCCCACATCTTAGGTTGTAATTGTCACAACATAAGATCGCAACCCAAGAAGAAGAATTGGAGTGCAATGAAACTAGAAAGCTTCGTCGGTAGCAGATACCAACATAGGGGTTTAGAATATTCAAACCCAATTGGAAAGCTTACATATGGAACTCCAATATTTGAATAAGGGAAAAGAGGTGTGGTCTGACATGTGCTCAGAAGTCTGGTGCATAAAGTGAAATTCAGAGGGCCACCATAAGGATCAGTGTCATGTTTATAGAGATTACCTGGGCACTAGGATTCCAAGTCCATTGAAGCCTGGGCCAAGTACTAGACCAAATGTATGGTTTAGCTTATGTAAAGTTGTAGGCCAACACTCCACCTACTATTGTCATCTACTGTAAAAGTAAATCCAATCGCCAAAGCAACTGTTCTATAATTTTTGTAGTTCAATTGGACATGATGACAAGCACTGTCGAAGCTAAGATCTAACTATGTAGAGTCCTGGAGAATACCAAATGAAATTTGAAGTTAGCGAAGATCCAAGTTCTCAACAACGCGTGAAGGTTTCCAGGTGTTGGACGAGGTCACAGACAAATCATATGTTATAATTGTTGTTAGCATGGAAATTTCGCCAGGGACTGTCATAATCCCACTACCATATCTTGTAGGTATTTTTGAGCATTTGATCATGAAATAGAGAAGTTTCCTACATTATTGGCTAAAATTAAATAAAAGTGCAATCAACAGCCTACCCAAACACATACAAATGATGAGATATGAAACCCACGATGAAGATCTAAGCGTCAACATAGTGACACGAAGTGGTATAAATACTGGAGAATACAAACCGGAAGGAAAGAAGCATATAGAGGATACATGGGCCTCAAAAGCTAGATAAGAGAATAATGGGTTTGATGTATAGTGCGAAAGAGAAACCTTCATGGAAGAGAAGAAGAATTTTATCATCCCTAGCACTTCGACATCAACAATGCAAAGTCAACTGATTCCATTGAAGAATAAACCCAAGGAGATTACTGAATCAAAGTAATTTGATCCATCCATTCTTGTCGTTTTTACATACATGCATGAAGTTTCTAAGGGATCATAAAGATGTGGAAGGTCTCCAAAATTTGTTTGACAACTATGCTAGTAAAGAAGCCCAACAACTTGAATAATGCACAGTGCATAAGGTCTACAAACATAGGAAAAGATCCGTCAAAAAATTGCGGTTAACTGCATAGATCGATGATTATGAAATGGACCAAGTCATCCTTGATATTGGATCAGACGTGAATATTTTTCCAAAACAATCATGGGAATATATGGGGAGACCAAAGCTACAACGGCCATCGATTCAGCTAAGAATGGAAAATCAAATGAATATTATTCCTATGGGTCGATTGCATGGCATTAGTGTAGATATTGATGGCGCAAGTGTATTATCATACTTTGAGTCATTGAAATTGTTGATGATAGCATCCATATCCCTCTTTTCTTGGATTTTATTGGGCTTGTGGTATGGATGCCATAAGCAACCTGAAAAATAGATAGACGGTGTTTGAGAATAATGGTACAAGGGTTCTTGTGCCTTTGGATCCCTCTGAAGGCGCATGATATTCAGAACTTGTCGACAATGGATATGGTGATATTGAAAATATATATAAGATCACTATGCAATACGAATACTAGATCAATCCTACCATTGATGGAAGGATAAGTTGGGAGCATGACAGTTCTTGTGTTTCAGAATCTGACAAAGAATTAGAGCACTGGTAAAACCGATTCTATTAGTCATCAGTAATTTTTTCCTTGTTGATGACTAAATGATTATCCCAAGATTTCTAGAAACAAATTTCATAGACATTTTGATTTCTAGAAATATCACTGCCTTCATTATCCTTAAGCTAATTTTTCACTATTTCATCATTTCATCCTGTCTAGGTTTTCCTACCAGTCTCAGACAACCCATTAAAAGCCCATGTCACCCATTTTTGTCTATATCTTGTCACCTTTGACCCAAATCCCATGTTTTTTCTTTACCTAAAAACCCCACTGCTACCTAAGCCCACTGTTAGTATGAATCTTAATTCCAAGTGTACAAAAAAAAACCACTTTAGCTGTGCATAAAAAACAACCCTAACAGTAAATATGGCTGCCAATACCCTCAGATCTGTATTTAGGTGATCAAGATAAATGCTGCAAAAATCTAGATCTATGCATCAAAAGACATTAAGCAGTAGAAAAAACAAGATTTACTCCATGCATCCAATAGACAAGACAAGAATGCATTTTGTATTAATTATTCTGGGAGAAAACATATGCAGAAAAGATTGTCTTCAATGGAGAAGTTATCAAGTCCTACTGCATCTGTACCTTCTCTGATGGTGTAGAAAACCCTATTAAAATGGAGAAACATGACCATGATGGTGATCAGGTGCCAAAGCAAAGTATAGATCCAGTGATTTTAGGCATGTGCAGAAATTAATAAAACCTCTATTTATAACAAAATGTTGAGTTAATCTAGATATTGGTGTAGAATTAAAATATTATTAACCAAATCAAGATCCAACTTTTGTGGAATATTTTATTATATTTGTTGAAGGGAAAAGGAATTTGACTTGGGTCAAATCCCTTTATTTGTAAATAATAAATAAACAAATGATTTATTTATCATTTTAAGGATGTGGTTGAGTAATAATCAAATAAATAATGATTTATTTAATTATTTATGGGTGATTTAGTCATATTTAACAAAGAATATTATTTAAATAAGGTTTAAATAATTATTCTTAGAAAATAATAAGATAAATAATGATTTATCTAATTAATTTCTTTGTTTTGGGTTAAATATAACCAGGAGTATTAATTAAACTGTTGTTTAACTAATTATTCCTTCAGGAAAACCAAACAAATGTAGATTTATTTAATATTTCCTCATGGGGTTTCTTGTTTAGACCATAAACAACTTAATAATGGTGGTTTACTAAGTTATTTTCATAGTGAAAGAAATTTTACTTAGGTTAATACATGGTGTACTTGGGTCCATCTAATAATAAAAGGTTAGATGACCAAAAAATGGTGTAACACCCACCAATCAAAAAGCTTGTTGAGTCCCCCAAACTACTCCTAAAAACATTGATAGCCTCAAACTATCTCTGTAGACTCTTTAGATAAATCAAGTACGTTGGATTTTGGGTCTTCAATACATTAGTTTATAATGAAATCCATCTCACACTTGATAAATCCCAAGTTCTAGGTTTCAGTCCAAAAGCCAAGTCCCAAAAAGCCTCCATTAGGTCATGTAGGGTTTCACAAAGTCATAGGGTGGATTTGGTGCCCTACAAACTCTGTTTTACAGTAAGAAGGAACTACATTCAAAGAAGAAAAGGACAAGTCATTTTGTCCTAAATTCATCAAAGAGATCATTCAAGGAAGGTTTTTGGCCTAAAGCATGAACCTTGCAAGGGGACAACTGCCATTTGCTCACATTTCTGCAAAGAAGATCAAAAAGCCATCAGATTAGCAATGAGGTAAGATAAAAGAGAAAATCATCATAAGAATACCATTCATAGCAAAAAGAAAGAAGCAAGCATATGTTTGATGGGAATCAAGGTTTTTAACAGTTTTGACCAAACAAGGAATCATTTCTAGGGTTACAAAGGCAAAGACCACCTCAACTCCTTCAAATTCTCATTGAAACACTTTTTAGAAATGATTAATGAGTTTTGTGAAGTTTTTGAGAACTTAGAAGACAACACTATTTACTTTTTCCAAAGTAGCCCTAAAACCTAGGAGTTTGGGAAGATGGACAAAGATGGTCAAATGGTGACAAAGAAGCCTCCTTCATCACAGTAGATGGTTTCAAAAGGTTTTCAAACTACCTTCTAGGGTTTGGAAAAAAGGAATTAACTCCACATCATCAAGGGTTAAAAAGGTAAAGAGTATTGGTACAAAAAGCATGAAGTTTTAAAAAGGTAAAATCATAAGACTATAGGGATCCAAGGAGGCAGACCTAAACACTAGTACCCCATTTCACCAATGGGAAAAAAGAGACAGAAATACCAGTTCAAGGTTTGTCTTCTCAAAGAAAGGATAGAAACATTTTTACGGTCAAGGAGTCAATCACGAGGGAAGAAATTGCCAAAGAAAGAAACTATGACAAGCATAGGTCATGATTGATAAAATGAGTTGTCTAAGTCCAAAATATACAGTGATAAAAAAGACAGAACTTGTGTAAGCACCTACAAGAACAGAAGTGACCAGAAAAATCACAAAAATGGTTTAGAAAGCTCACCTCCCTCACTAGACATACATCATTTGCAAATTAATCAAAGGAATAGACAAAAGTAGCTGGCCTAAGAGTAGTAAAGCCTCCAAAAGTTTCCTTATCAGAGGTATATTCTACAAAATATGGCTAGACATGAATGATACTTTTACAAAACGGTCAATGGTGTCTCCCCACAAAAAGAATGAGAAGGTCAAAAGCAAGAATGTTTCCAATGGTGGTGGCACATCTCAAAATACCAAGCTATTGTTGATACTTGCTACTAGGGTTTCCCTCCCACCAAGAGGTTTTTCCTTACTACTTCACAGAAAACATGACAAAATGTAAATTAGAGGAAAGAAATGGCAAAATATGACAAGGCTTGTTGTGTATAAGTGGTAAAAATCATGAAGGGGGTTCATTTTCCAAATATATATGAGAGGCATAGTTTTATCTTCTTTAGGAAGTTTATCAATCTGAAAAGAACATTAAAGGGCTTACAACAATGACAAAAACAATGTTTTTATCAAATTGCCCACCTACAGGACCAAAAAATAGTCAAAAGGCACAGTGAGAAAAAGTGAAGAGAAATGAACCTTATAAAGCCGGTTTTTTGCATCAAATCATTTTTCAAAAAGACTATAAAGTCTCCTTGACATCTTCCCCACCTCATTTTCCCCTACAGAGAAGAAGAGAGCCGTTGAAAGCGAGTTTGGAGGGTTTCTATGCAAGACTGTTAAAAATTTGTAGGCACTACGCACCGGGGCAAGCGCTACACACTTGGCCCTCGGCGCTACGCACAGACGAGGTAACCGCAGTGTTATTTAACACTGCACTATGCACCTGGAGCCCAGTGCTACACACAAGCACAGGAAAATCCTGACCTGCCTACTATCCACCCAGCATTGCGCTCCAACAGGCCCGACAGGCCCATCTCTAGCCTGAGTTGACCCAGCGATGCGCTCTGACAGGCCAGCCCGACCCGACCTGAACGTCCAGTCGGGTAGGCGCTACGCACCGAAAAAACTTGTCCAAATTTGCTCAAAAATGTTCAAAATTGAGGTTTTTTCCTCCAACTCTTTTGCAAACAGTCAAATAAGGTTGGTAACTCTTTTTCCTCATTGTCCAAGTATTCTTTTCATAATCTAAGAAGGCATTGCTTGACCTAAGACGACCAAACCCTAATCTCCATAAAGATCAAATATTTAACCCTTTCCAAGGAAAAATTTACAAATTGGAGGTTGTCCTTAGCCTAAAAATACTTCGTGCATACAAAACTCCTCCTAAAATCTAAATTTGTCCCAGACATACTTCTTTTAGCCCTCATTTGCAAAATTTTCCCTCACATCACTCATTGCCATCCTTTGACCTAAAGGCTCTCAAACAAGTTTAAAAATCCTTCTGTGCTAAAACCAATCCCCATGTTTGAAGAAGAGATTCATACCAGCAGTGATGAAGGCCAAAGACCTACCAAGCCTAAGCACAAGGGAGAAAGGGCTAATAGGTTTGAGCCCTTAGACACTATTCAAATTACTTCCTCCCCCATGATCCTTGCATGATTTCAGGATGTTAGGTGTTATCAGTTTTGTGAGAAGGTCAAGCAAGTCCAAAGCCACTCAGACTTGACTAGGTTGTTCATCCTAAACTCTCATCTAAATCCATTTCTAAAGCCACATGTATACCAAACATTGGTGAGATATGGTTTAAACAAAAGAAGTTGGACTTGAGCTACTATGAGCCCTACCTTAAACCTAGCTTTCAACAAGGCTGCAAGGTTGTTTTCCCCTTCTCCCACCCGCTAAAGAGGTATGCCCTACTAATGAAGCAGATTATCAAGTACTTCACCTGTGAGGGGAGGTACTCTAGGGTTTATTCATACCACATAAGGCTTCTGATGCATTTCACCAAAGTAAAATTGTTAAACCTACCATACTATCTATTCCAGAACATTGATAAGATGGCCTCAGTAGTCAAGAAGAGAAGTTATGCCCACCAAATGTAGAGCCTTTTTCACCACTCCTTGATCAAAATGATTTTCTTACACCAGCTGGAGCAACAAGGGATCCCTTGGGAGTTTTTTATCTCACATGATGTGTTTGCCAATCCCCAAGCCTTCATTTAGCAAAATTTTCCTTCCAATTCACACCCACCTACCTCCACTCCATCATCTCCACACATCCCTTCACCGCAAGGAAATTCACTTTCTATCTCTTCTCATAATGCATCAAGTGAAGGAGCTAACAGTAGTTCTAATGAGGAGCGAACAAATGGCAATGATGAGGAGGAGGGCAGTGAGGTAGAAAATGAGGTAGATGAAGAAAACAAAGAAGAAGAAAATTTAGTGAGCAAGAAGATGATGATAGCCACATTAAACAAGAAGGTGATTACAGCAAAAATGCGGAGAGAGATGAAAATGAGGCAAAATCATAAAATAGTGGAGCAGAAACAGAGCTTAATGATGAAGAAAATTATGATGACACGGAGGAGGGTAGTGAACATGACAGTTTTGAAAATGAGGAAGACTGTGAGCAGTTGGATGAAAACAGTGATGGTGATGACACCCATAAAACAAGCTCAAGTGAAGAAAAGAGTGCTAATGATGAGAAAGATGACAGCCAAGAGGATTGTGAAAAGAACAATGAAGATAATAGTCAGCAGGAGAGTGCACAAGACAACCAAGAGGAAGATGGGTTTGAGCATGACAATGAACCCAATGACAGTAAAAAAAGTGCTGAAATGAATGAAGAAAATGAAAATGAAGAGACATGGGGAGAGGGCGAAGAAATTGAAGACCAAGAGAAAACAAATGATGGGGTTGAAACAGAGTTTTAAAATGAAGGCAGTGACCACAATAGTGGCACAAAGGAGATAGTCAATAATGAGCATGAAAATAGTCATGAAAGTCATGACAGTTGTCATGACTATCATGACACTAATCAGCCTCCAAATGACCAAGGAACTCAAAGTGACAATGCTGAAAGTGACAAAGAAGAATACCTTGGTGAAGGACAGAGCCAAAATAAAGCAAGTGAGGAGGGTAGTGATTAGTTTGAGAGCTAAGAAGGCAGTGAAGAAAATAGTGAAGAAGGCATTGGTGATGATGAGGCTGAAAATCAAGAAATCAGTGACCCAATAGAGCATGAGGTGACTCATGAAAGCCATGACAAAGATAAAAAGGTTTGTCACTTCACCAAATATCAAGGCTCCCTCATCAATCCCCTCACATGCCACAGAGGAAAAAGAGATGTGTCTGTTGCCTCAAAAAGGAAAAGGGTCATCTCTCCTCTAGAAATCAAGAAAAAAGGAAAAGGAAAGGAAAGTATGGAAAAAGGTGAACAACAGGTAAAGGTAAGGAGAAGCAAAAGGATCAAGAGGACTTCTCAAGGGCCTCAATTCATTGATCTAGACAGTGACAATGAGGACCAAGAGATGAACACTAGATTTATTCTCTTGGAGAAAGATGCATAGCTTCAGGAGTGGGAAAGGGATTTTGATATGGCACAAAGGGTCATCCACTATTACAAAGAGGAGCATAACCATTTCAAGGAGGTGAAGAGGGGCCTTGCCTTGCAAAAGAAAATCACCAAGCATTATGCAAGGAAAAGCATGCTTGCTTGTGCCAAACTGAAGAAGGCCCTCATAGAGCTAGAAAACCTAAAAAGATAAAAGGTACATGATGGCCTTGGATTTTTGGCTGAGGCTTCTCAACAGGTGTCCAAGACCTCTTGAGGGACCTCTCCACAAATTTGGAAGCAAATTGGACAATTTTTTGTTTTTTCCAAATTTTGATCTCTCTGTGCGCAACATCCTAGGCGTTACGCACAAAATTGGTACAACCTCAGCTCTCAAAGTTTTCCTTTTTTTATTTCTCACATCACCAAAATTTGGCTCATCAATATTCAGATCATTTGGAGCATTTTTACCCCCTCAAAAGGTAAAAAAAATCTAACAATTGACCTTTCTGCCTCATTTTCAGACCAGGCATTGCACATAGATCAGTTTTGGGAGATTTGATTTTTGGATAGGAAAATGGCATCTACTCAGCACAACTCAAGAATTTATGGAAGGTATACTCATAAGGCTTTCCAACAAGCCATCACGGAGCCAAATCCGGTGTCAGGAAGGGGTCCAAAACTCAGCTGCAAGAGACCCTTTATCTGCTGAAGTGGCGCTACGCACAGAGGCTGCCTAGTGTGTTTTGGACCAAAAGTCAACAAAACACACTCATTTATTGCAAATATATATTTTTGAGTTTTTTGAGGCAAATTAAGCTAGAATTAGGTTCAAATAGCTATTTTAGAATTTATTTCTTGGGATATTATGTGCCTTGGGCCTCTTATGGTCTCTTGGTCATAAATGATATTTATGACTATATTTGACATTTTCCTACCACATTTATGGTTTTAATCTTAATTTTCTCCATAAATAGAGCATGAGGCCCCTATGTATTTTGTTGGAATTTGATGAGCTTGAAGAGAAATATACATGGTTTCATGAGCTTGGAGAAGAAATTGGTTTTGTGAAGTGGATGAATGGCTTGTTTAGTTTGATGATGGAGAAGTTTGTTTGCAGGATTCCATAGCTTGGTGAATGGTGATGTTTTCTTAACTTGTTAATGTTTTCTTGTTCTCATTTTGTTTCATTCTTCTTGGATGCTATTAAACAGAAAAGTATAGGTTGAGAGATGTTCTTTGAGGCACCTCAATCCTCCTATTTGTTATAGCTTTGATGTTTTCCTCTTTTGGCCATCTTAAGGGATTCTTAATTGCTCCTTAGGTCCCCCCAAAAAAAATTTTAGTTTCACGAATGGTTAGTATGCTAGATTACAAGTATGATTCATGGTATTCCCTACTTATTTGAAGTTTTCAAAACCCTATCTTGAAGCCTTTCCGTGGAATATTGATTGCTAGGTTGAGTCAAAGAGGTCTCGTTCGATCTTTCCCTTTGTCCATGCCTATCAACTTGTTTCAAAGTTCCCAATAGCTTGAAATATGATTTTTAGGAGTTCCCTCTTCATAAATTGAGTTATTTTTTTATCTTATATGTTTTCCCAAAATCTGAAGGTGAATTTCTAAAGTTAGGAGTTCTAATGATTCTATGTTTCACTGGAATGTCTGTCTTATATGTTTATCAGTTTGAGTATTGTTCAAAGAGATTAATGGTTTGCCCTATATCATGAGTTATTGCTTCAACTATACATGTGTAAGACCTCTTAGTATTTTCCCAAACTTAATGTTCATTACACCTCATACATCACCTTAAGGATCCATTAACCTTGCTAAATTGGCCCTGTAGTACACTCTGTTTCATCATTTAGACACTCTTGACTTCATTTGACTCAATAGCCCAATGGCTTTGACATAATCTCACTCCTCCTATTTCATTTGACCATCGTACCCATCCAAAACAATAAAAAACCCTACACCTCATAACTAGCCTAAAATCAAAACCCTAGAGCAAAAATAATAAATCCTTTGCACCCAATAGAGAGATCCCTCTCTGAGTCCAGGAAGGCTAGGTCCTAGGACTCCAAAGCTTGGTTCCATGTTACCCCGTCATTTGGTCTACCAATCTGCCAAATCATGGGAGCCTAACATATTCCATGAAGTTTCCACTAAGCAATGCAACAGAGTTACCAAATCTCTTCGTTGCGTCACATTAGAGGTATGTGACTTACCCTTATATGATCAAACTGGAGATGTTGATTTATTTCTGGATGAGTTTGAAAAAATGATACTCAACGAGCAATGATATGAAGTTTTGGACTTCGCTTTGAGGTCCACCCTGGGCAGATGCTGGGGTGCGCTCAGAGAAGACTTAGGAGGATGGAAGGAATACTGCAGACTAATGAGGCTTATGTTTGGTCATGTAAACACTAGGATCACAAATAATTACAATGGTAGGGATGATCCTCGCGAGAATTTGTCTCACTATATTACAGCCTAGGGCGAGGAACCTCAACCTAAATGGGTGCATATATTCTTTCATACCTTGGATACGATACCTTAGCAGTGGTATCTTGAAACATATTTATGCCATGGCACCACTAATTTTTATGAGATGATGGAAGTTTTCTTACTGATGGTTGGGATTTTATTAATGACACTCTTTAGGAAGTCAGAATGGGAATATTCTAAATAAAAACTAAGCCAAAGTCTTCGGTACATCCTGAATGGGTTGCACATTTGGAACAACCACGAGAATGTTACAACCTGATTGCGAAAGAAGGTGAGGAGTATCCATACATTTTCAATATTCCTAAATCAGGAAGGACATCGCAAGGTTTCAGGTCCTGAAGTAGAGATGCCAAACATAGCACATCTTGTAAGAACTCAACAAGTCAACATAGGCTTAGAAGTGAAGCCCAAGTTTGCGGATATTAGGGACTATAGGGATGATGACAGAGTGAGCAAGGTCACAAAATTGTTGCATGAGTACCAGGATTTGTTCCCAGTGAATTTATATGAAATAAAAGGCATTATAGGAGATTTTGGAGTTATGCACATCACTTTGAATCCCAATGTGAATCCAGTCAAGCAACACCCATATCGGTTGAACCAAAATATAAAGAGAAAATAAGGGAAGAACTCGAAAATATGCTTTTCATAGGCATTATTGAACTAGTAGAGGAGTATGAGTGGGTTAGCCCTATGGTGGCCCAGGAGAATAAAACCAAGGGATAAATAAGCGTTTGTGTCGATCTTAGAAATATGAATGAAGCGTGTGTCCATTATCTGTTTCTGACATGTTTCAATGACAAAGTTTTGGAGAATTTTGGACGGCATGAAGCCTACTCCTTTACAGATGGGTGTTACACAGCAATTTGTCACTATCCTTGTACACCTTGTTCCTGAATCCTAGAGGACCTTAAACAATGATCCTTGTGTCTCTTTTCATCATGAAGATATGCCATTATATCCCTTATAGTATGCAAAACAAACTCTCTGTGAACCATTCTTGGAGTAGCTCCTCAAAAACATAGTTATTGGGAGAAAAGGGTCCCCTATTTGTATCACCCACGCCGATGACTAAACTTAAGCCTGTGAGTAGCGCCGATCTACGCTGGTATGGAAATCACGCCCGTGTCAATCCACTTTTAGAATTTTTTTAAAAAAGGAAACAAAGCTTCATGATCTAGAGGCTTCATGAGCGGAGATTTGTTTGTTTGTTCATGAGGATAGAGTCGAGCTTCTCCCTTTGGGCTTCTTGTTCCTAAAAAAGAGAAACTACCCAAGGAGATAAGACATTTACCCACTTTGAGTGGATCCATTTTCCCTCTTCCCTTTCTATAAAATGGGCATCCTCCCATGCCTCTCTAGTTAGAAAAAAGATTGAAGAATAACAAAGAGAGAATTGTTGTTATAGGCATTGAAGGAGAGTTGATACCTTTGGCCTTTTCATACTAAGTCTAAATGAGTGCTTTGGAGACGTGCCTGGATCTAGACTCGTTGAAGGAGAGCTTTGTTGTTGTTATAGGCATTGAAGGAGAGTTGATACCTTTGGCCTTTTCATACTAAGTCTAAACGAGTGCTTTGGAGACGTGCCTGGATCTAGACTCGTTGAAGGAGAGCTTTGACATCAAGGTACAAGTTGTAACTCCTCATCTTAAATTAATATGATACAACGGGTTCTTACTTTCCACTCCTGTCCATAATGCATGATTATATTTCTAGTACTCCTTGATCTACTAGATAGATTGTTTATGTATAAAGCATGTTGTCCTTTCATGTGTTGTTTTGTTTGATCTCTTGTGCAGGTAACTAAGCGCTAGTGACAATAAGGATCTAGCAAAGAAGAGAAAAGGATCAAAGGACCTGTGTGAGGAACGACAGCGTAGAATCAGATAGCGCTAGGTCATCTACATATAACTTGTGTTCATTTACAGTCTAGAAAAGTAGGAGTTAGATTGTTTCCTTTGTTACTAGATCCATCCTAGGGCTAGAGGGATCATCTCTGTCTGCAGAGAGGATTTTCCTACATAAAAAATTAGCGACCATAATGGGGAAGTCATTGCCTTTAGTCCCCTTTTTCACTCTTTGATTTTTCATTAGATCGTCTATCTTTTTTCTAGTGTACATTTCCCTATGTTTGTGGCTTTTGTAACTACTTGCAGACATTCATCTCTCTGTTGATGTGATAGGCCTCATTCCATTTAAGAAAACGCTTTCATTTTTTTCCTTCTCCTCAATCGGTGTCATTATTTCTCTGATATATGCATTGATCAGCGCTAATTTTTTAACCACATAAGTGCTTTTCCTCTTCCAGCGTGGGGTGCAACCTCATAGGCGTGCTAATTTCTGTGTGTATTTTTTTAGGGTTTCTTCCTATTTTTCTGCCATTGTGTCTTATCCTTATAAGTTTATTTTATGTTCAAATAAATCTTGTTCTTCTCTCTTTAGCAACACTTTCGTCTCAAATTCTCCATATTTGGTCTACTCTTTTTCCATAAAGTGCATCCTTATCATGGTAGGATCTCTAGGTGTTTTCAGATCATTCGAATGGTTGCATGCATCGATGATTTCTAGCCCTGCCTTTGAGTCAATCTTGTCGTATATTTCAAACTTTTTGTTTGATTGAGTTTTTGTTTTTCAGTTTATTTTTGTGATTGGGGATTTCGAGTGTTAAAACTGTATGCATTCGAGTCTCTTTTCATCAACAAGAATCGATCACATTGCTTGCTTTCAACTGAAACTTTCTCTTTGTGTGTTGATCAGTGTAAAAATGAAGAATGTCTTGTTTTGAGGGAAAAATTTGGATTTCGCTTCGCTATTTGGATCTTCGTATCTTATGGTATTTTGAGATATTTTGTTAGTACTCAAGGCAAATGTTTACATTCGAACTGCATTATACATTCTTTGCATTGTGCTCATAAAAAAAGGACAAAAGAAAAATATTTCATTTTGCTTTAAAAATGAAAAGTTTCATTTCGATTTGCTTCTAGTGCGTTTAGTGAAAGATAAGAAAGTGAAAAGAATTTTTCACTTTGCTTTAAGATTATGCACTTGAAGAAATAGTGAAATTTCATTCCATGCATTTGTTTTCTTTCTGCGTTGATTGTATGAAATTTTTCTTCCCAATTAATGTAGCTTTCATTGAAATGAATGACTGCTTTTCTCAGATAGTTGCATCCTAGGAATTTAGGTGACATTGGTAGGAATTTGAAACCGAAACCTAATTCAAGAGAAACTATAAAACTTATTCAATCAACATAAGGAGCATTTGAAACCTAACGAATCACATTTAGAGGTCTAGGCTAGAGATGTGTTCTGGCATCATAAAATGTAGGAGTTGTCGCTAAAAATTTGCGTTACAACCGAGGGGTGATATCTCGTCCCACGTACAGAAGTATATTGATGTATGATAAGTATATTTAGGATGCTCTCATTGAACGGTTACACATCAGACAACACTACTATGGACTTGGATTCCCATGTATCGTCAAGTGTATTTTGGGAGACACCATTAAGCTCCAAACATGCCATAGGTAACTGAGTCGGTCTCCTTGTAGACGTGATACACCGAATACGACATTCAGGGAGATTGGCTTCCATACGTTAAGACCTTGGTCATTGCTTTTTCATTTGATCACCAAGGTGTATATTACAGTTCACGAATACCTGGTAATCCTTTATGCCTTTAATTCAGCCTTTTTTATTTTTATTTTTTTTAATTTCTAAAATTAACTTCCCATGATCACATGGCTTACCTGTTAATATATTTTTGGGCCATATCATGAGTAAATCCTTATGAATATATATATATATATATATATATATATATATATATATATATATATATATATATATATATATATAGATATATATATAAGAGCCTTGAATTAATCACCTCTTTCCCTTTTTCCTTTTTGAGATCAAATCATCATGGCTGAACCATCAAGTTCAACTTTTTCTTCATCATCCTCTTTTGAAGGGACATCATCGCAAGTCTTTTTTGACTCTTTGCCATCGACTGGAAATTAAATTGATGATTTTTCCACACTTCCAAGTGTTCAACCTCTTGCTACTCGATCTCATCTTGATGAGTCTGTAAGCTATATTGCACTTCCTCAGTATCCATTATTTGATTTTGTAGAGATCTCCCCTGAATGGCCATATAATCTGTTTGATACACCTGGTGTACCATTCGTCCATTCGCCGCATGCGTCTTGGACTACGGCTCGTTAGTTATTTCTGCCAATGAATTCTAAAGGAGATGTTTCATCCCCCCTTGAGGTTTCAAGCACCATTAGTGGTGTGGATGAGTATTTATATGAGGGACAACAGTTCCCTCCTGAGGGATTTCTCCATGGGGGAAAACCTCTCAGCCTTCCACCCAGTCATACATTCTGTAAGGTTCCACCTCGTTGGGACACCTAGTTTCAGGTATTTCGAGTGCCGCACCTTTGTACACAATACTATATGGAAGAATACTGTGGTATCTTCCCCTGGTCTGCTTGTATCAAAAATCTATGTTTCCATCCTACTCAAGCAATAGTTATGTCTGTTCCCATGCGACCAACTATTTTCATCAATGTTTCAACACCTCCCATCACTATTCCCATGTCGATTCCATCGAATCCAATTTCTGGTGGAGGGCCATCCCTGTCGAATATCTCTCAATCCTCTGCTAGAACATCTGTGAGTGGATTATAGACTCACACCCCGGGCTCTTCTCAAACTTTCAGTAGTATCCCTATGCCTTCTGGATCATCTGGTCTGAAAGGGTTAACATATGATTAGTATCAGCAAATTTTTCAGAACCAGATACCTAGCCAATAGTCCTATGTCTCATTTGGTTCCCAGTAGTTGCAGATCCCATTGGTTAATCTGCAAGGATTTCAAGGGAAGTATGGTATTAAGTCAGGGGCTTATGCATATCAGTAGGGGCTTAGGGATTTCCTTCGTCGTTTTGTTCCAATTATGTTGAGCTTGCTAAGGGATTTACACGGTTTCTTAAAAAATGGATCTCGTTTATGTGGCATGAAGTTTCTTGAAACTCCTTCGACGCTTTAAAGACTTTTCTTATCAACGTTCCTTTACTGCATCCCCCAAATTACCATCGTGACTATTTTTCTTTACTTAGCAACGTCTTCTAGTACTATTGGTATGGTGTTGGTCCAGGACAATAATGATGGTACTGAACATATCACTTATTACCTCAACTGCAACCATGTCGAGAAACTGGCTTTAGCCGCAGTACATGTTGTTCAGCACTTCTGACATTACATTCTCCTTCGCACGACTACCGTGATCTCTGATTGCAATCCCATGACCTATATTTTGACCCGTTAGTTACTGGGGGGGAATATTCAAAATAGATTGTCATTCTTCAAGAGTTTAATTTGGAATTCACTGCTGCCAAGTACAAAAACTCATTGGTTTTCGCCGAATTGATATTCTCCCTTCCCTCTGCTTCTGCCCCTTCCAATCTTGATGAGCACATTCCAAATGAGACTCTCTTCCTTATCAGCACTATCGATCCATGGTACGGTGATATAATCTTGTATCTCCAAACTCAAACCTTTGGATCTGAGTTGATTAAAGCTAATCGTCAACACATTCAACATCACTCTCAACCATATCGTATTATTGGGGATACTTTATAGTGTGTCGGTGTAGATTTGATTCTTTGTTGAGGTTTAGCTTTTAAAGAGGCTGAGAGAGCGCTCAATGACTACCACTTTGGGGGATGTGGCGGCCATATTTCTGGATACGCAATAGCTTAAAAATTCCTTCGTGGTTGTTACTTTTGGCCTTCTATTTTCTGTTGGTTTTTTGTTATATTCTTTCCGCGACTAGTCATGCGCGGGGGGGTAACGGGGGGGCGATAGCCCCCCCTGTACGTTGCGTTGGGTGCAACGTACGGAGGGGTCACAAGGGGGGCGGTAGCCCCCCCTATCGGGGTCTGGGGTAGCGCTCCAGAAAATTTATTTTGGTCCTTATTTTCCGGTGGGTGGACCCGCTCATGGTTTTGTGCATGGGTTTGCACATGGTTTTTGGGCATGATGGTTTTCGGCCCCTCGTATTTTGTAGATCCGGTCAAGGGAAGTATGGTTATGTTCTAATCCAGGGTTAATGGATTGGGGTTTATATATGCTTTGACATGTATATATATGTGTTGTAACAGTAAAAGGAATATAATGAAAAATCAAGTTGGTCATCCCGATTTGGGATCCATGGGAAAATATTTGTGTTTATCTGTTTTATGTTTTATGCTCTCACTATTGTTTATTTTCTGTTTTAAATATTTGTTCATAGATGATTTATGTATAGGGTTAAAACCTACATTTGGTATCAGAGAAATTTTGACTTAAAGGGGATGCCTTTACTGCTGAGGGGTCTTTTGCTCGAGCCTGAGGTAGACCTTGTTCAGTGGGAGATCTGTGGGATCGCTTCTTGCGGTGAAAGAAGATGGCGAGCGGCGAGAAGATAGAGATCCAGAAATTTAATGGTTAGAGTTTTGAGTTGTGGAAGCTCAAGATGAAGGATCTACTGGTGGATAAGGACCAGTGGATTGCGGTAGATCCAGGTACTAAACCAACAACAATGTCAGATGAAGACTGGAAAAAACTGGATTAGAAGGAAAAGAGCACAATATGGTTGTGTGTCTCAGATTCATTATTGTTGAATGTATCTAGGGAAGCTACGGCGAAGACCTTGTGGGAAAAACTTGGGACTTTGTACCAATCTAAGTCTCTGGTGAATAAATTGTTCCTGCAGAAAAATTTGTATAACCTGCGGATGAAGGAGGGAGACTCAGTGACAGAGCATCTGAATGCCTTCAATACTGTGGTAAGTCAGATATCATCTATTGATATTAAAATCTCAGATGAAGATAAGTGCATCAGTTTGTTGTGTTCTCTACCAGGCTCGTGGGACAGTCTGGTTATTGCAATAGGTAGCAATACAACTACCTTTAATTTTTATGACATTGTCTCAGCCTTGTTGTCAGAGGAAATGAGAGGGAGAAATATGGAGGGTCAGAATGGAGATTTCTTATCTGTACGAGGAAGGTCCCAGAATAGAAACAAGAATAAGGTTTCGAGTGGAAGATCTAAATCTATAGGGAGATCTAAATCTCCTAGAAAGTTTGTAAAGGTGTGCTGGAAATGCGGAAAAGAAGGGCACTACAAAAAGGACTGCAGATGTAAAGCTCCTAAGAAAGGAAATGGATTTGAAGATGCTCCTTATGTTGAGGAAAAAACCACCTCGGATGAAGGTGGGGATGTGTATTTTTCTTCTTCTTCAAATACACATGTAGATCATGAGTCATGGTTGATTGACTTGGGTGCATCCTTTCACTTCACTCCTCATAGGGAGTGGTTCTACGAGTATGAGAAATATGATGGCAGTGATGTCTTCATAGGTGATGATAGGAAGGCCATATTCGTCGGACATGGAAAAGTCAAGCTGAAGCTGCAAGGTGGAAGGATTAGAACACTTCCTGGTGTTCTGCACATTCAATCATTGGCCAGAAATCTGATTTATGTAAGCAAGATGGATGATGCAGGTGTAAAAATAGTGTTCGAGAAAGATACCTGTAAGATGGTTCGGGGAGAGCTGGTATTAATGTGAGGAGTTCGCATTGGAAATCTGTACAAGCTTTAGGGCACCACTATTATTGATGGGTGCAACAGTTTTGTCGTTACCGAAAGTGGAGCAGAAAGCCTAGCGGTCTCTAGAGAAAAGACCATGCTATGGCATCAAAGGCTTGGACATATTGGAGAGAAGGGCCTTCAAATACTGCATGGAAATGGTATGGTAGAAGGTATGTCCAATAGTTCTCTGGATTTTGATTTCTGTGAACATTGTGTATATGGGAAACAGAATCGGGTGAGTTTTCCTTCTGGTGCTAAGAGGGCGAACAAGATATTAGAGCCTGTGCAAAGTGATGTGTTTGGACCTATGTTGGTTCCATCACTGGGTAAGTCTATGTACTATGTTTCATTCATAGATGACTTCTCAGGGAATACATGGATATATTTCTTGAGGAAGAAATCTGAAGTCTTTGACAGATTTAAAGAATTTAAGGCTCTGGTGGAAAACCAGACAGAGAAGAAGATAAAGGTGTTGAGGACAAATAATGGTGGGGAGTTCTACAAGAAGGAATTTGGAGAGTTCTGTAAGAAGTGTGGTTTAGCACGAAAGAAGACTACCCCATACACACCTCAACAAAATGAAGTTGCAGAAAGAATGAAAAAAATGTTGATGGAAAAGGCAAGAAGCATGCTCAGTGGTACCGGGTTAGGACAAGAATTCTGGGCAAAGGTAGTGGAGACTACATGTTACTTGGTTAACAGATCACCTTCATCAGCGTTGGAGGATAAGACTCCACATGAGGTATGGATTGGTAAGAAACCCTCTCTTTCACATCTGAGGGTATTTGTATGTGATGCATATGTACATGTTCCAATGGAGAAAAGGAGGAAATTGGATAATAAATCTGAACGGTGCATGTTTATTGGGTATAAATATGGTTTAAAGGGTTACAAGCTTTGGAACCTGGAAAAAAGGAAGGTTGTGTATAGCTGAGATGTGGTGTTTAGAGAGGTGAAAGATATTGTTAAACATGAAGTCCTACCAAAGGAACCTGAGAAGGTAGAGTTTGAGCTAAAGGAGGATGAATCAGACTCTACAATAGAAGAAGACTCAGAAGAGGAAGAGCCACAAACTCCAGTTGTTAGAAGACCAGTTCGGGAAAGAAGACAACTAGAAAGGTATAGTCCATCTACTTTCTATTCAAATTTTGCTTTAGCTATAACTGATGATGATCCTAGAACCATTAGGGAGGCAGTAGATACAGAGGATGGAAAACTCCGGAAGGAGGCCATGGTTGATGAAATGGCATCCTTGCATAAAAATGAGGCATGGGATCTGGTGGAGTTTTCGGCTAGAAGGAAGCCCATCAGAGCAAATGTATGTTTAAGAAGAAGATGAATGTAGAAGGAAAGGTGGAGAAATACAAAGCTCGGTTGGTCGCAAAAGGTTATTCCCAGGTGCCAGGAATTGATTTTGGTGATATTTTTTCTCCTGTTGCCAAAGTTACTTCTATTAGATTAATTTTATTTGTTGTTGTTGCATTTGATTTTGAGGTAGAACAGATAGATGTGAAGATAGCATTTCTTCATGGGGATCTGGAAGAGGAGATCTACATGAAACAACCTGAAGGCTTTATGGTGAAGGGGAAGAAATATATGGTATGTAGGTTAAAGAAGTCCTTGTATGGGTTAAAAAAATCACCAAGGATGTCGTATCAGAAATTTGATACCTATATACGGGGACTTGGCTTCACTAGAAGCAAGGAGGATCACTGTGTTTATTTTAAATTTTTAGTGACCATGTTATTTATTTGGTCTTGTTTGTGGATGATATGTTGTTGGTTGGAAATGACAAAGAAATTATCCAAGTTTTGAATACCCAACTATTCTCGAAATTCGACATGAAGGATCTTGGTGCTGCAATCTATATTTTGGGCATGGAAATTGAGAGAGATCGGGTAAAGAGGAAGCTCTGGTTAAACTAGAGGAAGTATGTCGAGACTATATTGTAGAGGTTCAATATGCAGGATAGTTAACTGGTGAATGTTCCGATTCTTGTAGGTACAAAGTTGTCTACTGAACAGTGTCCCAAGACACAAGAAGAAGAGGAGGATATGTCCCTTGTTCCATATGCAAGTGCAGTAGGTAGCTTGATGTATGCAATCATCTGTACTAGACCATACATTGCACATGCAGTGGGAGTATTGAGAATTTTTATGTCAAATCTAGGGAAGGAGCATTGGACATCAGTGAAGCAGGTTTTCAGATATTTGTGTGGCACTAGTGATTATGGCTTGTGCTACTAGGGAAGACTAGGATTGGAAAGAGTGTTGGACATTCATGGTTTTGTTGATGCAGACTGGTCTAGAGATCTGAACCAAAGAATATCTACAAGTGGGTATGTGTTTGGTCTATTTGGAGGTGCATTAAATTGGATGAGTAAAAGAAATTTTGTAGTGGCTCTTTCAACTACAGAGGCAGAATACATGGTAGCCACTCATGCAAGCAAGGAAGCAATTTGGTTGCAGAGATTGTGTTCAAGTATGGGGTTCGTGCAACAAGATATAAGGATAGAATGTGATAGCCAAAGTGAAATTTTCTTGGCTAAGAACCCTGCTTATCATTCAAAGACAATGCACATTGATGTTCAATATCACTTTGTGAGATATATGGTTGAAGCTAAAAGGGTGTTGCTGGTAAAGGTGGACACTTTGAAGAATGTTGCAGATGCATTGAAAAAGTTTGCGAGTACTTAGAATTTATCTTGGTGTAGAGAAACAATGGGTGTTGCAAAGCTGGGCTAATGACTTAGCTCTCCTATGGGCCCCTACGAAAAGAAAACAACAAGTGGGAGAATGTTGGGTTTGTGTTATATTCTTTCCATGACTAGTCACGCCCAGGGGGCGATAGCCCCCGTTGTACGTTGCAATGGGCGCAACATATGGGGGGGTCACAAGGGGGGTGGTAGCCCCCCTTGTCAGGGTCTGGGTCAGCGCCCCGAAAAAAAAAATTTGGTTCTTATTTTCCGGTGGGCGGACCCACCCATGGTTTCGTGCATGGGTTTGCACATGGTTTTGGGGCATGATGTTTTTTGGCCCCTAGTATTTTATAGATCCAGTAAAGGGAACTACGATTATGTTCTAATCCAGGGTTAATGGATTGGGTTTATGTATGCTTCGCCATGTATATATATATATGTGTTGTAACACTAAAATGAATATAATGAAAAATAAAGCTAGTCATCCTGATTTGGGATCCAGGGGAAAATCTCTGTGTTTATATGTTTTATGTTTTATGCTCTCACTATTGTTTATTTTCTGTTTTAAAGATTTTTTTGTAGATAATTTCTGTACAGGGTTAAAACCTACATTTTCAAGGATTTCATTCTTGTGGTCTATAAATTTCATGCTTGCTATATTTACCAGCAAAAGATGCGCACCCCACCTGCATCCCTATACTCAGTTGTTACCATCGGGCCTTTTGCTAAATGGGGCAGTGATTTCATGACATGTATCCCTCGCTCGACCGGGGAGCATGCTTATCTTATCCTCGATGTTGACTATTTTACCAAATGGGTTGAGGCGATACCTACATATGTTGTTGACGGTAAAACTGTGGCTCAATTTATCTTAAATCATGTTATCTCTTGGTTTTGAGTCCCTCAAGCCATCTCCACCGACCATCACTCTCATTTCTTCCATTACATGATGGTTGAGCTGACCTCTCTGTTGGGATTGCGTCACAACAACTCAATCCATATTACCCTCAGGCCAATGGCCAAGTTGAAGCAATCAAAAAAGTCTTAGTTGCTATTCTTCAGCGTACTATTGGGATGCATGAGTCAAACTAGAATATCATGCTTTTTTCATCTCTTTGGGCTTATTGAACCTCGGCTAAAAATGCTACTGGATTCAATCATTTTCAGTTACTATATGGCCTTGAAGCAACATTGCTGATTGAATGTGAAATTCCTTCACTCAAATTAGTTGTTGAATTGCTTCCGGATACCTCACCAGAAGAGGAATGTCTCATATATCTGGAAAGGCTTGATGAAACTCATTGCTTCACTTCTTTATTTACTGAAGTTCAGAAAAAATGGGTCAAATTCCATTTTGATCAAACTGTTTCTACACGTACCTTCTCTGAAGGAGACTTAGTTCTTCTTTATGACCAAGAACGTGATAAGCTGGGGGCAGGAAAATTTGAACCAATGTGGCATGGGCCATACATCGTAAAATGTGTTTTGCAAAAAGGGGCCTACGAGATAATTGATTATGAAGGTAACCCTTTGGATAAGCCCCAAAATGGGCTTTATATTAAATAGTATTATGCGTAATATTTTTGTGTAATTACTTTTGTACATTAGTGTGCTTTTCATTTTTTTAAAATTTTGGTTTGGTGTGCATTTGCAAGTGGTTTTCCTATTCATCTTGTCTTACTTTATTTGCAGATATCTTTAACTCCTTATGTCGATTTTGCTGATGGTGCCTGTCGCAGTACTTAGAACTTATCCTTTGTGGAATGGGTTATCTATGACCCTAATGGTGAGTTAGTAGATTTTCAAGGTATCTATTTAGGTCGTACAACCAACAATATTGTTGAATACAGTGTCGTCATTGAGCTTCTGTCAGAAGCAATTACTCTTGGCATTATAGAATAGATTTTAAACCTAGATTCAGAGCTTTTTGTTCTATAGCTCAATGGGAAATATTCCATCAGACACCCTCAAATTTTGAGAATGTGTCTGCATGCTCGTCTTTTAGAAAGGAAATTTGATTACATTACATATTAGCATATTCCACAACACATGAATACATTAACAGATGCACTGGATAATTATGTTTTAGATATACATTTGCGAAATTTGTGAAACTATGATCATCATTACATCATGTATAAAACAGGAAAATATAGCATGTATATATATATGTGTGTGTGTCTCGATATTGTTTGCAAAATTTTTCAAGTACAACATAACCCCAAAAAATATCTGTTGTTGGCAATATGATGCAGAGTGTTGTCCTTGATGGCAACCCACTTGATGAAGATGATGGCAACCTACTTGACGAAGTTGTTCTTGACCTGATGAGCTTGCTAAATAATGTAAATCTGATATATCTACAATCAGTACAGAAGTTAATGATGAAAGGAAGGTCAGTATGTGCCAGAACATGATGAAAAGAGTATGTCTCAAGGCATACGCGGATTTGTCTAGACAAAGTAGCGTATGCACGCTGGTAATAACGTGCCAAGTCGCGTATGGGAAAAAGCACTCTAAATTTGTAAAACCAGGGGTAACTACCATGGTTTTGACCCATTGTATTGAATGATGGTTCGCCTATGTGATCCCGTCCAGGAATACCATTGGAAGTTATGTGGTTTTGACTCATGGTATTGATGAAGGGTAACCCTATATAAGGAAAAGAAAATCATTGTGCAAAAGGTGTGCATGTGTCTGGGCTTTGATGAATACTTCACTCTGAAGTATATCTGTATGGTTGAACCCTGTTCCTAATTGATAGATCTGAATCTATGATGCACCTATGAACATGATGAAGGCTCAAGATCTCTAGATCTAGAAATGGTGAATGTCAAGGATGATCTGAAAAGAAGTGAAGAAGACCTGGCACAATCCTGTTGAAGAGATTGAAGAAATCTGGGTAAGTTCATAGATCTGGTCTGTACTACAAATATTATCTTTTATAGATCTATACACAGGTTCGTTTCATGAAAAGCGCGTGTATACGCAAGTATGTGGAAGGAAAAGCGCGTATGCGCATTTAGAGTTTTTCCCTGAAAATACACTGAAGTATACGCGGGTTCGTCTTCTGGAAAGCACGTATATACGCGGGTCTGATTAAATAAAAGCGCGTATGATTTCTGATCTAATGGTTGCTGAAGGTTGAATGTGTTTCTGCACATCTATTCTGAAGTATGGGTTATATCTGATATTCTGGTTACAGTGGTCTCACTGTTCTGTTTGAAGCAATGAGCAAGGTATGATTGTTGATAAGTGAAGGGTTGTGTTGAAGCTGTTTGATCCAGTTTGAAAATTGATGAAACGTGGTCTGCAGTGGTGCTGAGGGTTGAAGCCTTCAGTCAGGGGGGTTGTAGCTCCCTTCCAGGAGAGGCTGGTAAACGAGTTCAGGGGGTCGTAGCTCCCTTCCAGGAGAGGCTGGTAAACAGGGGGTTGTAGCTCCCTTCCAGGATAGGCTGGTAAACGAGAGAAGGTTGTAGCCTTCTGCAGATGGGTGCCTGCATACTGGTTTGAGTCTACACCAGTACATGATTGTAAGAAATTTTCTTAATAATAAATTTTGAAGGCTGAAACGACGGCAGCGGTGGTTTTCTCCTAAATTGGGTTTCCACCTAAAAATCTTGGTGTTCATGTGTGTTGCATATGTGTGGTGATTATTATTTTCTGTCTGCATCTGTTTACTGTTTCTGGAATATCTGATGAATGAATAATGCAATGATCTGAGTTAAGATTCAAACACATAATTAGATCTTTGGACATACGCGAGTTCTGTAAAGGATATCCGCGTATATACGCTAGTTGCCTTCAATAAAGTAGCGTATGGGTTTCTAGAAAGGAAAAAGTAAAAGTTTGATTGTCTGCACTAAATACTGATTCACCCCCCCTCTCAGTATTTTTCCCAACAATTGGTATCAGAGCAGGTCCTTCTGAAAAAGCTTAGCCGCTAGAAGGAAGATCAAGCAAGATGAGCCATCAAGAAGGAACAACATCTATCAAGCCTCCGCTCTTTAATGGAAGCAATTTAATCTTCTGGAAAATGAGGATGAGATCCTTTCTTCAGTCTATGGGAGCAAATGTATGGGCCATTGTTGAACAAGGATATCAATATCCAGTTGCTACACCAACAGATCCAACTGAAAGGAAGAATTATGAATCAAATGCAAAAGTGGTCAATGCTATAACAGGAATCCTAACAGAATCATAATTTTTCAAAGTCATGCAGCTGAATACAGCAAAAGAAATATGGGACAAAATCATTCTGAGTTATGAAGGTGATGCAAAGGTAAAAAGTGCAAAACTCCAAACTCTCAGAATTGAATATGAAAATTTAAAAATGCATAGTGATGAGAGTATTGCCAGTTTCTTTTTACTTCTTGATGATGTTGTAAATCGTATGAAAAATCTGGGAGAAACAATAACCGAAACTACTTTGGTTGAGAAAATTTTGAGATCGCTAACGGCAAAATTTGAGTCAAAAGTCTCTGCTCTTGAAGAAAAACAGGATCTTCAAAATCTCACTGTGGTGCAACTTCATGGCATACTGACTGCATATGAAATGAGAAGAGGAGGACCATCTGAAGTCAAAGAAGCTGTTTTTAGAGCTTCTACAAAAGGGAAATAAGTACAAGAAGCAGAAGGATCAGGATATATTTCGGAAGAAGATGAGGCAAATTTTGTAAAGAAACTTCAACTTGGTATAGGACAGTTTAGAGGTAAGCTTCCTTTCAAATGTTTTAATTGTGGAAGAGTTGGTCATTATGCTGCTAAGTGTCCTCACAAAGAAACACCTGCAAAAGGAAAGGAAGTGGCTAGAAATAAGAACAGGTCTAGCACTAGAAGAAGTTACTATACTCATGATGACAGTGATGGGGTATCTGATAGTGAGGAAGAATGTGAATAAGATCTTAGACTTCTCATGGCTTTTGAATCTAAAGAAGAAAATGATACTTTTGTGGATGCTCTAGAGGACAATGATTTTCTTGAAGAGAACAATCAACTCAAAATACGCTTAGAACAAAGCAGAATTCTCTTAGACGAATATAAAATTCTCTTAGAAGAAAGGAAAATAACCATCGAGACTCTGGAAAAGCAGGTTGAAGAGGCAAAGAAACACAATGAGAAATTAGAATGTGAAGTGGTAAGTGTAAGAAAAGAATTTGAGAAAGCAAAGACTCTGAATTTCAGATTTGCTAAAGGATCTGAAACCTTAGATGAGATTATCAAGGTACAACGTTCTCCTCTTATAAAGACAGGTCTTGGATATACTGGAGAATCTTATCAAACTTCAGCACCAAATTATCTAAAAGCAGCTACAACTGGTTTACAAAATTCTGCCACTCAGCAAGGGAATAAAGAATCTTTACAGGTAAAGCACGATCATCTTAATGCAAGGAACACTAACAGGAATATTTTTCAAAGAAGCCCCAATCAACAGGTAAATTCAAGTAGAAGATTTCATGATCGCAAAAATTTCTTCTTCAATGGACAATGTTTCTCATGTCACAATTTTGGCCATAAAGTTGCTCAATGTGTTGCATATAAAACCATCATGACAAGAGAAGCAAGAAAGAAAAGGGTTGATATTGAAACAAAGAAGAATACCTATAACAACTTTTCTCCTCTTCTAAATGAAGTTGAATGTGCTTATTGCAATAACTATGGGAATGAAGAATCTGAATGCAGGAGCAAAGTTCAGCTAAAAGAGCATCTTCCTTCAAAATCCAAAATATGGAAGAAGAAGGAATCACAGGTTGAAAATTCTGGCATAGCGTTATTTGTGGAAGGTGAATAAAATCAATGGTACATTGATAGTGGATGCTCGAGACACATGACAGGTGATAAACACAAACTTCATGCATATAGTGCTCTAGAAAAGGAAAAGAAAGTTACTTTTGGAAATGATACTCCTGCTGTAATTAAAGGAAAAGGGGCTGTGTTTCTAAGAGAAAAGGTGAAGGCTAATGATGTCATGTATGTGGATGGATTAAAGCATAATCTGTTAAGTGTAAGTCAAATGTGTGATCAAGGAACTGAAGTTGTCTTTAGTTCAAAAGAATGTGTGGTTCGTGATCTTAATACAGTTAAAACAATTATAAAAGGAAAAATGACTCCAAGCAACCTGTATGTATTGAAGAATTGCAAAGAACAATGTTACTTGAGTAAATCTTCAGAAAAATGGCTATGGCATAGAAGGTTGGGGCATCTAAGCTTCTCTCAAATCAACAAATCAAGTAGACTTAATGTTTTTCGTGGTCTTCCCAATATTTCTCTACCTGAAAGTATCATATGCAAATCCTGTCAATTCGGTAAGCAAACCAGAGTGCAATTCAATGCCAAGAAAGGATCGTCAAGTAAGCCTCTTGAACTCATTCATACTGACATATGTGGACCTATGAGGAAAAAGTCACCATGTGGTGAAGAATACTATACTTTTATTCATTGATGATTTCTCTAGAATGTGTTGGATTGGGTTGATCAAACACAAAGATGAAGCATTTGAAAAATTTCAGATCTTCAAAGCGCTGGTTGAAAATGAATTAGATCTAAAAATAAAGTGTCTTAGATCTTATCGAGGAGGAGAATATACATCAAATGAATTCTTTGAATTTTGTGAACAACATGGCATAAAAAGACAGTTTTCTGCAGTAGGCACTCCACAACAAAATGGCGTAGTAGAAAGAATGAATAGAACAATTCAACAAATGGCTAGAGCTATGCTTGATGATTCCGGAACACCTGACATTTTTTGGGGAGAAGCAGCTCACACAGCAGCAAATATTCTTAACAAGGCACATGTTCGGGTAAATAGTGACAAAACTCCATATGAACTCTGGTATGGTAATTCTCCCTTCGTGAAACATTTTAGAGTTTTTGGAAGTAAATGCTTTATAAAAAATAATGATGAAAAGCTTGGCAAGTTTGAACCTAGATCAGATGAAGGAATACTCCTTGGTTACTCATCTACAAGCAGGGCATACAAATGTTACAATAAAAGGCTTCGAAAGATTGTTGAATGTATTGATGTTGTTATTGATGAGTCTCATGCAGTCCCTAAAGAAGAAAGACAAACAACAGAAGAAGATGATGGTGACTTTTGTCCTTCTACATCAAATAGAAATGATATAGACAGTGGATCCAATGAAGAACTTGAAGATGATTTATCTGGAAAGGCTCCATCCAGATATGTTCAAAAGAATCATCGTGAATCTCAAATTTTTGGAGACAAGGAATCAGGTGTACAAACAAGGAGGACTCTTGTGGGAGCTCCTAGCTATCTGGCATTTCTATCCACGATTGAACCACACAATTTCAATCAAGCTAGTAAAGATGAATGTTGGATTCAGGCCATGAATGAAGAACTTGATCAAATTGAAAAGAATCACACTTGGGAATTGGTACCAAGACCACATGATAAAAATGTCATTGGAACCAAATGGATATTCAAGAACAAGGTAAATGAGAATGGGGACGTTATAAGAAACAAAGCTAGACTGGTTTGCAAAGGGTATGCTCAACAAGAAGGTATAAACTTTGAAGAAACTTTTGCTCCTGTAGCTAGACTTGAAGCCATAAGAATGTTTTCCTCAAATTTTCCTCAACAAGAAGGTATAAACTTTGAAGAAACTTTTGCTCCTGTAGCTAGACTTGAACTTTTTCAAGTTTTCAACAAATCAAAGTTTATCAAATGGATGTCAAATCTGCTTTCCTCAATGGTGATCTAGAAGAAGAAGTTTATATAGAACAACCAGAAGGATTCATTTTGGGAAATGATGAAAATCTTGTTTGTAGACTTAAAAAAGCTCTATATGGTCTCAAACAAGCTCCAAGTGCATGGTATTATCGTCTTGACAAATATCTTCATCAACAAGGATTTTCAAAGGGGTCTGCTGATAGTAACTTATACACAAAAATTGAAAATGATAAACTATTGATTGTGATTGTATATGTTGATGATATCATTTTTGGAAGTAATGAAGAATCTATGAGTCATAAATTTTCTTCTATCATGCAGCAAGAATTTGAAATGTCTTTACTTGGGGAACTAACATTCTTTCTTGGCTTACAAGTGCATCAAACTACAGAAGGTATATTCTTATCTCAAGCAAAATACCTTAAGAAAATTCTGAAGAAGTATGGGATGGAAGAGTGAAAACCTGTAAGTACACCAATTGTAACCAGATGTAATCTCAGTTCTCATGATGATTCTCCCACGGTGAATCAACCAGAATACAGATCTATGATAGGAAGTCTTATGTATCTCACTGGGACTAGACCGGATATTATGCATGCAGTTGGGATTGTTGGACGATTCCAAGCCAATCCAAAAGAGTATCATCTTCAGGCTGTCAAAAGAATATTCAAATATTTACAAGGAACTCAAGACTTTGGACTATGGTATCCAAAGAATGATGATCTTACTCTTCATGCTTATACTGATGCAGATTGGGCTGGAAATGTTGATGATCGGAAAAGCACAAGTGGTGGTGCATTCTATATGGGGCCCCGGTTGGTATCTTGGTTCAGCAAGAAGCAAAGCTCTATTGCCTTATCTACAACAGAAGCAGAATATGTGGCGGCCGCATCATGTTGCACTCAACTTCTCTGGATGATGCAAACCTTACAAGACATTCAAATCAAATTTTCACCTCCTATCTCTATTATGTGTGATAATACAAGTGCCATCAGTATTTCAAAGAATCCTGTTATGCATTCCAAGACCAATCACATTCCCATCAAGTATCACTTCTTACATGAGCAAGTGCTTGAACAAAAGGTGAAGTTGGAGTATGTTCCCTCCAAAGAACAAGTTGCTGATATATTTACCAAACCTCTGCCCAGGGAAGAATTTGAATATCTCAGACAGAAGCTGGGAATGGTCTCTGCCTCTCAGAAGATCAGATCTGCTTAATTTCAGAAGATTAAATTGGATACGCAGGTTTCCTGAAAGACAGTCGCGTATATACGCAAGTTCATACACACAAAACCACGTATGGGTGGTTGCTGACAAAGTTTCTGGGTCAGCATTCTTCAACACAAGTTATGGTGCTGTTTGGTATCTCTGATGTTGTATAGATTCTCTGGTGATGTTTTAGCTCTTATATTTCTGTTTCATTCTCTGATATTGGGTGAAGATGCCTTGATGATTGGCTATTGAAAGTGGTCAGGTTTCTCAAGCTAAGGACGAGTTTTGGTTATATGGAAAGGATGCACAGTTTCAGGGGGAGAATTAGCCTGGCTGAGAATAATGCATTGTTGGCATTATGATGGTTCTGAAACTTGATCTCTCTCTTGAGGTCTTTTTGGCTTTGGTTGTGAAATTTCATACTTGTAATTTGATGAAAAGGTCATGTTGAGACCCATGATGTAAATTCTAATATTCAGTCATGTAAGGACTTGTTCAAATGTGTAAACCCACTTGGTTGGGTATTTGAGTCGCATATGTAAATCCACTTGGTTGGATCTTTGATGTAAGTATGAGTCTTGGTGATAGGAAGGTCATAGAGTCATGTACTTCATTAAAAAATATGTTTGAAGATTCAGCATGAACTCAGGGGGAGCATGGTAACTTCAGTGCACATCAGATCTGCAGAGCTCTTATGTCTACATGAGGAGAAAAACCTTGTGTTGGTTTTGATCTGCCCTTTGCCCTTGATGTCAAAGGGGGAGAGTGACATGATGTTTGAATCAGGGGAGAATATCATGAATAATGGTTATGCTTAATGTATCTATCTGTTATGGTGATCAAACACCATCGTGGTTGCCATCAAGTCCAAAGGGAGAGATTGTTGGCCATATGATGCAGAGTGTTGTCCTTGATGGCAACCCACTTGATGAAGATGATGGCAACCTGCTTGACGAAGTTGTTCTTGACTTGATGAGATTGCTAAATAATGTAAATCTAATATATCTACAATCAGTACAGAAGTTAATGATGAAAGGAATGTTAGTATGTCCAGAACATGATGAAAAGAGTATGTCTCAAGGCATACGCAGATTTTTCTAGACAAAGTAGCGTATGCACGCGGGTAATAACGTGCCAAGTCGCGTATAGGAAAAAGCGCTCTAAATTTGTAAAACCAGGGGTAACTACCATGGTTTTGACCCATTGTATTGAATGATGGTTCGCCTATGTGATCTCGTCCAGGAATACCATTGGAAGTTATGTGGTTTTGACTCATGGTATTGATGAAGGGTAACCCTATATAAGGAGAAGAAAATCATTGTGCAAAGGTGTGCATGTGTCTGGGCTTTGATGAATACTTCACTTTGAAGTATATCTGTATGGTTGAACCGTGTTCCTAATTGATAGATCTGAATCTATCATGCACCTATGAACATGGTGAAGGCTCAAGATCTCTAGATCTAGAAATGGTGAATGTTAAGGATGATCTGAAAAGAAGTGAAGAAGACCTGGCGCAATCCTGTTGAAGAGATTGAAGAAATCTGGGTAAGTTCATAGATCTGGTCTGTACTGCAAATATTATCTTTTATAGATCTATACACAGGTTCGTTTCATGAAAAGTGCATGTATACGCGAGTATGTGGAAGGAAAAGCGCGTATGTGCAGTTAGAGTTTTTCCCTGAAAATACACTGAAGTATACGCGGGTTCGTCTTCTGGAAAGGGCGTATATACGCGGGTCTAATTAAATAAAAGTGCGTATGATTTCTGATCTAATGGTTGCTGAAGGTTGAATGTGTTTCTGCACATCTATTCTGAAGTCTGGGTTATATATGATATTCTGGTTACATTGGTCTCACTGTTCTGTTTGAAGCAATGAGCAAGGTATGATTGTTGATAAGTGAAGGGTTGTGTTGAAGTGATCCAGGTGGATATTGGTGGCCACCCGCCTATTCCACTTGGGCCTGTTACACCATTTTTGCCACCATTGTCTCGTTCGGTTTTTCGGTTTTTGGCATAACTACTTATTTTTAGCGGTTTTAGTTGAGGTATATGGGAGCCGTTTTGATGCCATAAACGACGTTTTTTTGTATGAAAATTTGTTGCGATTTTGATCATCAAAATCGTCACAAAAGTTGTAGTCCTCGGATAGAGCTTTCTAATGATGTATCATGTGCGTCAAACGGAGATAGTATGCCAAAGTTACGTCCCTGGGAAGTTGAAACACCAATTTACCCAAACGGGCCCATAGTTTTGGCGCTTCATCTCCTAGGGTTAGGTTTTTGGGATGTTGAGGGCTCTCCATTGTTTCTCAATAATAAATAGGCCCTCGAGCCTCATTGTAACAGAGTTCAGAGGTCTGTAGCCACCACATCTCTTCTCAGAGATTCACTACCAGCACCCTAGCTATTTTATTTCCATTATGTCTGTAAGCATCTTTCTGTGATTTTGATATTAATGAAATGAAGTGTTATTTCCGCTGCATCTCTGTATTTATGGTTATGTGTTTATTCTGTTGCGTTCCTGCATAAATCCGGATCAGTGGTATCAGAGGGGTCTGCTTTTTCTCGATCCTTCTTTGCATGTCCCCAACGAGGTCGGGGTATAAGGAGCTAGGGCTTGTCTGGTGGAACCTTTGCAAGATCAGCCTCGTAAACCTCGACGGACGCCCATGGGGGACGAAAAGAAAGATGAGGGAGCAGGAGATCCTATCAAAATATTGCTCGAGGAGGCCCTCGAAAAACAAAGGAACGCGATGATGGATAGCTTTGCTCGGATCCTTCAACGGCTGCCCACCGGCGGCGCATATGCATCCAGTAGCCACTCTGGAGTTGCGACTCCCTTTAATGTACAAGTAAATTTTGACATTCCCATATTTGAGGGTCAAATAGACGCAGATGCAGTAGATAGATGGTTGAATCTATTAGAAGGATATTTCTCTGTTCATGACTTTTCAGACCGGGAGAAGATTATTTTTGCACTCCTCAAAGCTACCCCCATGTTAAGGACTGGTGGGAAACCTACTGTGAGAACAAGGACCAGACAGAACCCGCTCTGTTCTCGGCCGTACCAACTTGGAATTCTTTCCGAGACGCCGTCAAGGAACAGTACTATCCCGTGGGGAGCTATGAGGACAAGTACATACAATGGACCACGCTGCGACAACAAAGGGATCAAGATGTGCACGAGCTGACGAATCTGTTCCATACCCTGCGCACAAAGTTGGGTATCAAAGATTCAGAGAAAAATTTGGTGCTAAAGTATCGCAGCTGTCTGCACAGATACATTCAGGAGGAAATGGAGTTCCTCTACATCTCCTCGCTTGGTACGGCATACCGGTATGCTGCCAAGATTGAGCAGAAATTCAAACAGAAGAAGCGAGACTTTGGATCTGTGAATCAAAAGCAAGGAAAAGGTGCTTCCAAACCGCAGAACAAAGGACAGAGCATGGCGGCTAAGGACAACCCGTCAAAGCCACAAGACAAGAACAACACCATAAAGCCAAAGAAGGACACGGGAAAGTGGTGTGAGTTCCATAAGAGCTCCACTCACAACACAAGTGAGTGTCGGGCCAAGCAGTCGCTAGTGGCCGAAATGAGGGCTTCTGAGTCAGATGCATGCTCCGACTCCGAATCAGAACCTGGAAAGGGGAATGAAAAAGGGAAACGGATTATTGATGCGGAGCCCAACGCCATTGTTGCCACTACAAAGGTCCAGAAGGAGGAACCGGAAGATCCAGAGGAGGAGGAACGTCTCTTCCACTCCCAGATGTGGGTAAAGGGCTCCCCTGTACGGTTCATTGTCGACAATGGGAGCCAAAAGAACCTCATTTCAGCAGACGCCGTGAAGCGGTTGGGCTTGCCGACCACAGCTCACCCACATCCATACACCATCGGGTGGCTTCACCAAGGACGAGATCTCCGCGTCAACCAGCAGTGCCGCCTTCCCTATAGCATCAAGCCCTTCGCGGATGAGGTATTATGTGACGTTGCTCCTATTGATGTTTCTGATGTATTATTAGGACAACCATACTTGTGGAAGCGTCATGCTGTGTATGAGTCTCGACCTTGTGCTGTTATTATTACTTTGGGAAATAAGTTGTACAGGATACCAGAGGTACCACCTCCTACGACTATCTCTTTGGTTACTGCAAAACAATGTAGTAAGCTCATTTCCCAAACCAGGAAGTTCGTTTTTCTGATGATCCGCCCCCAGGGCAAGAAGAAGACTGTGGCCACGACCTCCAGACAGGGCCCCTCTGCACGACAACAACAAATGGATAAGGTCATGGAGGAGTACGGGGACATCTTCACCTCACCCACAGGGGTTCCTCTGCACTGCCAGGTCAAGCACTCGATTGATCTGACCCCAGGTGCGCCACTACCCAATGGACCGATCTATCGACGCTCTGTTCTGGAAAATGATGAAATCAAGAAGCAGATTCAGGAGCTGTTGCAGAAAGGTCACATCAGACCAAGTTCATCGCCCTGTGGGAGCCCGATCGTGTTGGTACAGAAGAAGGATGGGACGTGGAGACTCTGTATTGACTATCGGGCGCTGAACAAGATCACTGTCCGGAATAGGTACCCAATCCCACAGATTGATGACCTTTTGGACCAACTCCAAGGTGCAAAATATTTCAGTAAGATCGACCTGAAGTCTGGGTATCACCAAGTACCAATTGAACCCTCTGATGTGTGGAAGACTGCCTTCAAAGCTAAGGAAGGCCTTTTTGAATGGCTGGTCATGCCTTTCGGGTTGACGAATGCTCCTGCAACCTTCATGAGGATGATGGACGACATCTTGCGGCTATTCACCAACTCATTCGTAGTGGTGTACTTGGATGACATTCTGATCTTCAGCAAGACTTGGGAAGAGCACCTTCATCACATCCGACAAGTCCTCCAAACACTGCGGAAACACAAGTTGTGTGCCAATTTGGAGAAGTGCACGTTTGGCATGACCCAGGTTCAATATCTGGGATACATTATTGATGAAAGGGGGGTGCATGTGGATCCGGCCAAGATCCAAGTCATTCGGGATTGGCCAGCCCCGACTACTATAACAGAGCTTCGCAGCTTTCTGGGTCTTGCTAATTTCTACCGTAGATTCGTGTTGGGATTCTCTCATATCACTTGGCCCTTGAGTCAAGTCACCAAAGGAGGAGCGAGAGAAAAATTCTTTTGGTCGGAACCTCAACAGAAAGCGTTCAAAGAATTGAAAAATCGCCTCTGTTCTGCCCCAGTGCTCACCTTACCAGACTTGCAGCAGCCATTTGAGATCGAGACAGATGCCTCTGACTATGCTATTGGGGCAGTTCTTACTCAACAGGGACATCGAGTGGCATATCACAGTGAGACATTGTCTGAGACAGTTCGCAAGTATCCCACCTATGACAAAGAAATGTATTCCATTGTGCAAGCCTGTCGACAATGGAAACATTACATTTTGGGGAAGGAAACAATCATCCACACAGACCACCGGCCCCTGCAGTTCATACAGACACAAGGGAAGTTGCAGAATGATCGCCATCAGAAGTGGTCCACATATCTGCAACGGTTTCATTTGAACATCAAGTACAAGAAGGGTAGCACCAATAATGTTGCAGACTGCCTCAGCCGACCACCGATCGTGGCGCTCACCACCGTGCTCAACTCTTGTGGGCATGAGACTTTTGATTGGCCGCTTCTCTATGAGAGTGACCCAGAATTCGGCCACACTTACAAGGCACTCTTAGGGGGCACACAAGTTCCAAATTTTCACCTCCAAGATGCACTTTTATGTCACCTGGGACACCTTTGTGTTCCTTCAAGCGAGCGTGCCAAGATGATATGGGAGGCACACTACAGTCGAGTCGCTGGGCATTTCGGGGTCGAGAAAACAGTAGCAATACTACAGAAGTATTTCTATTGGCCGAACCTTCGAAAGGATGTCGAGAAGCACATCAGATCCTGCACTGCTTGTGCCATTGCCAAACCGGCCATCAAGAAGCAAGGCCTATATACTCCACTACCTACCCCTAGTCGACCGTGGGAATCCATCTCCATGGATTACATGTCGGGCCTGCCCTCTACTAAGAATGGCAATGACTGTGTTTTCGTGGTCGTTGACAGATTCTCGAAGATGGCAATTATGGCGGCCTGTAAGAAGAATATCACAGCAGAAGCCACTGCTAAACTCTTCTTTGAACGAGTGTGGGTGCACTTTGGGATCCCACAGTCTATCATATCAGATCGAGATAGCAGGTTCCTCAGCACATTTTGGTCCAGCCTCTGGTCGATGTTGGATACCAAGCTCACCAAGTCCACGGCTTTCCATCCCCAAACAGATGGCCAGACAGAGGTCGTCAACAGAATGATTGTACACATTCTGCGCATGTACAATTCAAAGCATCCACGCACATGGGACAAGAGCCTCCCCTATGTACAACATAGTTATAATCGGGCTCTCCACAGTTCAATCGGCCATAGCCCCTTTCAGGTGGGCTTGGGGTTCCAGCCACTATGTCCCATTGACGTAGCCATGCCATTTGCAGCTGCTCAGGCCAATTCAGCTCATGTCCAGTCTGAAGTTGACAAAGAAAGTAGCTTCATCGAGCGCATTCAACACATCCGCCAACAGGTTCATGATATATTGGACAGAGCCAATGCCAAGTACAAGCAACGCCATGATCAACACCGGGTGCCACACAACTTCCGGGTGGGCGACAAAGTATGGCTACATTTGCAGAAGGAGCGCCTCACTGGACCCCACCGCAAGCTTCGCCCGCTCCGATACGGGCCATACACCATCACCAAGGCTGTAGGGAACAATGCCTTCGAGCTTAGTATTCCTCCATTCCTTGGTCTGCACCCAGTCTTCAATGTGGATCGCCTTCGTCCTTACTTCCCACCTCTATTGGACACCTCGGACATTGCAGAACAACTCACACCAACAGAGTTAAACCCAGACTGCATGGAACAGGCCACCACAGATTGTATCATGGACATGCAAATCAAGAACACTCGTCAGCAGCAGATCCAACTGTATCGGGTTGTCAAAGCTGGCCAACTCCTGCACCAAGGAAAGTGGTTCACCAGGGACCAAGTTCAGCTACTAATTACAGATATGAAGATGTTTTGCAGCCTCTATTGTTGTTAGGGCTATTAGTTATGCGTAGCTAAAGTGGTTCTTTTTCGTACGCTTCGACAAAGAATTCATACTAACTGTGGCCCCCACCATTTGCCTCGTTCGCGCTTTGGCATAACTTACTATTTTTAGCAGTTTTTCGGGTCCTGAACTTCTGGAGCCGTTTTGAGGCCCTAAACGACGTTTTTTGGTATGAAAATTTGTTGCAATCGTCACAAAAGTTGTAGTCCTCGGATAGAGCTTTCTAATGATGTATCATGTGCGTCAAACGGAGATAGTATGCCAAAGTTACGTCCCTGGGAAGTTGAAACACCAATTTACCCAAACTGGGCCCATAGTTTTGGCGCTTCATCTCCTAGGGTTAGGTTTTTGGGATGTTGAGGGCTCTCCATTGTTTCTCAATAATAAATAGGCCCTCGAGCCTCATTGTAACACAGTTCAGAGGTCTGTAGCCACCACATCTCTTCTCAGAGATTCGCTACCAGCACCCGAGCTATTTTATTTCCATTATGTCTGTAAGCATCTTTCTGTGATTTTGATATTAATGAAATGAAGTGTTATTTCCGCTGCATCTCTGTATTTATGGTTATGTGTTTATTCTGTTGCGTTCCTGCATAAATCCGGATCATTGATCCAGTTTGAAAATTGATGAAACGTGGTCTACAGTGGTGCTGAGGGTTGAAGCCTTCAGTCAGGGGGGTTGTAGCTCCCTTCCAAGAGAGGCTGGTAAACGAGTTCAGGGGGTCGTAGCTCCCTTCCAGGAGAGGCTTGTAAACAGGGGGTTGTAGCTCCCTTCCAGGATAGGCTGGTAAATGAGAGAAGGTTTTAGCCTTCTGCAGGTGGGTGCCTGCGTACTGGTTTGAGTCTGCACCAGTACATGATTGTAAGAAGTTTTCTTAATAATAAATTTTGAAGGCTGAAACGATGGCAGCGGTAGTTTTCTCCCGAATTGGGTTTCCACCTAAAAATCCTGGTGTTCATGTGTGTTGCATATGTGTGATGATTATTCTGTTCTGTCTGCATCTGTTTACTATTTCTGAAATATTTGATGAATGAATAATGCAATGATCTGAGTTAAGATTCAAACACATAATTAGATCTCTGGACATACGCGAGTTCTGTAAAGGATATCCGCGTATATACGCTAGTTGCCTTCAGTAAAGTAGCATATGGGTTTCTAAAAAGGAAAAAGGAAAAGTTTGATTGTCTGCACTAAATATTGATTCACCCCCCCTCTGAGTATTTTTCCCAACATCTGTTTTGGTACATAACGAAGCTTGTAGGTCCCAAAAAGGCTACAACTGGAGAAATCAAATCTAGACTAATCAACATGGTGGTTGCAGTAGCAAGCCACTTCTTGAATGACTCAAGTCAGTAGTCGATGAATGTGATCAGACACCCCTATAGTATGCCTCTGGTAAACGGTAGGGAATATCCTGAATCTGAGCTTATTTGAGAATCCCAGTAGTCAAAGCATCCAAATTCTAGGCAATATCTTCTTCAAAATCTACTCCCTCCTCATACAGATCAGCCTCGAACTCCCTCGCCACTCTTCTGGTGATATGGGACATCCCAGATGGTCTTTGCAATCTGACATCTACAACACATAATTTTAACATCATAACATATATATTAAAAAAATATAAACATAAAAAAGTTTAAAAAAAAACATGTTTCACCTCTGTCATCCCACTGATGACCCTTTAGAAGCGGAACGTCTGGGTCTCCTCTAAAGTCGGTCCCATAGTATGGACAATCCTCCACAACAACAAGTTGATGCCTTAGCCATACAAATAAGGAAGTTTTGTATGACATATGATTCCCACCTGCTGAACGAGGCATCATCTCATTCCATCTAATTAGACGTGGATCCCGTGGTTCTGGCGCGACTGCTTCCAAGAAGATTGTTGTTAAGATCGATCCATACCCAAACTGTTTAAGCCAACTATTATTACATTTTGTGAGTTTTTTCTTCATATTTTCAAGTACGCCTTCTTCCCAGTTAAATATGGTAGGCGACATACAGTCTATGGAGGTTTGAAGCTGAGACTTCATAGCCTCGTTTGGAGCTTGTGCCCCGACGGCACGTGTGATAGTGTAAAAAATTACTTTGAGTAGCAAGTTGTTCACATAGGCTTATATCTACCTTCCCAATGGAATATTTGGATGCCTCTCTTCCTATAAGAATATCCATACTTTCACCCATGATTCGAATCCCATCCAAACTCGCCCATTCTCCTCTACATGATAAACCGGTGATGAAGTAAATATCAACCACCTTAATTTCTAGCTCTTGGTCACCAATGATGAATCTCTCTCATCCTGTATCCAAAATTCTCACCAAGTAGTGCAGTAATTCCAGCTGTGACCTCATGCCAGGAGTCAAAAATAATTTGAGTAACCAGCAGTTCCTCAAAGCGACAAGGAAATCTTAGTTTTCCATAGTCGCTCTGTCTACTTCTTCATGTTCCCTCTCCTTCCATTTGATCACCATTTTTTGGTATTTCCTTCCTGTCATAACATTTAAACCACCTTTTTTCAAAAATACTTGCATAAAAATTGATTTTGAATGGAGATTTTTGGAGAGATTGTTTTTTCTTTCTGCGCTCTGTGATTGGCATGGCCATTTTAAAAACATTTTTGTTGATCGGCGTGCGGCCATTGTTAAAAGCGATGGAGCGGCGCGATCCCGATATGGCATCTCGGTGTCGATCTGCCATGACACCAAGTTAAAAATCTTCTCCAAAAAATCACCATGCTTTGTAAAAAAATGTTAAGACAGGAACGAAAATGAAGAAGATGAGTGTGGCTCTTACCTAGTGTCAGCGTCTCGTTGATCAACTTCCTAGATCGCCCAAAATATGCTCCTTAACAATTAAGGTAAACAAGGGTAAAAAAACCTCTTCCAATACTTGTGAAGGTAAAAAGTAAAAATGTTTTTACTTTTCTCATTTTTATAAGTGTTCAAGTCACTTTTAGGTTTTTTTCATACTTTAATATATTTTAATGACTTTTACCCTAAAAAAAGATAATGGGTTTATTCTTGTGTAACAACAGGGTTAATTTTTTCAAGGATGACATGTCCACGAGTTCTAGTTTATTACTTTTTCAGACTCAGTAAAAATTTATGAAAAATTCACCCCCCTGGAGTCATCTTTCAGCTCTTTTCTGACTCTCTAAACATGAAAATTTGTCGATTAATTGTCATTTTGAACTCGTTAAATTAAATGAAACATCATTGACATAGTATACGTTTACCCATTTTCAAGCTGGGATAAATTATTTAAAAAAAGGAATACCTTAGTCAATAACGATTAAGAGGTTCTCTCAAACTTTGTTTTCTACCTTTTCGGGTTCGAGGGAATATTTATGAAAAGGGCCATCTGGAGTTTTTCTTTTTTCCTCTTTTCAAACTCTCTAAACATGAAAAGGCATTGAGTTTCACCATTGTCGGAATCGTTAAAATTTAACGGCATTGTATTTGTCACCATGACGACACCGAGTTCCTCATTCGTAGGGCTCATAGAATGAACTAGGATGGATTTTTCTGAAGGAAAAACTTATATGACAAGCACATGTTATCCCCTTCAAGTTTGTATTAAAAAATAATTGGGGTACTTTCCAGAAATGGTAGGGAAAAATGAAAGTATTTATCAGTTGCGTCGGCAGTATGTCGCACTTGAACATGACACATCCTCTGTTTAGTGTCGGGTTGGGGACATCCTACATTCGTCACTTTTCCTCCATGGGTTTGGTAGATCTGTTTGTGTCTTATTCAATTACAAATTTTGTCAACATGACCTCTGATTCAATTTGAGTTAAAAACTGCCAAACTATGGAGTCATTTTGCCAATATGTTCAATAAAAGTTCCTTCTGCGTCTTATTCATTACTTGGTTCTCTGTTTAGTCTTGATTCCTACTATCTTTTTTCCTCTGTCTCGTGTCAATGATGTGGGATACATTGTGGCCCTCATTTGATAGATCGCTTCCTGTTGAATTCAACTCATTATCCAGGAAGTTGATCTAGAGATCCCTTTTGAGTACCTTAGAGCCTGGATTCCCTAATGGCAGGTTGTTCGCATCAGACGACAGGTTCATATCATTGGCCTTTGATCAAATGATTTCATGGGTGTTCGAATTCAGCTCTTATTCGCATCTCGTGGATTGTACTTCTCGTACCTTGAGGGCCATTGTCATTATTGGTGGTATCTCTCATGCCTTTTAAAAATTTACATCATTGACTGGTAATCAGGTGATTTTCTTGCATGTTCGACTTCAAATCACTCATTCACATGCCTGAATTTGTACTTGGTCAAGTTGTGACAAAGTGAAAGACCCTGGGTTATGTCTGATAAAGTCCAAGTTGCAAGGTGTTATGTATTATTCATGATTGTACACGAGAATCTTTTATCTTGATGGTTGTGACCATACATGAGTCCATATTTGTGATCCTCTTTATTGTTGGATGGTTGTGTCCATGCCACGGATCATGTTTCATGATATTTTTTATGAATGACTGCGTCCATACCTCATGTCATGTGTTTACCTCAAATATTTTAGTTATGTATGTATGTTTAAGTATGAGGGGTTTCCTCATTTCATTATATTAGATATCATTTTTTGGGATTCAACTACATTAAGTCATTTATCTATGACCATTTCCATGAGAGGTAGTCATAACTGACTAATTTCTCATGATTTTTGAATAGTCCACTCAGCACTCATTGCATCGGGAGATGCTCACATGGGTGAAGAAGTGGGATTGAAACTAGTGAAATGAATCACATAGCATCAATCATCTTTTCCAGGACTTGCACCCGGTAACCAAGACTTCCTGGGAGGTCACCCATCCCAGAACTCCTCTGGCTCAAGCATGCTTAACTTTGGAGTTTTCCCCACAATCAAGCCCACTTAGCTTGCTACCCCATTTGCAAAAAAATAGCAAGTATTGTGCCTCATGAACCATTCAAGCTGTTATCACCCAAAAAAAATGAAGCATCATTTGACAAGGTCAATTAGGTTCATGTGTCAAAAAATTTAGGTTGTAGGATTCATTTTTTATGCTTGGTCAAGGGAAACATTAAATTTTTATTGTTTACAGTTTACCCTAAGGTCTAAACCCACTTATTTTAAACTCCCTCATGTCACATCATTCATCATTTTCTTACTTATTTCAATTTCCAAGGTTTTTTGTACTAAAAGTGTCAAATTAGCCAAGAAACCACAGTTTCATAGCAAAATACACTGTGAAAAGTCACTTTTCGTTACGAAACTGCTGATAGTTTAGTAGCGAAAATAGTGAAATTTACACTAAGAACGCTACGAAAGCGCGATTTCTTGTTTCTCTTGTCAGTCTAGCTGTTAGGTGTTAGAAAACATTGGGAAAGAGTGAGTTATATGTTTTTTCGAGTCATAGAGGGATAAAATCAAGGTACTTGCTCAAGTTTGCAGTCATCATGGCCAGTTTAGGTAATGTATAAGTCATCATTGAGTCATGAGAGGACATTAAAACTTAAAATTCTTTCCTAATTTAGTTATTCTCATTTTTTATTCCTCCCTGCGTAATATTTGAGCTTTGGAGAGCTATTGTACTAAGCCAAATCTGTGGTTGGTTCTTTTCAAAGGTTTACTTTGAACATCATCAAGCGAGGTTGCAAATTCATCAAGTGAGGCTGAACATCATGAAGCAAGGTTGTGCAAATCTTAGAGAAACCATGGCAGAGAAAAGAATGACTAACAAAGGTGGCCAGTGCCTAAGATATGAACCTGCAGACAACAATTTGATCTATGAAGACCCAACAATAGTAGAAGCCTTCAAAAGAGCAAGTTGCCTACAATTTTACGAGAAATTACAAGGCTGGCATACACAGGTGTTCAAGGAGTTTTCTTTGAATTTCAGTGGAACAGCCACTAAAGTGTGAATGCTTAATTTTTCCATCACACTAGAGGTTATTACTACTGCTACAGAGATTCCAAGAGGTCAGGAGAACTAGTTCAAAGGTTTCAAGTTTAACATGGAGCAGTGCAAAGAGTTCATGAAGCTTGAGCATACTAAAAGGGACCTCACCAATGTTATTCCAAGAAGTTACATAAAAGACAGCTATTCAAAATTGTTCCCCATCATTCAAAAGTACTTTACTTGTGAATGGAGGTACCACAAAGTCTATTCATATCATTTCAAATTACTTATGCACTTTACTGGTAAGACTTCCATTGATCTACCTTTCTATTTGCATAGAAGTTTGTCAAAAATGGAAAATAAGGTCCAAGAAAAGTCTGAGGGGAGTGATACTTCTTTAGTTCAACATGGTTTAATGAAATTATTCATCTTATATGAACTTAAAAGGATAGGGAGAGACTGGTCCTCATTCTTTTTTGTTAGTGGTTTTGAGTTGGATTCTCTTACTCCTTCAAGAACTGCCAAGCCTAGGAGAATTCCATGACCATTATCAGTAGAAAAAAGGGAATCATTGGTAGCAGAGCCAAGTGAACATGAAAGAGAATAAAAAAGTGAAAAAATTATGGAGGAGCCAGAGCAAATGCAAGGTCTTGACACACCAAATGTCCCACCTGCAAAGCAGAAATCAAAGTTGGTCAAACCTACAAAACAAAAACAAAATGTTAGTAAACAAGGAACCAAAAGGATGACTAGGAGCCAAATAGTGGTTTTGGAAGAGAAGATAGTGGCTGTAGAAGACAGAGCAGAAGCTAAGGGAAATCTAGAGGATATTTTACATTCCATTGAGATAGAAGAAACTCCTATTTTCCAAGCTGAGTTTATAGAGGAAGGTGGACAGAAGTTAAAGAAGGTTAAATCTGCAAAGTAATTAGAGTTTGAGGGAGAAGATGCAGGTTTCATGTTCCAAGCAAGAAAGCTTATGAAAAGGCATGCTAGGAAGCTATTAGAGAGCAGTAAAGAATTTCAACCACTTACTGACACAATTCAACCACCTCAAGAGGTTATTTACCTTTCATCACCTCCAGAGAAGAATACAGTCAGCAAATCAAAGAAGGGAAAAGAGAAGGTGATGGAAAAAACAGAGTTGTAGCTCCTTGAAGAAAAATTGAAAATGAAAAATCATGAAATTGCTATTATGAAAAGAGAAGCAAGGAAACACAGTGTAGAGAAGACTCAATTTGAAAAGATGATGGCAATTTTGGAAGAATAGGTTGACACGGTCTCTAAGACTCTAAACAACACATAGCAGCTCATCAAATGGAAAATTATAGCAAGGAAAGAAGCCAAACATGTCAGGAGGATGAACACACAGTTGAAAGCCACCAATAGATGATTGAAAGACCAGGTTAAAGACCTTCAAGAGCAACTTGAACCGATTCACGAAGAGTCAGAGAAAAAGGGGCTTAAATGATTGTGATTGAAGAGCCATTATCTCAACGAATTGTAAATGAGGAAGAAATGCCTCAAGGAGCATAAGGTGAGTTGGTTTATGGTTGTTTAAGGTTAATGACATGATTAGAGACAATATTTTGGAACTAATAGCTTTCAATTTTCAAAATTACACAAAAAACTTCATTTTCAGCACTTTTATGTAGTTTCGTAGCGTGCCTAGGCTTGAAGGGCAGCAAAACGCTATGAAACCACTGTAGCTACTCTTTTGACTTTTTGAACTAGTGTTGGATGAAATTAAGAGGTGGAATTGGTATAGGATATGTGTTTAATGATGATGAACACTATGTCAAAGGAAAGAATCAAGAACTTTGAGGTTTAAGGCATGTTTTGCAGTGCTACGAAAGTACGCTATGAAACTGCCTTACTTTTGTAGCATGCTGAATTTCAGCCCTTTTAACAGGTTTTGGAGGATCCTTGGAAATCCAGAGATTTTTGAAGGATTAAATACCATGAAAAGAAATTAATTAACACTGAAGGACCATGAATTGAAGATAAACTAACAGCCAAAGTATTTGTGGAAGAAGAAGACTATTTGCCTAAAAAACAGGGTTTTTGTTTCCTAGTTTTGAGGAGGTTAGTTAAGTGGTCATAAAGTGATGAATCCCATCATCTAAATTCGAACATGTGACAACATACCTGTCAAATAATTTAATTGTTTAGTAGATAAGGTTGTTAAAGGCAATAAGGAGTAGTTTGAGTCCTAGTAGGAATAGGACTGTCAAGTAGGATAGGTGTTTGTTTGTCATTAATTTGATGTTTTATGGTTATGCAAGGTGTCATTAGGAAAAAACTAGATGAATCTAGCCAGGAGGCAGATCATCTCATGATGTAACAATTCTATTAAATCCCATTTGGTTGAATTTTTCAAGGGTTGGAGATTTTTGGCTAAACTGCAGCTTATTGTAAATTGATTGTTTCAGCAATACAAAGATTTGTTACTTGACCAACCTGAGATTCTTGATGAGTTTTTAGTGCTTTCCTATCTTATACAAACCTTTTATGTATCTCATCTACATTGGTTTTCATGTATAATACTCATAATTCATCCTTGAAATGCTCTAACTTCCTTTATAGATGAATTGACTGTGTATTTTCCTATTTTATATGTGTGTGTCCTACTACTAAAAACTCTAACCTGCCTCAGCTTCCATGTCAAGTGAACTCATTGAATTATTGAAATGATTGACTCCATAAGCCCAATTTTTACTTACCGATATGATTTTCAACCTATATTCATCATAATCAAGTTAATTCCTAAATAGAGTTAGGCATCTACATCTTTATTCAATATCATTAATCCTTGAGAGAGACCTCTTAGGCTGAGGAGGATAAGCCTTAGTCAGAATATTGGTTTGAAAAAGTTACTTGAGATTCTCTAATTAGAAGCCTATTAGAAGAAATTTTGTGATAACATTTTGGTGCATCTGTCGGGAGCCTGAAGATTATACTTTCCCGAAATTTTGAAGCTGAACTTCTGAAGGTAGTAGGAGCTTAGAAGTTGATTGAAGTTGCATCTACCTTGGTGACTCCATTGAAAATTCATATGATCAAACGTGGTTTTGAGAAGGAGATACACGAGGAGTAATCCTGATCTAGATCCACCTACCATCGTGGAAAATCCAAACACCATCTCCAGAGGCTATCAAGGCATTTCTGAAATATCAGGTACTCCATTACATACAAAATCCTTGTCCTCTGAAGTTTTAAGAATTCCTGAAGATAAAATATTTGATGATAAAATTCAGGAAGTATTGTTTAGGTCTGAAAGTGAAAAATAATTAACTGAAATTGTCTTAGACCTACATAGGAGAGGTATTGATACCTGAGCCTTAGTAACACAGAAAGATAAAGAAGAGTTTTGGGAAGAAGTCACTTCTGAGTTGCTGTTGGAAAGAGAGTCTTTAGATAGGTTGAAGGAGCTTGACCCTTTTGAAATCTTGTTAAGTAAAACTAGTTTTCCTCTTCTTGATTAGAGTTCAATTGTCAGTGGACAAACAAGACCAAACAACCCTCCTCCTAACAGTTCCGCTTCCTCCATTGTTGTTGTCCCTAAAACTACCACAGTCTCATTTACCACGGTTGGATATGTACCTCCTCCACCTACTGCACCTACTAGATATGCTCTTCTTGTTCTTTTAGTTGTCCTACATGCCGTTCCTAGAGAATACTCTGCGAGAATCAAAACTTGGGGAAACGATGAAGAGGTAGAGAGTTGTAACCTTGGTACAGTAACTATACCAAAAATGATTAAAGTTTCAAACTTTCTTTCAATTGATATGAAGCTTAAATATATTGAGTTGATGAAAATATTCATAGATGTTTTTACTTGTATTTATGTTGATTTGAAGAAGTATGATCCTACTATCATTCAACATACTATTCCCATTAAAGAAAATGAAAAGCCTTTCAAGCGGAAGTTGAGAAGGATTAATCCAATTCTCATGCCTCTGATTGAGAAGGAAATCAAGAAGCTCTTTGATGCAAAAATCGTTGTTCCAATCAGATTCTCAAAGTGGTTCGCAAACTTGGTTCCAGTAAAAAAAAGAGTGGAGAAATCAAAATATGCATTGACTTCAGAAACTTGAACAAATCCTCTCTGAAGGACAACTATCCTCTCCCAAAGATGGACAAAATTTTGCAGAACATTGTTGGTTCCCAAAGGATGTCTATGCTTGATGGTTTTTCAAGTTACTTGTGCATCCGAATGATCAGGAAAAAATATCCTTTACTACACCATGGGGCACATTCATGTATGCCAAGATTCCTTTTGGTCTCATGAATGCAGGAGCTACCTTTCAGAGGCAATGAATATTTTTTTTTTTAAGAGAAGGACAAGTTGGTGGTTTTTTACCTTGATGACATAACAGTCTTCTCAAGGAGGGAGGAATATCACTTGAAGCATCTAGAAAGAATTCTGTTTAAGTGTAGAAGGTTTGGCATTTCCCTCAATCCCACCAAAAGTATTTTTTCTTTAACTTTAGGTAAATTACTTTAAACATATTATTTCTAACGATGGGATTAATATTGATCCAAATAGGTTCAATGAAATTCAGAAAGTGGATTTTCCTAGAAGCAGAAAGGAGATTCAATCTTTTCTTGGAAAGGTAAATTTTGTGAGGAGGTTTATTCCTAATTTTGATGAGATTGTAAAGGACATAACAAGGATGTTGAAGAAATGAGTTTACATTAAGTGAATAGCAGAAGCAAAGCACTCATTTGAGGAAATAAAAAAGGCACTCACCCAAGCACCAATATTGATCATCCAATATTTCTCAAATGAATTTCTGGTTTTTACTTTTGCATCAGAAAATACGATTGCTAAAGTTTTGTTGCAGAAAGGAAAACAAGGTACTGAGCAACCCATTTCATTTTTTAGTAGGACATTAGCTAACTCAGAGCTAAATTACAACATCTTAGAGAAGTAAGCTTATGCCTTGGTTAAGGCTATCAAATATTTCAGAATTTACATTCTGCATTCTCATATGGTAGCTTTTGTTCCTAATGTTGTTGTAAAAGACATCCTAACTCAAGTTGACCCTGATGGTAAGAGGGGGAAATGGATTGAAAACTTGCTGGAATATGACATAGAGTTCAAGCAAACAAAATTAGTCAAAGGACAAGGTCTAGCAAAGCTGATGGCACAGTTAGACTTTAACTGTCTTGACATGAATTTAATTGTAGAAATATCAAAAATTTCAGATGAAGAGGAAGAACTGATCCCTATTGAAAAAAAGTATATAATTTCAAAGTGGTATAAGGATATTATTTTTTTCATACATCATCGTAAAGCACCTGCTGAGCTGACAAAGTCCATGGCAAGATTTGTGAAGTTAAAATCCTTGAGGTATTGCATCATTGACAAAAATTTGTATTGGAAAGATACTGGTGGTATTTTGTTGAATTGTTTTGATCAAGTGATTGAGGAGTTCCACAAAGGAGATTTTGGAGGTCATCATTATTTTAAGGCTATAGTAAACAAGATTCTCGGAGCTAGGAACTATTGGCCTAAAATGTTTAAAGATGTTTACAAAAAGAATGTTGCTTGCCATGAATGCCAGATTTTTTATGGTAAGAAGAAGCTTGTACCTTTACATTTGATGCCTATCTATGTTGAGGCTCCATTTCAGCAGTGGGTGCTAGATTTTATTGGTGAAATACATCCATCATCATCAGGTCAACATTGTTGGATTCTGACAGCAACTGACTATTTCACCAAATGGATTGAAGCAATCCCAACAAGGCAAGAAAATGATTCTATTATCATTTCATTTTTTGAAAATAATATTTTGTATATATTTGGATGTCCTATGAAGATCATCATTGATAATGATCAGGCATTTAAGTCTAAGAAGCTGATTAGTTTTTGTCATCAATATCATATTTCTCTTGGGCATTCTACTGCATATTATCCACAAGGGAATGGTCTTGTTGAGTCTTATAACAAGAGCATTGTGAGGATTATAAAGAAGGTTTTTCAGGAAAATAAGAAGTCATGGCATTTGATGCTGAAGTATGCTCTGTGAGCTAATAGAGTGTGTACTAAGAGTTCATTTGGAACTTCACCTTATGAGCTGGTATATGGGGCTAAGGCTATTTTTCCTACATCTTTAGGAATGCCTGTTATGAAGCTGCTACAAGGATTAGAGGAAGAGCCAAATGCAATTCAGAGAAGGATCAATCAGCTGATAGCTTTGCAAGAGAAGAGGGAGGAAGTCTACAACAGTAATCAACAATCTCAAAACAGAATAAAGAAGACATTTGACAAGAAGGTCAAGGATGAGAATTTTCAAATTCAAGATGTGGTTTTGAAATGGGAGGCCAAGATTGAAGAGAAGGTAAAACATGTTAAGTTTGAGAACATTTGGAAGGGTCCATTCAAAGTAGCTACATTCCATGGGAACAATACTTATATTTTGCAGGAGATGGATGGACAACCATGTGCTGGAGGGCCTGTCAATGACAAGTTTTTAAAGCACTACTCTTCTTAAGATCTGTTGATCATTCATACCATTGTATATAATCCATTTTATGTGTTTTTCTACTAATAATGACAAGCTGAATCATCAATATTGAGCCCAAGGTGAAGGCCATTAGAGTTTGAGGAGAAAGCTTGGAAGTTTCAAAGTTTTTTTGCTTTTTCCAAGAAGATGGATAGCAGCACTGGAACTACTAGTTATTTGGTGTACCACTGGGGCACACCATCCCAAGTGGAGCCACTATTAACACCCAAAAAAAGTGAAGCATTATTTAACAAGGTTAATTAGGTTCATGTGTCAAACAATTTAGGTTGCAGGATTCATTTTTTATGCTTCGTCAAGGGAAACATTAATTTTTTATTGTTTAAAGTTCACCCTAAGGTCTAAACCCACTTATTTTAAACTCCCTCATGTCACACCATTCATTTTTTTCTGACTTATTTCAATTTCAAAGGTTTTTTGTACCAAAAGTGTCAAATTAACCAAGAAACCACAGTTTCATAGCGAAATACACTATGAAAAGTCACTTTTCGGTATGAAACTGTTGATAGTTTCATAGCAAAAACAGTCAAATTTACGCTAAGAATGCTATAAAAGCATGATTCCTTGTTTGTCTTGTCTGTCTAGTTGTTAGGTCTCATAAATCGATGGGAAAGCATGAGTTAGATGCTTTTCGAGTCATGGAGGGATAAAATCAAGGTACTTACTCAGGTTCACAGTCATCATGGTCAGTTTTGGTAATGTATAAGTCATCATTGAGTCATGAGAGGACATTAAAAAATCAAATCCTTTTTTAATTTAGTAATTCTCATTTCTTATTCCTCCTTGCGTAATATTTGAGCTCTAGAGAGCTATTATACTAAGCCAAACCTGTGGCTGGTTCTTTTCAAATATTTACTTTGAACATCCTCAAGTGAGGCTGCAAATTCATCAAGCAAGGTTGAACATCATCAAGCGAGGCTGCAAATTCATCAAGTTAGGTTGAACATCATCAAGCGAGGATGTGAAAATCTTAGAGAAACCATGGTAGAGAAAGGAGGGACTAAAAAAGGTGGCCAGTGCCTAACATATGAACTTGCAGACATGAATTTGATCTATGAAGACCCAAAAATAGTAGAAGCCTTCAGAAGAGCAAGTTGCCTATAGTTTTGTGAGAAATTATAGGGCTGGCATACATAGGTGTCCAAGGAGTTTGCTTTGAATTTAAATGGAACACTAAAGTGGGAATACTCAATTTGTCCATCACATCAGAGGTTATTGCTGTTGCTAGAGAGATTCCAAGAGGTTAGGAGAACTGGTTCAAAGGTTTCATGTTTAACACGGAGAAGTGCAAAGATTTCATAAAGCCTCAGCATACTGAAAGGGACCTCACTAATGCTATTCAAAGAAGTTACATAAAAGACAGCTACTCAAAATTGTTTCTCATCATCCAAAATTACTTCACTTGTGAAGGGAGGTACCACAAAGTCTATTCATATCATTTCAAATTACTTTTTCACTTTAATTGTAAGACCTCCATTGATCTACCTTTCTATTTGCATAGACGTTTGTCAAAAATGGCAGATAAGGTCCAAGAAAAGTCTAAGGGGAGTGAGACTTATTTATTTCATCATGGTTTAATGAAATTATTGGTCTTAGATGAACTTAAAAGGTTAGGGAGAGACTAGTCCTCATTATTTTTTGTTAGTGGTTTTGAGCTGGATGCTCTTACTCCTTCAAGAAATCCCAAGCCTAGGAGAATTCCATCACCATTAGCAGCAGAACAGAGGGAATCATTGGTGGCAGAGCCAAGTGAACATACAAGAGCAGAAACAAGTGAACAAATTATGAAGGAGCGAGAGAAAATTTAGAGTCTTGACACAGCAAATGTCCCACCTACAAAATAGAATTCAAAGGTGGTAAAACTTGCAAAACAGAAACACACTATTAGCAAACAAGGAGCCAAAAGGACGACTAGGAGCCAAATAGTGGTTTTGAAAGAGAAGAAAGAGTAGAAGCTAAGGGAAATATAGAGAATATTTTACATGCCATTGACATAGAGGAAATTCCTATTTTCCAAGTTGAGTTTATAGAGGAACGTGGGCAGAAGTTAATTAAGGCTAAATCTGCAAAGAAATTAGAGTTTGAGGGAGAAGATGCAGGTTTCATGTTCCAAGCAAGAAAGACTATGACAAGGCATGCTAGAAAGATATTAGAGAGAAGTAAAGAAGTTCAACCACTTACTGACACAACTCAGCCACCTCAAGATGTTATTGACCTTTCATCACCTCCATAGAAGGATATAGTCAGCAAATCAAAGAAGGGAAAAGAGAAGGTGATGGAAAAAACAGAGTTGCATATCCTTGAAGAAAAATTGAAACTGGAAAAACATGAAATTTATGTTATGAAAAGAGAAGCAAGGAAAAAAAGTTTAGAGAAGTCTCAATTCGAAAATATGAAGGAATTTTGGGAAGAACAGGTTGACACAGTCTCTAACACTTTGGACAACACACAACAACTCATCAAATGGACAATTCCAGCAAAGAAAGAAGCCAAACATGTCAAGAGGATGAACACATAGTTGAAAGCCACCAATAGAAGATTGAAAGACCAGGTTAAATACCTTCATGAGTAAATTGAACTGATTCATGAAGAGTTGGAGAAAAAAGGGCTTAAAATGACTGTGATTGAAGAGCCAATAGCTGAACCAATTGTAAGTGAGGAAGAAATGCCTCAAGGAGCATAAGGTGAGTTGGTTTATGGTTGTTTAAGGTTAATGACATGATTAGAGACAAGATTTTTGCACTAACAAGTTTCAATTTTCAAAATTACACAAAAAAATGCATTTTTAGCACTTTTCAGCAGTTTCGTAGCGTGCTTGGGCTTGAAGGGCAGCAAAACGTACGAAACCACTGTAGCTGCTCTTTTGAATTTTTGAACAAGTTTTGGATGAAATTAAGAGGTGTAATTTGTATAGGATATGTGTTTAATGATGATGAACACTATGTCAAAGGAAATAATAAATAATTTTGAGGTTTAAGGCATGTTTTGCAGCGCTACGAAACTGCCTTTCTTTCGTAGTGTGCTAAATTTCAACACTTTTAGCAGGTTTTTGATGATTCTTGGACATCTAGAGATTTTTGAAGGATTAAAGACCATGAAAAGAAATTAATTAACACTCAAGGACCACGAATTGAAGATAAACTGATAGCCAAAGTATTTGTGGAAGAAGAAGACTATTTTCCTAAAAAACAGGGTTTTTGTTTCCTAGTTTTGAGGAGGCCAGTTAAGTGGTTATAAAGTGATGAATCCCATCATCTAAGTTCGAAAATGTGACAGCATACTTTTCAAATAATGTAATGTTTAGTAGATAATGTTGTTAAAGGCAATAAGGAGTAGTTTGAGTCATAGTAGGAATAGTACTGTCAAGTAGGATAGGTGTCTGTTTCTCATTAATTTGATGTGTTGTGGTTATGCAAGGTGTCATTAGCCAAAAATTTGATGAATATAGCCAGTAGGAAGATCACCTCATGATGTAACAAGTCTATTAAAGGCCATTTGGTCGAATATTTCAAGGGTTGGAGGTTTTTGGCTAAATTGCAGCTTATTGTAAATTGATTGTTTCAGCAATACAGAGATTTGTTACTTGACCAACCTAAGATTTTGAATGAGTTTTTAGTGCTTTCCTATCTTATCTAAACCTTTGATGTATCTCATCTACAGTGTTTTTCATTTATAATAATCAGAATTCATTCTTGCAATGCTCTGACTTCCTTTATAGATGAATTGACTTTGTATTTTCCTGTTTTATATGTGTGTGTCCTACTACTAAAAGCTCTGACCTGCCTTAGCTTCCATGTCAAGTGAACTCATTGAATTATTAAAATGATTGAATCCATAGCCCTAATGTTTACTTATAGATATGATTTTCAACCTACATTCATCATAAGCAAGTTAATTCTAAATAGAGTTAGCCATCTACATCTTTATTCAATATCAATAACCCTTGAGAGAGCCCTCTCAGGCTGAGGAGGCTAAGCCTTAGTCACAAGATTGGTTTGAAAAAGTTACATGAGATTCTATGATTAGCAGCCTATCAGAAGCAATTTTGTGATAATATTTTGGTGCATCTACTGGGAGCTTGGAGATTATACTTTCCCAAAATTTTGAAGCTGAACTTCTGAAGGTAGTAGGAGCTCAAAAGATGATTGAGGTTGCATCTACCTTGGTGACTCCATTCAAAATTCATATGATCAAAGGTGGTTTCAAGAAGGAGATACATGAGGAGTAATCATGACCTAGATCCACCTACCATCATGGAAAATCCAAACACCATCTCCAGATCCAGTCAAGGCATTTCTAAAATATCAGGTACTCCATTACATACAAAATCCTTGTCCTCTGAAGTTTTAAGAAGTCCTGAAGATAAAATATTTGATGATAAAATTCAAGAAGTCTTGTTTAGGTCTGAAAGTGAAAAATAATTAACTGAAATTGTCTTATACCTACATAGGAGAGGTATTGATACTCTAGCCTTAGTAACACATAAAGATAAAGAAGAGTTTTGGGAAATAGTCACTTCTGTGTTTTTGTTGGAAAGAGAGTCTTTAGATAGGTTGAAGGAGCTTGACCCTTTTGAAATATTGTTGAGAAGTGAAATTGGTTTTCCTCTTCCTGATTGGAGTTTAATTATCAGTGGACAACGAAGACCAAACAACCCTCCTCCTAACAGTTCCTCTTCCTCCAATGTTTTTGTTCCTAAAACTACCACAGTCTCATTTACCATTGCTGGAAATGTACCTCCTCCATCTACTACACCTGTTATATATGCTCCTCTTATTCTTCCAGCTATCCTACATGCCCTTCCTAGCAAATACTCTACGAGAATCAAAACTTGGGGAAGTGATGAAGAGGTAGAGAGTGTAACCTTGGTACAGTAACTATGCAAAAAATGATTAAACTTTCAAAGTTTATTTCAATTGATATGAAGCTTAAATATATTGAGTTGATGAAAAGATTCATAGATGTTTTTTCTTGGAGTTATTCTGATTTGAAGAAGTATGATCCTACTATCATTCAGCAAACTATCCCCATTAAATAAAATGAAAAGCCTTTGAAGCAGAAGTTGAGAAGGATTAATCCACTTCTCATGCCTCTGATTGAGAAGGAAATTAAGAAGCTCTTTGATGCCAAAGTAATTGTTCCAATTAGATTCTCAAAGTGGCTCGCAAAGTTGGTTCCAGTCAGAAAAAAGAGTGGAGAAATCAGAATATGCATTGACTTCAGAATATTGAACAAAGCATCTCTGAAGGACAACTATCCTCTCCCAAAGATGGAGCAAATTTTGCAGAACATTGTTGGTTCCCAAAGGATGTCTATGCTTGATGGTTTTTTAGGTTATAATCAGATAATTTTGCATCTAGATGATCACGAAAGAACAACATTTACTACACCATGGGGCACATTCATGTATGCCAAGATGCATTTTGGTCTCATGAATGTAGGAGCTACCTTTGAGAGGGAAATGGATATTGTTTTTGCTGAAGAGAAGGACAAGATGGTGGTTGTTTACCTTGATGACATAATAGTCTTCTCAAGGAGGGAGGAAGATCACTTGAAGCATCTAGAAAGAATTCTGCTGAAGTGTAGAATCTTTAGCATTTCTCTCAATCCCACCAAAAGTTTTTTTTTTTTTTAACTTCAGGTAAATTATTTGGACATATTATTTCTAAAGATGGGATTAAGATTGATCCAAACATGTTAAATGCAATTCAGAAAGTGGATTTGACTAGAAGTAGAAAGGAGATTCAATCTTTTTTTAGAAAGGTAAATTTTGTGAGGAGTTTTATTCCCAATTTTGTTGAGATTGTAAAGGACATAACAAGGATGCTGAAGAACGGAGTTGAAATCAAGTGGATGGCAGAAGCAAAGAACTCATTTGAGTAAATGAAAAAGGCACTCAACCAAGCACCAGTATTTATCATCCTTTATTTCTCAAAAGAATTTCTGGTTTTTACTTTTGCATCAGAAAATACAATTGCTTGAGTTTTGTTGCAAAAAGGGCAGCAAGGTACTGAGCAGCCCATTTCATTTTTTAGTACGACATTAGCTAACTTAGAGCTAAAGTAAAACATCTTAGAGAAGCAAGCTTATGCCTTCTGCATTTTTCATTCTAATATTATAGCTTTTGTTCCTAATGTTGTTGTAAAAGACATCTTAACTCAAGATAACCCTGATGGTAAGAGGGGGAAATGGAATTCAAACTTGCTGGAATATGACATAGAGATCAAGCCAACAAAATTGGTCAAAGGAAAAGGTCTAGAAAAACTGATGGCACAATTAAACTTTGACTATCTTGGCATGAATTTAATTGCAGAAATATCAGAAATTCCAGATGAAGAGGAAGAATTGATCCCTATTGAAGAAAAGTATATAATTTCAGAGTGGTATAATGATATTTTTTTTGTCCTACATCATCATAGAGAACCTATTGAGCTAACAAAGTCTAAGGCAAGATTTTTGAAGTTAAAATCCTTGAGGTATTGCATCATTGACAAAAATCTATATTGGAAGGATACCAGTGGTATTTTGTTGAATTTTTTGCTGGAAGAGGAGGCTAATAATGTGATTGAGGAGTTCCACAAAGGAGATTGTAGAGGCCATCATTATTGGAAGGCTACAGTACAAAAGATTCTTAGAGCAGGGTACTATTGGCCTACAATGTTTAAAGATGTTTACAAAAATATTGGTGCTTGCCTTGAATGCCAGATTTTTTATGGTAAGAAGAAGCTTGTACCTTTAACTTTGATGCCTATCTATGTTGAGGCACCATTTCAGAAGTGGGGTCTAGATTTTATTGTTGAAATTGATCCATCATCATCAGGTTAGCATCGTTGGATTCTGATAGCAACTGACAATTTCACGAAATGGATTGAAGCAATCCCAAATATGCAAGCAAATGATTTTGTTATCATTTCATTTTTGGAAAATAATATTTTCTCTAGATTTGGTTGTCCTATGAAGATCATCACTGATAATACTCAAGCATTTAAGTTTAAGAAGCTGATTAGTTTTTTTCATCAATATCATATTTCTCTTGGGCATTCTACCACATATTATCCACAAGGGAATGGTCTTGTTGAATCTTCTAACAAGAGCATTGTGAGGATTATAAAGAAGGTGTTGCAGGAAAATAAGAAGTCATGGCATTTGAAGCTGAAGTATACTTTGTGGGCTGATAGAGTGTGTACTAAGAGGTCATTTGGAACTTCACCTTATGAGCTGGTATATGGAGTTGAGGCTATTTTTCCTATATATTTAGGAATGCATGTTATGAATTTGCTACAATGATTAGAGGAAGAGCCAAATGCAATTCTGAGAAGGATTAATCAGGTGATAGCTTTGAAAGCGAAGAGGGAGGAATTCTACAACAGTAATCAACAATCTCAAAACAGAATAAAAAAGACATTTGACAAGAAGGTCAAGGACGAGAATTTTCAAATCCAAGATGTGGTTTTGAAATGGGAGGCTAGAATTGAAGAGAAGGGAAAACATGGTAAGTTTGAGAACATTTGGAAGGGTCCATTCAAACTAGTTGCATTCCATGGGAACAATAACTATATTCTGCAGGAGATGGATGGATAACCATTTGCTGGAGGGCCTATCAATGACAGGTTTTTAAAGCAATACTCTTCTTAAGATCTTTTGATCATTCATACCATTGTATATATTCCATTTTATGTGTTTTTCTGCTAATAATGACAAGTTGAATCATCAAGCTTGAGCCCGAGGTGAAGGCCATTAGAGTTTGAGGAGAAAGCTTGGCAGTTTCAAAGTTTTTATGTTTTTTCCAAGACGAAGGATAGAAACACTAGAACTACTGGTTCTTTGGTGTACCACTGGGGCACACCATCCCAAGTGGAGCCACTGTTATCACCCAAAAAAAGTTAAGCATCATTTGACAAGGTCAATTAGGTTCATGTGTCAAAAAATTTAGGTTGCAGGATTCATTTTTTATGCTTGTTTAAAGGAAACATTAAATTTTTATTGTTAAAGTTTACCCTAAGGTAGAAAACCACTTATTTTAAACTCCCTCATGTCACATCATTCATCATTTTCTGACTTATTTCAATTTCCAATTTTTTTGTACCGAAAGTGTCATATTAGCTAAGAAACCACAGTTTCGTAACGAAATACACTATGAAAAGTCACTTTTCGCTATGAAACTGCTGATAATTTCATAGCGAAAACAATCAAATTTACACTAAGAGCGCTACAAAAGCGTGGTTTCTTGTATGTCTTGTTAGTCTAGCTATTAGGTGTCAAAAATCGTTGGGAAAGAGTGAGTTAGATGATTTTCGAGTCATGGAGGGATAAAATCAAGGTACTTTCTCAGGTCTGCAGTCATCATGGCCAGTTTAGATAATGAATAAGTCATCATTGAGTCGTGAGAGGACATTAAAACTTCAAATCCTTTCCTTATTCAGTCATTCTCATTTCTTATTCCTCCCTGCGTAATATTTGAGCTCTGGAGAGTTATTTTACTAAGCCAAAGTTGTGGTTGGTTCTTTTCAAAGGTTTATTTTGAACATCATCAAGCGAGGCTGCAAATTCATCAAGTGAGGTTAAACATCATCAAGTGAGGCTGTGCAAATCTTAAAGAAACCATGGCAGAGAAAAGAAGGACTAACAAAGGTGGCTAGTGCGTGAGATATGAACCTGCAGACATAATTTGATCTATGAAGACCCAAAAATAGTAGAAGACTTCAGAAGAGTAGGTTACCTATAGTTTTGTGAGAAATTACAGGGCTGGCATACATAGGTGTCCAAGGATTTTTCTTTGAATTTCAATGGAACAACCACTAAAGTGGGAATGCTCAATTTTTCCATTACAACAGAGGTTATTGTTGCTGCTACAGAGATTCCAAGAGGCCAAGAGAACTGGTTCAAAGGTTTCAAGTTTAACATGGAGTAGTGCAAAGAGTTCATGAAGCCTGAGCATACTAAAAGGGACCTCACCAATGCTATTCCAAGACATCTATTCAAAATTATTTCTCATCATCCAAAAGTACTTTACTTGTGAAGGGAGGTACCACAAATTCTATTCATATCATTTCAAATTACTTATGCACTTTACTTGTAAGACTTCCATTGATATACCTTTCTATTTGCATAGAAGTTTGTCAAAAATGGCAGATAAGGTCCAAGAAAAGTTTGAGGGGAGTGAGAATTTTTTATTTCATCACGGTTTAATGAAATTATTGGTCTTATATGAACATAAAAAGTTAGGGAGATACTGGTCCTTTAACCATGTGCCATTCATGGGAGACATCCATTTAAGAGCATTCACTTCCTATACCATCAATCAGATTAAATGGAGAAATGCTTGGGAAACATTTGAAGAAAATCAAGCCAGTAGGCCATTGATGATAAGAACAGAGCATAATCCATCCTCAACCATTTATAACAAGCATTATACAGCTCTGCAGATTGAGGGTCGTAAGGAACACGCGTTGGAAACCCAGAAATGGTGCATTGACCTATGTGTCAGCTAGATTATGACATTTCACAAGGAAGCACTGGACAGTTGTCAGAAAAGATGGATGTTTTACTCCTCAGCTGTCAGGGAAAGAGAACCATTTGGGGCACCTAAATTTTCACATGCCTTATAGAGAATGTCGTGTTACGTGGCATGCATTCATACCTGTGGGGTTAGATGGATGGGATTAAGATTTCAATTTCCCCTTTTATGGCTGCCAGCTGCGCAGTATACTCCTGTGTATAATGTTGAACCAAACTGGTGGAAGGACGTTATTTTGACAGAAGGATATAAGCCACCAGGAATAAAAATGGTTTCAGAATATGACCTCACACAACTTCATGCCGATCACATTCAGTCCAATCCGGATCTGAGGAGACAATGAGCTGCATGAGTACATGTAGATAGATTAGTAGGGGAAAGATTGTTACACAGTAATTTGTCACCGTCCCTACCATTCCCCGTCCCGCACAATGGAGGACCCATAATGTGACCTGTGAACACTGTCATGCACTGAAAACATCATCATTGCATCCCTCTGAGTATGAGCTTCATTTCCCCTTGAGACATCTCCTTGCAAAATCCATGAAAAACAGCTCTTTTTGCATTGGCGCGGGTAGACAGTTCAGTACTCGCGCCACTCAGGGAAATCCTGTAAAGAGGTCGCGCCACTTGGCGCTCTGTCATAGAGCAGCAATCGCGCCACCCATTTTAGGAACTGTTTTTTATATATGGATGGCGGAAGTTGAGTTCAAACAAACTCACAACCACTTCCTATCTTGAGTTGGGAGGTTTGGCTACGGGAGTTCTATGGAAAGGAAGTAGTTTTGCCACCTTCTATGGAACCTTCCTTGTTGATAGGGCCAATCCCATAATAATAGGGATCCCAACTCCCTCCTTCCCCATCTATAAAAGCTTGCTCAAATCCATGGCAAGCTGGTCTTGAAGTGCTGAAGCTTTGCATCTCCCTATTTCCCAAGTGCCTTTGTGCTGTAAAGAATCCCTTCTTTCCCTTAAGGCCCATTAAGCAAGGAGACCATTGTTACGAGACTCTGGAGAGGTTTCCCTTTCCTTGGCGAGCTTTACGAGACGTGGACAACCGGGGACCCGTACGAAGGAGGCTGCGACGTCAGAACTCGGTAGTAACTTCTATTCGTTTATTACTTTAATAGATGACTATGATTATGGTTCCACTCCTTTTGCAATCATGTTAATGCTAGTAATATCTTTTCTCCGACCGATATTTAAAGGCGTATGCCGGTTCCGTCATCTCCGTTCGTCTCTTCGTGTGCAGTTCGTCCACGGAGACTGTGGGAAGGATTGTGATCTGCCAGGGCTGAAGGACGGGGACATCTTCTTCTTCAGATCTAGCGTTGGAATTCAGGCAGGCTCTTATCCCAAGTCTTTCATTCGTAACTAGGAGCTTGCGTCATAGCATTGTTTGTTTGTTGCTAGACCCCTGCTGGGCTAGTAGGGATCGCCTCTGTCCGCAGAGGGGATTTACCTCATCAACAAATTGGCGACTCCGCTGGGGATCGTCCGGTTTTCCTTGTCCCATTTATGATTGGTTCGCTTTGATTGTTTCTCCTTGCTTGATGAACCTTCTGGGTTGGATTCTTTCATTATTTTAGCCTCTTGGTTTGCTTAGCTTGTGTTGGTCTCTTTTCCGATTAGCTTGTTTTTTAATTTTCATTGAAGAACTCGACTGGCGCGGGTTTTTACCTGACAGTCGCGCCACTTGGCGCGTGTTGCATTTGTCTGTCTCGCGCCACTCGGCCTCTGGCGCTAGTTTCAAGGCCACAGTCGCGCCACCCCCGTGACTTTTTTGAGTTTCTTCAATTTTTGGCTTTCTGAGCTTGACCAGTACTTTTCTTCTTGATTTCCTGATTGTTTGAGTGTATTGGAGTCTTGTTTGACTGGAATTCACCGCTATCCTTTGGTTGTTTGCCTCTATCTATCGGTTTCACGATTTGAGCCCTAGGGCATCTAGTGGCATAGTGAATCGAGCCTTCCTTGGGAGTTTTGGTGTCTTGATTGTCCCGTCGACTTGTTGATTGATTCTCCACGCCCTCTTAGCAGTCTTTGATTGTTTTGTTGCGTCTTTTGAGTGATTGTTCATTCTTTCATTCAGAATTCGTTTGCCCTTGCTTTGGACCCAGATCACACGGTCCAATGGGTGTTTTCGAGTCTTTCTTCGATTTGAGAGACTTTGGGTCGATTTAGAGATTTGGTTGCTCGCTTTGTTGAGTGAATATTGTTTGCTTCGCTCTCTTAGTTATCATTTCTCAAATTGTTCCTTTTGTTTTCAGTGCACATTAGCCATTAAACATTGAAAATCAAAAAAAAATATATAGTCTCTTTTGTTTTTTAATTAGTGCAAATTGTCATCTTTTCCGTATTACTAGTGATTAGTGTTTGAATGGAAAGTGTGCAATTGCATTAGTTGCATTAGAGACATTCTTGTTTGTATTCCGTTCATTTCGTTTGTATAAAAGCTCTCAACTCTCATTTAACTAGTTTTCATCGAACGAAATGTTGCACCGTGGCATATAGCTTGCATTTAGGAGACACTACATACGATAGGGCCTGGAAATTGAAACTTAATTGAAGATAAACTGTAAAATGTATTCAATTAACCTAAGGCAACATTGGAACTTAACGCAACATATTTAGAAGGTCTAGGCTAGAGACGTGTTCCGGCGTCGTTAAACCTAGCAGCTGTCGTTCGCCCGTTGGCTTTAGACAGCGCTAGTACGGACTTGTGCTCCCCGTACCGTCGCGTATATAAAGGGAGACCCCTCTAGGTTTTCAATCCTTTATCCACATGAAGCCGAGTCTGCCGCCCTATACCCGTGATACACCGAACACAGCATTCGGGGAGATTACCTGCACGTACAGAAAGTCCTTGGTCGATTTCTATTTCATTGTTGAAACCAAGGTGTATATTGCAGTTCACGGATATTTGGTACACCCTTTGTGCCTAGTTTTTTCCTGAGCAGTCATTTGGTCTTTTCTGACTCCCCAAACTTGAAAAGACCGTCAAGCGCTTGTCCTTTCACGCTTGTGTCAACTCTGAAAGAGATAGAGTCATCTTTTTATCGTTTCTCGACTCTTAAAATATGAAACGGTAGAATTTCTTACTTTCCAATGTGGTAAAATTAATCACCCACGATTACACGCCCGCTTAGATATTGCTTGTTGACCGTTTGATCGTGTGCCCTTAACTCTTTTTCAGCCCGTGTGTGGTTTTGAGTTTGATGGCAACTTTTTCAGAGTTTACCAACCAAGGAATCCCTTCAGAAGGGAATCCTGGTCATTTTCCTCCTTTTGGAAATGTTGGTGCTCCGTATATGGCAACGTTGTCCCTTCCTGGGTTAACTGTTGGGTTGCCTGTTTGGTTGTTCTCAACCTCTGTCGTTCCGAATGTCTCAGTTACTGGTCAATCAGTTCCTCCACCCGAACCACATCATGTTGATTCTAAGGTGGACCTCTCCCCTTCTTCGGCTGTTTCTGAGTCCTCCTCCTCCTCTTCGCCTGGTGAAAGTCTGGATTCGAGTAACCAGGTGGCTAAGAAGAAGAAGAAGAAGACAAAGAAGAAGAAGTCTGATAAGCGAGAGATTAAAAGTGCTGATATTGCTCCTGAAACGTCTCCTCTTGATAACCCTTCCAACCCTCCTCGGAAAGTCAAGTTCCCCTGCATGTTGTGCACGGGAGACCATCTTCTTCGAGACTTCCCTGGCATTCCCAAGGTACTCGAAGTATGGTCCAACGGTCCCCCACCGTTGTCTTTGGCTTCCGGGAGTCAGGTTGGGGGCACTGGTAAGGCTCCTAAGAAGCAGGGTAAGATCACCAATCCCTGTAAGTTGTGTAAAGGGCACCATGCTATTCACCTTTGTCCTTATATGGATGAAGCCAAGCGAGTCTTGGACAACCTGACTGTTTCTACACCACGCCTCCCGGCTGGTTATAAACAGCTTTCTTTGAGTCTTCCACCGGCTGATGCCGTGATTGGTCAAGGGTCATCCTTGGTCTATCCCACTCCTCCAGAAATTCAGATTCAGGAATCCGTTCCCGACCAACCATTGGTCGTGGGATCGGTTGAACTGGCCCCATCTGCGGTGCACCAGGTCTTTTCTGTTGAGAGTGGACCCCATAACCCTCATGTTCTTCTGGTTTCTTCAGATTCTTCAGACTTGGAGAGAGATTCTCCTGTCCTTGTACTTCAAGAAGTTTCTCCTCCGCCTCCCAAGATGGAGGCTACGGAGGATATCCCTCCCGCCTTCGAGATGGAGGTCATGGAGGATGCTTCTTCTACTGTAACATCAGGGGAAGACCTTCGCTTGTCGATGGTAGCCCCTCCGAGTAGTTTGGTCGCTTCCTTTGACTGGAATCGATTTGCAGGATTTCGCCTTCCGTCTTATGTGCCTTTCGAGATCACAATACAGGCTCTTGGTCTGGTTGTACCCAGCACCATTATAGACGAAGGTGCCTCTGTTAGTATTCTGTCATCAACTACCTGGCAAGCTTTCGGTTCGCCGCCGCTTGCGCCCGTTACGCAGAATCTGTTGACATTCAATAGAAGAACGAGTCAACCGTTGGGGATCCTTCCAAGGTTATCTGTTACTTTGGGAGGTAAAACCGTCCATATGGATGTGATGGTCGTTCCAGGCCCCTTGGATTTCAATCTGCTTTTGGGGCGTGATTACACTTATGCCATGGGAGCGCTCGTCTCCTCCCTCTTTCGTGTGGTATGTTTTCCGCATGGAGGAAGGATCGTGACCATTGATCAGCTTTCGTTCTTTGGTTTTAATGTGGCATCTGGTCCGCCATCACCCCCTCCTGGTTTCTATCCACCCGTTGTATCTGCTCCACCGCAGGTCAACTATGTGGCTACTTACCCCGTGCCTGTGCTCAGTGATGATGCCGTTGTGCATAATGTGCTGGAGGCATTGGGTCCTGACTTCCAGGATGTTTCCCTTCCATCAGGAGTGGAACTCTTGGAAGCACCGCCTTCTGGTTCATTTTGATGTGTTTTACTGAGTACGCTCATTCTCATTTTTGTGTCAAGCTCCTTAAAATGAGAAATAAGGTTACTGAGCAGTTCCTGCTTGTGTCAAGCTCTCCTAAAATGAAACAAGGTCACGTGAAGCATAGTCCCTTGTCTTGTGTCAAGCTCCTTAAAAAATGAAACAAGGTTTGTCGGAGCACAGTTCCTGGTCTTGTGTCAAGCTCCCTAAACCATGAAACAAGGTGTTTGAAGATAGTTCTTTTAATGTGGCAACCTCGTTAAAATAATGAAACACGTTCCCGTTCAATTCCCTGCCCTTGTTTAGATCTCTTCGTAAAATCCCGCCTCTAGGTCTTTCTTGATCTTGTAACTTGAACCTTCACTCCATCCGACTCTCATATGGACCGAAGCTTGGATCTAATGTGGCCTTTAACAGCCACAAGACCGGGGGGCATGCTTACTTTTTCAAGCACAGTTTGTTTCCGTTTCAAGCTTGTGTAAAAATGAAACTGGTTTCAAGCATAGTTTATCTTTGTTTCAAGCTTGTGTAAAAATGAAACCAACTTCAAGCAGAGTTTCCTGATTTAAAGCTTGTGTAAAAATGAAACCATTCCCATTTTACCTCTTGTGATTGACATTTTATCAAAATGTTTTTTCCAGATGAGCCTTGGTTTTCTCATTCCATCATCACTATCTTCTTGGCCGATCATATGCCTTCACTTGGTTGTTTTACCTATTCCTAAGGAACCGCCGCGATGAGTGGTCTTGTTAGCCACCTCTCGACCTTTATTTTTTCGTAGTATGCTCCACCACACGGGAATCCGGGCCGGCTACCCTTTATACTCACTCGTTCCTCCGGAGGAGTCATTTTTCGGGCCTCTTTCCGACTCTCTAACATGTAGTGATTCCACGATATACCTTTATCGCTTATCTGCGAAATGGACAACGAATCGAGCGTCCATCAAGATAAGTCGGTCCTCCTTTCAGCTTGATGATTGATTACACACACACACCACCCCGTCGACGTTTACTTTAGGAGGTTTTCCCGGATATTGTTTTCTACCTTTTTCGGATCTGGGAAACTATTTACGAAAAGGGACCTGTGGAGTTTTCTTTTCCGCTGTCTTTTCAAACTCTCTAAACATGAAAAGACGCCGAGTTCTTCCTTTGTCAGACTCGTTAAACCCTGATGACATTGGATTCCGTCGGAATGACGTTCTCCGAGTTTCTCCTTCCTAGGACTCGTTAAATGCACTAGGATGGATTCGCCCGAAGGGCGGACTTATATCGCAAGCATATGCTATCCCCTTCAAGCTTGTTATCAAAAATAATTGGGGTACTCGCCAGAAATGGTGGGGGAAAAATGGAACCATCGTCGTTGTCGTCGGCAATATGTCGCTCTTGAACATGGCACTTGTCTGCATTCGTGTCGGGTTGGGGACATCTCATCTCGTTGCTTCACTTTGCTTCCATGGGTTTGGGTAATCTCTTTTGACCTCTCATCTGTTCACCGCCTCGTCGCCATGACCTTTGATCTGTTGATGTCAAATACTGCCAAGTCCATTGTCGTGCCGTTTATATGTTCAAGAGAAGTTGGCCTCTGCGAATATCAACCTTCCTCTGCTTCTCATATGATCCTGATTCACAACAAAACATTATGTTCCTCTGTCTCGTGTCGATGACGTGGGAATCATTATGGCCCACCTTCGATCAAGGTCACTTCCTGTCGACTTCAACTCATTATCCAGGAAGTTGGTCTAGAGACTCCTGATGGTACCTTGGAGCCTGCATGCCTTAATGGCAGGTTCGTCGCATTCGACGAGAGGTTTTCATTATTGGCCTCCGACCGGATGATTCTGCGGGTGTTCGACGTCAGCTCATTTATTCACACGCCGTAGATTGTACCTGTAGTACCTTGAGGACCATCGTCATTATTGGTGGTTTCTCTCGCGTCTGTTAACGACTTTCATCATTGGCTGGTAATCAGACGATGTTCTTGCATGTTCGACATCAGCTCACACATTCGCATGCTAGAACTTGTACTTGTTTGGGTCGAGATGGAGCGCAAGACCCTGAATTGTGTCTGTTGTAATCCAGGCTGCGATTGTGGATTATTGTCATTATGTACATGACTCACTGATTGGATGGCTGCGACCATACCTGAGTCTATTTGTTTGATCTTAGTTGGATGGCTGCGCCCATACCCTAGATCCGGATTATAGCATACTCTGTTTCGGATGGCTGCGTCCATACCATATATACATCATGTACTTGAGATATCAGTTGTATCTTTCTGCGCAGGTTTTCCGACGGCGGGCCTTCAGTTGAACATGTTCTCGTAAAGCATTTCACCCCTCTCTCTCTCGGGCCTCATGCTTTAGGGGGCATCTGTTACACAGTAATTTGTCACCGTCCCTACCATTCCCCGTCTCGCACAATGGAGGACCCATAACGTGACCTGTGAACACTGTCATGCACTGAAAACATCATCATTGCATCCCTCTGAGTATGAGCTTCATTTCCCCTTGAGACATCTCCTTGCAAAATCCATGAAAAAACAGCTCTTTTTGCATTGGCGCGGGTAGACAGTTCAGTACTCGCGCCACTCAGGGAAATCCTGTAAAGAGGTCGCGCCACTTGGCGCTCTGTCATAGAGCAGCAATCGCGCCACCCATTTTAGGGACTGTTTTTTATATATGGATGGCGGAAGTTGAGTTCAAACAAACTCACAACCACTGCCTATCTTGAGGTGGGAGGTTTGGCTACGGGAGTTCTATGGAAAGGAAGTAGTTTTGCCACCTTCTATGGAACCTTCCTTGTTGATAGGGCCAATCCCATAATAATAGGGATCCCAACTCCCTCCCTCCCCATCTATAAAAGCTTGCTCAGATCCATGGCAAGCTAGTCTTGAAGTGCTGAAGCTTTGCATCTCCCTATTCCCAAGTGCCTTTGTGCTGAAAAGAATCCCTTCTTTCCCTTAAGGCCCATTAAGCAAGGAGACCATTGTTACGAGACTCTGGAAAGGTTTCCCTTTCCTTGGCGAGCTTTACGAGACGTGGACAACCGGGGACCCGTACGAAGGAGGCTGCGACGTCAGAACTCGGTTGTAACTTCTATTCGTTTATCACTTTAATAGATGACTATGATTATGGTTCCACTCCTTTTGCAATCATGTTAATGCGAGTAATATCTTTTCTGACCGATATTTAGTTACGTATGCTGGTTTCTATGCATGTATCTGTTCGTCTCTTCTGTGTGCAGGTGTTCGTCCACGGAGATCGTGGAAGGATTGTGATCTGCCAGGGCTGAAGGACGGGGGCATCTTCTTCTTCAGATCTAGCGTTGGAATCCAGGTAGGCTCTTATCCCAAGTCTTTCATTTCGTAACTAGGAGCTTGCGTCATAGCATTTTTTGTTTGTTGCTAGACCCCTGCTGGGCTAGTAGGGATCGCCTCTGTCCGCAGAGGGGATTTACCTCATCAACAAAGATGTTGGGTACCGGAATTGTATACTTTCCTCTCCCATTTTACCCTATCTTTCTATCTCTTTGTGCCATTATTAATCTTAAAAGCATGAGGTAAAACCTTTCTTCCTTTATTTTATGGGATATTTGATTAATGATGTATTTTTCATGGAGGTTTTACCTTTCTACATATTAACTCTGATATTTCTTCAAATCTGGCTACAACAGGAGCGTTGCGGCCACGAGTCAAGGCACAACCCATCATCTCCAACATCTTCCTTATTTACTACGACAACGTGACAACCATGGGTATATCAGCACTATCTTAGGCCTTCTTATGGTTTCTTGCTGGGAAACCTGGTTTCCATTGTAACAAGATGTATTTTTGTAACAATGGAGTCGTTGAGAGGAATTAGGGGTTTCAGGAAAATTGTATAAAGAGGCCTACAGGCTGTGAATCGGGGGAAGCCCTTGGACACATAGACTTTGTAATCAATATTTTTATCATTAATTGAATGTATAGAAGCTTGTTGTTTCTCCTGTAATTCTTGAGTTTCCGCAGCTCTGATCAAATAGTTGGGCCCACTCTTGTGATCAGGTGCTACGTTCTTCCTTCTTTTCTTTGCAGTGTTGTGTTTGGTGTGATTCTTTATTTGATATTACAGTCGCGTTAATTGCTATGGATGCCTTCTATTTTTGCAGTTCATTTCATTTTTGTTACAATGGTATGTGTGTTATAGATTAAACCTGTGATCTACAATGGACCATGTGCTTGTATCTGCATATACTTTGTCGTTAGTCTTGAAATAAATAACTCCCTTTGGTTGATAATTTATGTGGAAAAAGGGTTGAATTCTGTTCATATCCGAACACCAACAAGTATTGAAGGACTTGATCCTTTATTCACATCTTTAGCATAATATCAAGTTGGTCCCATCAGTTATTCCCCTTGGTGGCCAGTGATTTCACATAAATTACCCTTTGAAATTCCAAAATTCAATGAAAACCCTGGAGAAGACCCATCAACGCATGTTATAACTTATCATTTTTTGTTCTTATCAAGCTCCTTAAATGATGACTCCGTTAGACTATGTCCTTTCCAGCGCACACTCACTAGTCCAACTGCACAATGAGGATGGCTCTTTTCCTGTGTCAGCCTCGTTAAAAAATGAATCAGGTGATGAGGATGGTTCTTTTTTCTTGTGTCAACCTTATTAAAAAATTAAGTAACTTTGAGGATATTTATTTTTTCTTGCGTCAACCTCGTTAAAAAATGAAACAAGTGCCTATGAGGATAGTTTTTTTTTCTTGTGTCAACCTAGTTAAAAAATGAAACAAGTACCTTTGGGGATAGTTATTTTTTCTTGTGTCAACCTCGTTAAAAAATGAAACAAGTGCCTTTGAGGATAGTTATTTTTTCTTGTGTCAACATCGTTAAAAAATGAAACAAGTGCCTATGAGGATAGTTATTTTTTCTTGTGTCAACCTTGTTAAAAAATTAAACAAGTGCCTTTGAGGATAGCTCTTTTTTCTTGTATCAACCTCGTTAAAAAATGAAACAAGTGCCTTTGAGGATAGTTATTTTACTATGTTAACCTCATTAAAAAATGAAACAGACCATGACCATATTTCTTTTCCTATGTCAAGATCATTAAAAAATGAAACAAATCCTCTCCTAATTACGACGAGTCTTCCATCTGATCTCGTAAATTAACCTTCATTCCATCCAGCTATTAGTAACCAATAACCTACTTAGGTGAATTAAATGAAGCTTGGGGGGAACCTACTCTTGAAGGGGGAATTCGACATGTGCTCTTGTAGGGGGCATTCAAAACATTCTTACCTATTGCACCCAATCAACTGCTGAAGTTCGGGGGTAAAAACAGGTTTAGAGCTCCAAAATGAAAACGGTAACTATTGAATGGTAAAAATGAATATTAAAACTCTTTTTATTAGTCATTTGATTATTTTCAATGAATATTTATTGTTGTGACTGTAGTTTTATTATATTTTTATCATGAAATGGGTATTTTTAATCCATTTGATGTTGTTCTGAACAAGTTTTACAACTGATGAACAAATTAGTCGTGCAAATTTATTTCAAGAATGATTTGACCACAAAGCATACTTTATCCTTATTTTTTGAGCTTTGTTAAAAATGAAAAAGGACTTGAAGCACACTTTTATCTCTTTTTCGAGCTTCTATAATAGCAAAAAAGGAACCCTTGGAGTCTTCTTTTAGCTCCTTTTAGACTCTGATAATGTGAAAAGATTGTTGAGCACTTGTCTTTTCGAGCTTGTAAAAGTAAACGAAATGATATCTACTCAGTATAAGTTTAACCCTTTTCCGGATTGAGATAGATTATTTATGAAAAAGGAATACCTTGGTCAAACATGACTAAAGAGGTTCTCTCAGATATTATTTTACACTTTTTCAGATTTGAGTGACAAATTTACGAAAAAGTACTTATGGAATTTTCTTTTCATCTTCTTTTTCAAACTCTCTAAATATGAAAAAGGATCAGGCTATCACCCTCATTAGGCTCGTTAAAACATAAAATAGCGATAGGCTTGTTGATCATGGAAACAATAGAGTTTCATTTATCGCTAGACTAATTAAATTATTAAATAGTGATACATTGTTTGCTCAAAGGGTTGAATTATAGATCAAGAATATGTTATCCTCCTCAAGCTTCTTAAAAAATAAAGAGGTACTGGTCGAAAAATGACCGGGGAAAATTTGGAATAGTGAATAGAACTTTTTACAGTAGCAGGTCGCTCTTGAACATGACACTTCACTCCATCACCGTGAATGTTTGGGTTGGGAAATATTCTTGATGGTTCATTCATACCTATGGTTCATCATACCTTCACTTTGGTTTTTGGGTCAATGCTTCCAACTCATCTCAGTGTCACCAATATGTTCAAGAGAATTCATCTAGTGAATACTCATCCTTCTACAATACTCATAAACCTTCATTCTCATGAAAGTCATCCCTGAACATTGCTATATCAAGTCATCCTTTGACTCTGAAATTAGTAACTCCCGTTTCTCAATAAAGTGTCTTCCTGTCGATGGAAAATCATCATTCAAGAAGTTCACTTAGAAACATCATATTCCAGTACCATGAGGCTTGTTACAGCATCGACAAGATCCTCGCTTCCGGATTTTTTGACTGAAATATTTTGTTTGTCGTTCGACATCAAATCATCGATTCACACCTTACGAAATGTATTGTAGTACATTGAGGGCCATTGAAATCAATGGTGGTCCTCTCGCGTTTGTTAATAGCTCACATCATTGGCTGGTAATCAAATGATGTCTTACCATGTTCAACTACAAATCATATATTTGCATGGCTAGACTTGTACCTGAATGATTGAGTGAATGAGATAAGAAGACCCCCGATCTAGTTTCAACCATTCGAGCTGTGATTTTAGGATTATTGTACACATCATCTATATGGTGACCTTACATATAGATCGTCATATGAACATGGGGTATATCTGTAGGCATGTGTGTATAGGGCAACATTCCAATGTAGACGAATTTCTGCACTATGTACATGTTCTTAGATAGTTTATGTGTTGATCATGGGAATGCCTTCCCTCAGAAATTCGTGATCAAGAGGATATATCGTGATGTAATGTATGATAAGATTGATTCAGGTCGCCACTCTACTTCAGTTCCAGCCCATCACAGTGTAAAGCATCTCATTCAAAAAATATTGTTATTCTTATTCTAAGTTCATGCTTTAGGGGGCAATCTGTTATAGGTCAATTTGGGCACCTGTTTAAACTAGACATCATCCCCATAACAAATGAATAGGGTCTATCATTCGTTATCATTTCATTTGCTACATGCCTTAAGACAAAGAAAAAAGACAAATCACCCCTGACTTCCATTACAAGATTTCGAAGATTTGAAGTATATGTTATAACACCTATGAGCTCACCAACACAATATCTCAAGGGGCTAAGTGTGTTGCATATGTAGGAAACTCCACTCAAGGGTGCTCTACAAATCAATTCCTAACACTCAAGGGTGCGTTGGTCAATTGGGAGTGAAATTCTCATTATTCTGGAATCTCCACTTGGCCAGTGCCTTATAAAAGAGTACATATGTGTCAAAATTCGAATCCATGTGTCCATTTGATACCTATGAGCTTGGGAACATGTATTTCCTATTATTAGAAATTCATTTATTTTAAAACTACCTTCAGCTCATCTATAAATTGAGCACAAATCCTAGTGCTTCAGAAGGAAGAATTTGAGTACAGAAATTCTGGTGGAATTTCAATTGAGGAATTGATTTGAGTGATATGCTACTGGATAGATGTTCATTCTGGTGAGGCTAGGATGATGCTGGAGATGGTGACATCAAATCAATTGCTGGTTGTAACCTCCCCTTCTATACCTTAATAAAGATTGTTGTTTACTTTCCCACATATGTATATGTATAAGCTTATGTCTTTCATATTATGAATTCTTATCTGATGTATATGGTTCATGTTTCGTTGATTTAACTGAATAACTTGAATAGGCATCTGTATATTTCTATCTCTTTATTGTTTAGTGTTCATTATTGCAGGAAATATTTTGGCGATCTAGCTTAGATTTGAAGCTACAACAAGAGCGATGGAAGGAGAATTGGAAGTGCTTAGATTCCAAGTAAGTTTCTTGATCTGTTCTGTGTGTCTATTTATTGTTAGGAAAAGTATCTGCAGAGTCTTTAACCTGTTGTTCTAAATGCATTGCACCACATGTAGGGAAGAATATTTTATCCGTAATTCATAATTCCGCATAACAGTTAAGGAAAAGAATCCCCATTTATGTGATGTTGATCATGAAGCTCATGACACTTCCTTATCTCCACTAGGACCCCGCTAAAGCATTTGTGGGAAAGGATTAGGATAAGAAGTTCATTGATAAGATGAAGCAAGATTATGTCCTGACGAAGGGAAGTAGGGGTTACTCAATTAACTCCATCAAGGATAGGTCGGTGCACTTTTCCACCCATATTTTAGTTGGAAAGCACATGTAGAAGTGTCGTGCAGAGGAGGTTTCAGCGTCGATGGTGTCTTTGGCTACATAGTGTAGAAAAGGTTTCTTCTACAATTGGGTCATAATCTTGTGCAAGGAGTTCTTAGATGATTGCAAAGAGGCACGGGAGGAGGGAAAGAAGTTCCACTACACATGGCTCCTACTCATAATTGTGTCGATGGCTTGGAAGGAGCTTGAGAAGTCGTAGTTCCCCACTTTGGACCCAGATCTCTATGAGGTAGTGAGGTATGCACCGCTATGGCATTCAAAGGAGCCATCTTGGGTGATGGAGAAAAAATTCTTTTGGGTCGGGTTTGAGATGAGTCTATGCAAAGTGATCAACCAAAATCCCATACTATCCCCAAGTATTTTTGTAAAATATTGATGGGTCATGGACTTTAAATCATATTTCCACCACATGCACATCTGAGTGAATAAGGACATTGCTCAGGTTTGGTACAAGCTTCCATACCTAGTGACAGAGGATGATGTTCTGAAAATAGTAAGTGCATGGTAAATTGATTGCCTAACTCTGCCCATTGAAGGCATGGAGACTGAGCATGAATGCATGAGTAGCATGAATATCAGTGTGCAGATGGGAAAGAAGGACACTAAGAAGCCACCTAATCACATCACTTTTGCGATTGCTAAGGAGTCTGAAAAAGAAGCTAAGCGGGAAACCGAAAAAGAAGTTCCAGAGATAGGAGGGTGTGAGGATCAAGGTGGTGATGACACATTTATGGATCCATTAGACCTCCCCTCCCCTTACATTCTAAAGAGATGGCAGGCACAGGGCGAAGGTGCATAGAAGGAGGTGAGTCAAATAGGTTAGCTGGGCTAGAATTATTGGTCCTTAGTGAGGCGGACTTTGATGAAATTGGTGAAACTATTCGACACATCGTCAATAATATGTGGGGAAACATTGATGACCAGTAAAATAAGGTATTGGTCGAGGTACACCATGGTCTCAAGTATTTATAGCTTGAGACAAGTGTAGTGCAAGCGACTGTGAGTCAAGTGAGTAGGCTTCAAGCGAGCGCAACTCTAGTGAGCGGGACACCAGCAGGTGTAGGTACAACATAGAAAGAGCTAGCGATTACAAATTATACCCCTACCGTGACGATACCTTTAGGTAATTTATGTTTTGACACTGCTGAGAAACTAGTGCAAGTGGAACATTGGCAGAATCCAAGGCTGAACCTTGTTGTGTTGCCTTTGAAAACATTGCACGAGTTCCACGAGGGTGTTACTAAAGAGTTGCAGATCCAAGAGCAACGCGCCTTGTTAATTATTGAGGATGTTAAGCAAGAAAGGCAGAGGATGGAAGAGGAAAAGCAACAAGTTTTACAAGAGCATGATGAGGTAGCTGCGTAGAGAGATAAATTAGAAACATCCCTCACCAAGGTTTGCAGCGAACTACCTGAGTTGCAAATTCAAGCTACAGCAGTGCTAGAGAAAAAAGTGGAAAATCTCGCAATGGTAATCAAGGATTCCAAATCCAAAGTCTACAAGGTGTGACTCGAGATGCAGATGCAATTACAACCCGCTACTCCACCAGAGGTCCGAAAGCAGCACGCAGCAAAGATTAAGGCTGCTAATGAACATATTGAATCCACGGTCTAGGAATGCACCCAAGTATTTGAAGATGTTATGTATGTCTGGGCCTCACTGCAGGAGGATCCTCAAGTGTAGAATATTGGAGAAGAAATTCCCGAGAAACTGGAATAGATGGACCACATTAAGGTCGTCGTGAAGAGTTTAGCACTAGTACAGTGGTATGCCCATCTCCAAGAGGGTAATCGATGAGCTGTGCAGAAAATAACAACTTATCATAGCCAGAACGAAGCCATGGGAAGTCAATGATAGTCAAATATCACAGACTATCAAGAAAAATATGAAAGGACAATGCCAGATGCAGAAGGAGATTACTACAAGAGTCACAGGGCTAACCACTGAGATGTTGCTGACCAAAATCCATGAATTTGAGAAGCAGTGAGCCAAAAAAATTCCACCTCTAAAGGATTCCTTGAGAAGTATCAATTCAAATCTCGAGGGTGCACCGATAGAGTGACTCGGGACGAGTCACATTTTTGTGTTGGGGGCATGTTGGACAGGGTACCCCTCGATTAAATATTTTGAGAAAGACTTCACATATCGAGGAGCGCAGTGCAAAGTTAAGTTAGAGTCTTAGGGGCTTTGGGGTAGGTCAAATCCCCTTATTTTGTAAATGGATGGGATAATTTTGTATACATTGAGCTCCACCCATGGTTTTCTTACCATGGTATTGTAAAAGAGAAGACTGTATAAGGATTCTAGGATAGTCTTGAAAGATATGGAATATCATATCTCATAACTTATGATATAATGCACTTCGATGTAACGTTATTTTGAGTGGGTATTCAGTTGTTTTTGGGAAAGGCAAGGCTCCTGCTCCTAAGTGCGCAGAGACCTTAGAAATTCTACAGCTAAGTGCACAGACCTGTGCAGTTGAGTGTGCAGGGTGGAAATGGTTGTATAAAGAAGATTTGAGTAATAATAGAAGACTTTGAAGACAAATTTGTGTTTTATTTACTTGTATTTTGATATCGTTAGTGGTAAGTTAAGGGTTTTTATCCATAATTGTATCGCGAAGTCATGTTTATGGATATTTATGTTGTTTTATACTTGGTTAAACTAAAACAGTGAAATCTACAAGATAGGTGAAAATAAGTGTTGAACAATGGTTGTATAATTAGCATAATTTTTTTGCTAAGCTCTGTTAAGTATTGAAAGGGAGATAAGCCCTAAAGCCACACTCCATTATCCCTCTGGATGTAGAAACCTGGTTCTAACATCCCCTAATATTTCCTTAGGTGAGACTTCAGTCTACGCATCATATCATTGTTGAAAGGGCTGGTAATAGTGTGTTTTTTTTGTTCACGCAACCATATCGGAACCTATTTCTAAGCCCCATCAAGGCAACACACCTCATCATGGATCTATTTTAAATCCGCTCTCTCATCGTGTGTTGCATATTGATCATCTGCTAGCCTATCATCATGGATTTTTTGATGGTGCCTCTCGATGGTCAAAAAACCTCATTGCATCCATTAGGGGAATTTTGAGTTCTAAAATGGTCCTCCTAAGGAAATTATAAAATAATAGTGGAAATAATAAAATAAAATTAGATTACATCATCAAATTTTAGAGGGAAAAAAAGAAAAAACTACTTTTTCAACTCATATTTTCAACTTATCTCCCTATGGATTTACTAAAATTTCAAGTGGGGATGCTTGTTGGATGCAGAATTTAATTCCTCATCCAAGGAGTACCCATGTTGCATACTTTTTTTGGATCATGGTACATGAAAAATCAGAAATACATGAAAAACATGATTGCAATCACGGTTTTTCATGTATTTCTCATTTTTTTTGTAATAGGGTCCATCGAAAGTATGCAACATGGGTACTCGAGTGAGGAATTAAATTTTGCATCCAAAGAGTACTCCCGCTCAAAATTTGAGTAAAAACTTATGGAGATAAGTTGAAAATACAAGTTGAAAAAGTAGTTTAATTATTTAATTATTTTTTAATCTTTTTACATTTTTACCCCAAAAACGGTGAATCATCCCCCATGGTTGATATCATCATCTTGAATTCTGTTGGTTCTTATAAAGTTTATTTTGGTTGTACATTTTTATTAGGAGGCCCATTTTAGACCTCAAAAGTTCTCTAATGAGCTTGGGCCATATACACTCTTGACCGAACACCATGTCTCAGTAATGGAATATGTATCGGGTCAGCCACCAATAATCAAGCTAAATACGACACCATCATAGGCCTCTTGGAAAATTCCTCTCATCTAGGTATCCATCGTCTCCATTCATTTCTTGATTCCAAGCTTGTTGTATCGCATTTGAAAAAAACCTTTCAAGTTCATGATCCACACCTTGAGGTTAGCTCAAAGTTTTGATCATATGAAATTTGCACATATACCAAGGGATTAAAATCATATAGCTGAATCCATAGCTAATCAAGTCCTAGACTAGAATGAATAATGTATATATCATCGTCTGGGTGACTGCTTGGCCCCAAGCATCCTCATAATCCCTCAGTTTCACATATTCAACCTCTGCCAGTGCCTCTGAAGTTGTTGATTATGCCTCAACTCCCTCAACGCACTACCACGATCTATTCATCTCCTTCTCCCTAGATTCCCTCTATCATTGCGGTACAACAGACACTCTAGCAACACACATACGTCATAGTTCATTGCCTACTAGGTAATGGTCATCTGCATGGACCCACATATGTAAGAAAATATACATGGTATCAACATCATAAAAAAATATGTATCATAAATATACGTGTAAAAATTAAAAAAAATAAGAAATAAGAAATCACATACATGTTGGCCCACAAGCATCACTAGGAGGAAGCCCCATATCTGGATCACCTATAAAGTACACACCATTATAAAAGTAATATAGAATCATTTGAGGGTTGGATTTGAACCAAAAATCCACCTGGGCATCCCAATAATGCCCTGGAGTACCATCACCAGCCTATGGCATCATTGAAGCCCACCGTCTAATCCATGGGTCTCTAAAAGGACTTGGTGGCATTTCTAAAAAAGTTCGGAGCATCATGACCCTCTCATACATAATGCTACAAAAAAATTTGGCATAGAAAAAGATTCTTTCCCCACCCTTCCATACTTTTTTAAGTTGGGATAACACACCCTGATATACAAAACCAACCCAGTCAAAAAAGTGGCTTGCCTGCAGTCTCTGCAGCACTACAATCTGTGGCTCAGAAACTTGGTGAGAGGACGTTGACCCTGCAATATTTACAATCATAGACAAAATTTCTTTCTCAGCAATATCCCTAATAGAGGAAACACAGATACACCCCTAATTATAAGGTTTTGGCCCATAGTGGTCCTCTTCCTCCACCCATCTGCAAATATCTACATGCCCAGCTGGACAGGGGCTGTTGAAAGACTTCCTCCCAAAGCACCAACCTAGTCAAAAAATATATATCTACCTCAACAAAAATTGGTAGATAAGTCTATATAATGATGAAGATATGTTGATCCACATCCCAACATCGAACTAGGAAACATAGAAATACATCCTGTGAACTCAAAATTGGAATATGAAGGAACTTAAACAACCCCCAACCTGCTAGTGTCCTGCTCGCACAAACATCCCCCACAATTGTTGTGCACAGAGGCTACCAGTCACACTCTCACCACAAAATTCCCATATTTCCATCAAGTATGTCAAAATTTTAGAAATAAGCCTCCTAGGCTGCAAAAAACCAAATTTTCAATAATTTCACGCTTATGCCCATAACAAGCGCGTGAGAAACACGTCTATTTCTCGAATATACATGCGGTGCATGCATATGAGGTGGCATAAGGCCCAATTTTCGCTATATATCACATTTTTTGGAATCTTATAGAGCCCAGTATAGGAGCTTAAGACATCCATTTTCAAAAAATACAGAGATATAATGTTCATGACCATGTCGTCTTCATCATCATACCCTCCATTCCATTTTTACCCCAAACTCATTTTTGGGCCTGCGACATACGTAGAGTACCACTTCAGGTGCACCTTCTCTTGTTTTTCAATTTGTCTTATTCACCTGATTTCAAATTATCAATGTGTTCAAAAATAATTTTTCACTTTGGTACTGGTCATTAAAATTGCAGGTACATCAACAACTTGCTCCCAAGATTAACACCCCGGTGGCCAAATTACAAAGAAAGTATCATTCACCACTCAACATGATAGGCTTCTTAAAAAAAATTTGCATATCCTCACATCATTTCTATGAAATACACAATAGGTTCCATCATCTCAACCACGCCTACCACCACATCCCCTTACATGTGGTACACTTCCATCCTAGTCAATAGAACCTTCCCACTCATGGATCATCGCATGTTATAGACCCCCACATACTATTGGTATCCATGACCATATACTCAGGAAAAAGAGCCATTTCACTTGCATACCATGAATATAAGACTAATTATTCTCTTCTTCACTTATTTCCCACCAAATCACCCTCCCAATCCACCCCATTCAGTTGCAATGGATCAAGACGAATGCACCTCCACATTCTACATTGGGCCTAACATTCCCCCATACAACACAAGCTCATTTATGTCACTTCATCTACCTCATCAACCCCACACAGAGACCAACTTATGGGGCCCCTTCCCTCAACACACAAGACCATACCTCCATCAGTATGAAGGTCACCATTTTCTGCAGCACCTGTCTCCGTGTTTGTACATCCAAACCGGCTGTACATTCTTTTGGAAAGTGTACACATATTTTTTAGGAAACATTTTCCCACCCATATTTTCACATCTTATACCTGTCAGAAGTTTCTAGTAACCCTTGGCTAGAGATGACACATCACCCACATTCAGTTATAGACTCCATGCTAGTGAGAACATACTTACACCTATTCTGGAAGTCCTACCAACCCAGGGCCATCCCTGTCAAACAAATTGTTTTGACTACTTCCACTTGCATTACAGCTTCGACCTCAGGCTAGTTTTCCATATCCCTTGATATCATCTACTTTAGTTATCATGCCTTTTTTTCCCACCCTATTACAGTCTGCTTTCATATGATATCTTGATTCCCCGAATCAATTTTTTTTGGTCAGTTGACACCTCTTTCCTGGAAAATTCAACACTCATATTCTAGGATTGAGTCAGTACCTTGGACACTCCCCCATTTAAGGGACATCCTCAGGTGGCACAATGAGAATCACTATTTTCCATTGATGTCATCAGTCCCCTAACACTAACACAAGTTTTCATGTCTAGGTGGTATTGTACATAATGATTGTTACAGTTCTTTCATTTAGTCAAAGACCCATGAATCATTTAGCCCCTCATTCAACAGTTCTTAGATTATGATGCGGGGGAGGTAGCCAAAGTTGAAGACCCATGCATCCATAATTACCTCAATCAAGTAGTTCTTCACCATATTTTTTATGCATGGGGGCACCAAATTTCGTCTATTTGTAAAGAAGCACCCCTGTGAGCATCAAAAATTATCATCATCAACCATCAACATGTTAACCACCATAACGTTACCTAGAAAGAACTATTTCCTTTCTGATTTTAATAATTTTTCAGTAGTTTTCATAATGAGCATGGGACATGTCCGCCTCATATAAACACTTTTTATTCTTGCTCAAGTTTTCTTCAGAGCAAGGTTATCCTGTATCCTTAGTCAATGGGTTTCCCTACTCATTTCCGAAACAAGTTATTATCTCTCTTAAAGAAGTTAATCAAAATCTCAGTAAGAAGATAAAAATGTGATGTATTTTGGCTATATGTTTGCTCATAACCTCATACATAAAGGGGAAACTATTAACACCAGAAAATCGTGAAATCTAAAAGACACCCAAAGTCCTCCAACAGTTTGTACATGTAAATATTTTCCAGCTAAAGACATTTCGAAAGTTCAAAATTTTAATTTCTCCTAATGTTTCATACATAAAAATTGTACCATGTGGCATATTTTAAGGAATAAAATACGACCACGTGACTTTTTCTTCGAAATATGTGAGATCAAAGAAAAGTTCGACTCAACAAATTCAAGACCACTTCCAACACTTGGAAGATGATTCCCTAACAGGTGTCAGTCAAGGACAAACGAATTCGAGTCACCTTGAAGATGTGCAACCAAAAATGAAATTATATTGTCCTAATCTTAATGCATTATCATTCAAGAACCAATAGAGGGAATATGGATTCAAAATTATATATAAATAGGCCATGAGAGAACCAAAACAAGAGACAGTGTTATGGTGGCCAAATTTCTATCAGAGTAACACCACATTTCATTGTTGAAGTAGAAGAAGTAAGAGCATTAGCATGTTCTCCATATTTATTCAAAGAAACCCATCATCCTATTGAAAGAAGAAGAGCCCACCATTAAGATATTCTTCAAACTTCTTTTGAGAGAGAGGAGAATATTGCAAAGATATTGAGAAAAGGAACATCCTTGCTGAGGATTTTTTAGCACCATAGCTCAAAGATTTCTCTTCAAGTGTTTAGTATTTATCTATTGTATTTATCTTCTACCACTATCAGTCAATATTGGGAGCCTTTTTCTATTGTTTTGTTAACTTGCTTTCTTCATTAAGAATTATTTATGTATTTATCTCTTTATTTTAGTTTATGTTTGCAGATGCATTGTTTTCACCATTTGCAATGATTTTCCATTATCTAAAGTTGTTCACTAACAACAAAAACTCTATATCTATTCCTTTGTAGGGGATAACCAACTTATAAGGAGGTGTCTTTTGGTACATTGCTACAAAAACACTACTACATACTCTAGAGGTTAAACCAGCTCCACCCTCAAGTTACTATGATCTCACCTAAACTGGTCCCGAGATCACAAAACCAAACCAAGCTTAGGTGCCTCAAAATTTATTCACCATAGCTTTACGAATTTTCCTGTCTCCGGCCAACTATCGAGGGCTTCCCGGAGAAAACCATATTCGCCCCAACCCTTGGGAATTATCCTAAGAGCACCTAACCCAATTCCAAAAACTTATGACAATCCAAAGCTCATGACTATCCAAGAAATGGTAAGGAAATGTCAAAACGAGTGTTAACTAGGAAAACCCATGCCAATGACAAAAAATCAACCAAATAAACACATGAATTAACCATGAATTCACACCTCAGCTAGGAAATCACACATTCAACCTATTACCTACAAAATATTCCTGTTGAAGTTGCTGCCAACCTTCTCCTTACTTTCCTTTTCTTTCCTTTGCTTTCATTTTCCTTTCTTTGCTACACCTACTCCAAAGATGGGAAAAATTTGTCAACTATTTCTCAGGTGCTTTTTTTATCATTGATATCTAGTCCCTTCATTTCCTTTTTCATTTTTCTTTCATTTTCCTTCTAATTTACTTAAGATGCATATTTGTGTCTCTTCGCCTTCCTTTTCTCCTATTCACCTTTATTTTCATAATTAAATTCCATTTATTGCCTATTTTCCTTTGCAAATTCCATTTATTGCCTATTTTCCTTTACAAATTCATTTTCCAATTTGCATAGCCATAAATAAACCAAAAGTGATTCCCACAATAGTGAGTTACCCAACATTAATCTTGGAATACGTGTCCCATGACCTTGGTCTATTTTTTTTTCCTTTATTATCCTTTATTACATGAAAAATTAACCCGAGGATGTTACACAATTTTTGTATGGCGATGAGTTGGAGAAGTGTTGTTGTGGTATTTTTTGTCAGATAGAGCAATCATTTATCTCACACATATTTTCTTACACTTCATACCTTTTTGCTTATGTGCAAATGTTTTGGTTGTCTATTTTTCTTACTACACTTTATGTTATGTTTCTTTTAATCAACGATATCTTTCAACTCAAGGGTCAGGAGAAACCTCTATGGCTTCATTGGAAATTCCATGTCACTTATTCTTGATCTATCAATTATTATTTCATATTAGGTTATTTTCATTTAGTTAGTATGCATTGCATTGCTTCATTTTATTTTTATTTGTCATGTTTTCTTGTCTTGTTTTTTTTTTCTACTTAATGTTTTTTTTGTAATAAGACTATGCATGGAAGTTGTTTCATGAGCTTCAAGATGATGTGAATAAAATTTGGGAAATTCAAATTGTAATGACATGCAACCCTTGGATATCCTATTAATTTTCCTCCTTGTTTATGCCTTTACATCTCTTGAATAGTCAATGGTGTCTCAATGGAAAATACGATCCATTTCATCTAAAAAACCATAAGAAGCACCATGATTCCCACATCTATTTAGGATCTTCATTCCTAGACTCATCTTTTCAATTAAATTGTGTTTTCTTGCCGATTCAATCAAGTAGAGAAAGGAAATGGGAAAATAAATAATGAGAAAACTAATATCAGAGGTATATATAACCTTCTTTGAAGGAGAAACCTAGGCTTATTCACTCCTACTCTCAATAGGAGTAGTAGGAGTCATGGGGGGAGGTTTCAATTGAAGAGAACCCGCATACACCAAAAGAATCCATCAACATCCTCCTGTTAGGGGTATTTTTCTGAGATATCAGTGGATGGGGTTATTTGAGCAGTTAAAGGGGAATGATGATGAGGTAATCCATGAATTTACCATGGCCCTCAATTCTCAGGGAGAAGATAGTGCCACTACTGTTGTTAGAGGAATTTCCATCCATTTGAATGTATATCTAATCAACAGAGTAACCAACATACCCTTATGATTTCAAAGGGGAAAGCAGGATAAAAACGTAAATGTTTTAGCCAAGAAAAATTCTTCCTCCATAAAGATAATCTCCTTCAAGAAAAAAATAGAGTAAGAAGAGAGAGCCTACCTTACCTTTGGGATCAAGTAGTCTATTACATGCTCAAGTACAAATCCTATAAGGGGAGGTTACACATTTTTCATGCTTCTCTATGAGCTGTTGTTCTATATAGAATTACCAATTCCAAATAGGCTAAGTGTTCCAGATTTCCTCTTACAATCCATCATTGGAATGAGCCATAAAGTGAGTGAAGGGAAGCACCATTACATTTGCCATCATGGCCTCATCAAGCTCATTTTCATGGAGGTCTTAAGCCACATGAATAACCCTATGTTTTGGGATGAATTTGTGGACATGGATAGGGATACCTTCATTAAGACACATACTTTCACACAACAAGAAGATACACTAACATATAGTACTGGGGGTAGAGAAGAAATGATAGAGGAGGAAGAGAAAGTAAAAACAGAGAAAGAAGAGGAAGAGAAAGAAAAAATAGAGGAATAAGACGGAGAGAAACATAGAGAAGAGGAAGAGAGCCCTAAGGTTCCCTCTAGATTCCAAAGGAAAATAAAACAAGGGATTCAAAATCTTCTCTCACTATGAACCAAAGAACAAGGGGTGCTTGCTACTTTTTCCACATTGATACTAACATCTAGTACTGGGGGTAGGGAAGAAATGATAGAGGAGGAAGAGAAAGAAAAAATAGATAAATAAGAGGAAGAGAAAGAAAAAATAGAGGAAGAAGAGGGAGAGAAACATAGATAAGAGGAAGAGAGCCCTAAGGTCCCCTCTAGATTCCAAAGGAAAAGAAAACAAGGGAATCAAAAACTCCTCTCACCAGGAACCAAAGAACAAGGGGTGCTTGCTACTTTTTCCACATTGAGCACACTTACCAAGCCCAAGAGAAGGAAACCCAAAAAAGGCCTCATGTACTACAAGAGGATAAATAGCATCAGGACTAAGCAAGGGAAGACTTAGCCTCCTTCAACACTCCCCATAACAATCAATGATCTATCTAGCCAAGAAGAGGAATTGGGACTTGGTGAAGGAAAATTTGAGGAGGTTACCTCCCCTAAAGAAAATGGTAAACAAATTTTTCTACATCTAAGAGGATCAAGGCACAAGATACCCTTATATAGGAGAAAATAGAGGAGCTACAAGAAAAAATATATTTTCTACAGGACCAATGGGGACTACTACAGGAGAAACAGGAAATACTACATGAAGGGGTAACCACACCAAAAGGGGAAGAAGAAGGTCTCCACTGATCAAAAATTTGACCCTCAGTACATGGAAACACAAGACAAAACTATCCTAAACTTCGAGGACACATTTAGGTTGTTGGGCACTGAAAGATGTTACACATCATTTTTTCACCATGACAACTAGCTGTTAGAATGGATCTTTTGCCTTCCAATTCATGTGTTCCAAAGCACTCCATTGCAATTCGACAACTTAATCACCTTGAATAAAGCAAGAATTATAGGTTATAAGGACAAAAACCTAATTTTTAGTGACTTGTGTGCTTTCCTAGCTAGTTTTTGCACATGCGCAGACCCTATAATTGGTACCTGCCTAGAAATAAACTATGTCTTCCAATTTACACCACTTACATGACTCAAAAAAAAGTAAAAAAAAAATTAATTCTAGAAGCCATGTTGGGCAAATATATCCCAATTGAAATCTTTGAGGTCATGCCTATTTGATCCTAGCCCCTCCCATCATGGATATCATTCCCATTATTGAAGGAACGCTTATCCCACCTTAAGTGGATCTCATCCTTTTGATACAGATCTGAAACTTCCTCCTCTTGGCCTATAACTCAAATATAGGCTATAGGGTTGAGGGAGGTTGCTGAAGGTAGATTTATGCTGGTCAAATTAGGTTGGAGAGCTTATCATCCAAGGAAAGGATTGTATTCTTATGGGAGGAGATTCATCTCATCAAGGCAAAGGTTGTGAGACTCTTTTATATTTTTTAATTAATACAATTGAGCTCTTTTTCTTACTACATTTTTTTATGGATCTGATGAATGGTTTATGTTTTTCTATTTTATCCATTGAATGATGCTAGTTACTAATCTCCTTGATCATTAGTTTTATTTATTGAATCATATATGCTACATATTCCTTTCATCCTTTGGTTTCTGTGCAGGTCTATTTTAAGCATTGAAGAGCTGCATCGAGGCATAGCAAGGATCTTCATCAAGCATCTCGTAACAAGGTATGGATTTCATTTCCTCTTCTTTCTAGATTTATGATTCAAGTAAATATAGACTCAAGGGAAGAGTAGTTTTCTTGTTTGCATGTTACTAGGTTTTATTGTAAATATAGGGAGATCTCTCTTGTCCGCAAGAGGGATTATTCCAATATAAAAAAAATATTTAAGTCTTTCCAAAGGAGATGGCATGCTCTGCCTCACAATTTGCAAAACAGGGAGTATCACTCTCCTAAAAGAATAAGGAATTCCCTCGAGAGAACACCACTCTACAAAAGGGTCATGCAAAGGTTAAATATTAATTGGATAGGGCTCAAACTCAGTCCCCCCTTACTATTGGGCCTACAAGAGAGAAGATACTAGGGAGAAGAACAAAAGGGGTGGATAGACATAAAAGAAAATGCAAGGTTCTATCCACAGAAAGGAACACCATATGAGATGCCTTAGGATGTCATAAATGCCACTACGTCCATGAATTAACTTCATATGAGTGAATGGGTTTCTCAAAGGGTGAGAAATACCTTCAACATGGGGTGATGATGAGTACCAAAAATAGTTGATGCCCATTGTGTTATCCTACAACCATTAAAGTCTCTTTTTCTCACATTAATTTGAATTTTTAGCCATAATATGATTAGTAGGGACATTAAAGGGTGCTTGTCATATTTCATGGTTTAATGTGATTAATTTTGGGGAAAAAGAAACATTTTTGGAGATATTTACTATGTAGGGGTTCGTTGGAGGCATCTAGAGAGAATCTAGGAAGCTTGTCCACTACACTAACTCTCCAACTCGACTTGAGACCACAGATTCCTCACCAACAACTCGAATTCCACTGGCAGCTGAGGAACTCAATTGCATGTGAATATCCAAGGGAACCAGTTCCACCAATTTTAATATTTTGGAGGGAAGCAGTCCTCCTCCCAAGGGAGATGCCCCTCAGCCACTTGTTGTAAAAACAAACAAGGCTAAGGGCTAATGAGGATTTGGATTTTTTTTGGATATAGTAATAGATATTGAGAGACAAGAGCTTGAAACTATTATTTCATATTTGATATGATGTATGTGACTCTTATTTTCTATTAATGAAAATCTTACTACTGGACTACATCTAAGTTAACTTTGGAGGAAGGAAACACTTGGGTTTGGGTCCAACCAAGAGGCTTTAGTCCCTCTCATGTATTATTTTCTTGTTCTTTTTCAAGTATTTTTATTTCCTTCCTTGTTTAAGTAGGGATTATATTGCAAAATTGTAGTTTAGATTTTGGACACCACCTCTCTTGTGGGAAGTGTGGTTGAGGGTCTACAAGAACAAGCCAAAAATATGTGTTGATGGTTTCTTGGAATTTACTAAGTTCTGGATTGAAATTTTTTTGCATGCTTGGTTTTTGTAACTTATAGGTTAAAACCATTAATTTTGAAATTATATTATATGCATGTTGTAGGATAGAGCAGATCTTGAATAAATAAAATTCAACTCATGTTTTCCACCTTGATTTATCGTGCTGCAATATTGATCAATAGATACATGTTATAGTTATTGGTATGCAAGGGCTAACAAGTGACTTGAAGGGATTTTCACACTTTTCCAAATACACTTATGCATTTACACCCTCCTCTTGGACATCTCATACTGCTCTCATGCTCTGAAACCGAGGTTTTCCTTCCAAGGCTAATGAAGGACATCGTGGGCATGAATGTTTGTGCAAGATAGGACTTCGAGGGGCGTTAGGCTTGGGAAAATGACTTGCACATCATTAATTAAACTTCCTCCACCTTCAAGACACCATCCCTACCCTCATAATGCTCTTGGATCCACTCTTGTAGCAAAATAGTTCTTCTTGTAGCACTTCCTATAGCAACCCTGTAGTACTGCCTAAGTTCAACTAGATTTTCCCTAGGACATTGAATCTTGAATTTTTAAGTTGAATAATGGCCCCAACCATTGATTTCATGATTAAGGAGACTCCAAGGTCACTCCAACCCTATCCTTCCTCCATTTCAAACAGAAAACCACAAGTATATTAGACTTAATTGTTTTTTAATTTCATAGTTTAAGTATTGTTGAGTCAATTCCTTTTTGTCCAGAAATTTGCGATTCGATTAATGGTTTATGAAATTATAACATTGAATTGATTAGTGTACATATATAGTAGCATAATTTATTTATGTAACTAGTATAGTTTGTTACTTTCATGCAATTGCATCTAGTCTTTACATTTAATGAATGGTATTTTCATTGTTGCAGTTAGAATCATGTTCATTCCCTTGCAACCATGATATTATTTCATAGAATCTATCCTTATAGTGAGCTATAGGAGTGGTTTTTGTATGCCTTTATTTTATCTAATGACTGAGGGTGACATGAGTAGAAATTAACCTATTGTGCATATAACAATGTCACCTCTAAGTTTGTACAAACCTCAAGTTGATAATTTAAGTTGACATGCCTTGGGAGTTGCAACATCCTTGATGAAATGCGAGCACTCATCAATAAAAAAAATTGAAAACACTTTGCAAGTAATAGAAATTAAACAACTCTTCCAATGACAATACAATAGAATCCCAATCTCAACAAATTAGCCTCCGCGAGCAATAGAAAATGTAAATGCTAACTATTAGTAATAAAAAAATACTCACAAAATCAAAACAAGAGAAATTACACAACATAAATAATAAACCTAATTAACAGAAAAAAATTTCAGCACCTGACCAGCGAAGTGGGCCCTCCTTCACCAATCAAGGTTTCAAAAGCTACTCACAAATTAACATTCAAATGATAAAAAATTGTATGCTCTGTTATACAAAGAAGTAATACAAAAATCTTAGTGATATCACTGTGCCTTTTTTCTGGTATAACCACTATCTCCTTTAGTCTTCTCAACCCCACGAGCAACCTAAAAGGTCCCTTAATACAGAGATCAAAATTAACAGTTTCCCAATAGAATATCTAAATTAGTTAATACATATTTAGGGAAAAATTTGTCGTCCATATATTTTATTACATAAAATTTTCAAAATATAATAACTTGTTACATTTCATTTTATATTATCACAATGAATTATGCTTCTTGAATCCTACTAAGGCCTGCTACCATACTGGCACTTTTGTTTCCTTCCTTTCTTCAGCATCGGTTAAGGACCAAATTCTGAAGTACCATCGAGATTATAGGAATGGTATATCGTGGTTCTAAAAGTAGAAGCATCAAAAGGAACAACTTACCAAAAGGGTCTTGTAATAATATCCATTCCATAGTTGTTACCATCTATCTGCAACCAATCATATGAACTCTTCCAAACCATCATGTGAATCATAAAAAACTAAGTGGAAACTACTTAGCATTCCTATATTATCACTTAAATAATATAATTCATAAACAAGGTTGTCCCTTAGGTCAAAATATGAGTCATAAGAAAAATGTCATCAAATAAAGGATAACATAGGAATATTAAAATGGTCTCAGGACAAGGTTAGTAGATTGAAAAAAGGTGCAATTTATGGTCCCAACATATACCACCAACTAGCTTTGTTTCATGTCCCTATGAATCCAACTTCATCTAAGGTTCTGATTCACCCATAAATATGTTTCCTACAATTTGCTGAGTTGGAAAGCCTTCTATGTGTCTTCTCTTGGAGCCTTGAATCCTACTGGCCACTTAAATTTTGTCTCCCAAAACTGTTCCATTTCTGTCATCTTATACATCGGTATGTACTTCTCTAGAGGTAGCAAAATTAGAGGGAAGTGGGATTTCAGCCCAATCCACTAAGGACCCCTCTACGCTATTCCCCTCTATGCTATTCATTGTACATACCTTTTCAGGCATCCCATGGCTCTTAGGATATTTGGGTACCCAAAGGGTTCTATTTTTCTAATAGACAGTGAAGATAACTCCTATCTCCTATTGGAACCCTGCAATACTACAGTGGAAATATCGTCAACAACTTTCACACATTGCTCAATTACTTTCATTCGGAGTTTGAAAACCATTATTAAGAGTTTGAATGATCTAGGAATGAGGTTTTGGGACCTGATACACTCACTTTCACTAGAGGTATCTACTCTAGAACTGAGTTCACATGTGGCCTCATCTCGCTCTACATTCTCCTAGTCTATTTTCAACTTGACCTAATGCAAGAGGTGGGACACAAAATCCCGCAACTTAATATCCCCTATGTAAGATGCGAGATTGGATTTCCTTGCACATGGAAGGACAAAATAATGAAATTAAAATTCTCATAAGGTGTATTGTGTGGCTACATAAACTTCATAGAAGGATTTTCATAAATCTTTGGCATGTATAAAACGATAGGGCTTACCTTCGATGATAGTTGTGATATATTAGAAAATAAATTTCTCCTATAAAATAGAGCATATAATGGGGATCATGGATAATAATTGAGTAATTATTTAACAAGCGATCCTATCTATTGTGTTTATTTCCTTTGTTTCTCCACCTATTCATGTGCATCCTTCAAATTTTTCAAATCCTCCTTCCATTTTTCTTTCTCTATCCTATAGAGATTCAATTAATATTTTTTCTTCTCTCCATGGTTATGATAGTTTGTTGATGCATCTCAAAAGGAAAAAAAATATTTCTAATAAGACGTTTCCAACACTACATTTTTCTAGTTCTACGTTCAAGAATATAGAGGGAGGAAATTTTGGGGAGGAAACTCTAACTTCCTTTATCTCTATTTTTATCTCGGTGGACACCTCAGTAGACTTGATGTCCTAAGGCTCATTTCGTATAGAATGAGGTTCTTTCTTTGGTTCCTTAACTTCTTTATCTTCCTTAGTCAGGGTGTTCAACACCATCACCATGGGTGACATTCTCGATTGCTTCTTTAGTATTCACAACAAGCATAGATAAAATATTTTTTACTATGCTTCCTTTTCCAGCTTTATCAATAATTATAATATCAAATTATTGCATTAATAACAAGCATATGATAACTTGTGCACTAGCATGATGGGTTTATTAGATAAATTCCTAATAGTCGAGTGGTTCATGTGCACAAAAATAGGGTAGCTAGTTATCTAGTTCCTAAACTTATTAATTTCAAATATTACAACAAGAAATACTTTTTACATTTCCATGTAATTTAACTCATTTGGTGGTACGTTTTTGTTGGTGTTATAGATGGTTTATGCATTCTTATCTTCTTCTTGTCCCAGCACAACTCCAATAGTAGTTTCAGAGGCATTCAAGGTGATATGAAATGGAAATTTCTAGTTAGGTCCACGTAGAAAAGGCTTATAGACAAAAAAAAATTAACTTATCAAAAAATGATTGGAAGTTATTAGTCCATATGAATGTTTCATATTTCAAAGGTAACACATACAAGGGGGATGCACTTTTGGAATATTTTTCAATAAAACAATCAGAATATCTTGGTTTTCTTAAAAGTATGTACACCTCTCTATGCATTTTTGGAGCTAGTATGCTCAAGATTACCTAAATTTTTGCTAGATCAACCTGAATGTCAGTAGAAGAGATGAGATGTTTAAGAACTACTCTAATCATCATCATCATGTGTCATTTTTATGTACTCAATGAAAGATTATATTGTTAAATAGTTGAAGTTTTTTTTATAAATTGGATAGTTCTTCACCAAATTCAGTTCCATATGGTGTGAACTAATCCATGTATATTTGAATACTATATTTAAGTAGGTCATAAAATATGTCTAGTATTTCCCGCTGGAATGGCAAAGAATATAGATCCTTTATTTCATCGAGATGTTGTTACTTTTCCAAGGGCTCTCGAGATTCTCTGCTGGATTCCTCTTCCTACCTTATGTCTTCTTCTTCCTTCCTCTTTTTCTCTGCTTCCTTCTTTTCCTTTTCTTGTTGTTTTTCTTCTTTATTCTTTTTTATTTGTTCTTGTTTCCTCTTTTCCTCTTCTTCCTCTTTCTTCTTCTCGCTTCCTCCTCTGCTTTTGTTCTTGCTTCACTCTCTATTCCTCTTCTGTTTACTTTCTCAGCTCTTCTTCATTTTTCTTCTTCTACTCTTCTTCCTCTTTCATTTTCTGCTCTTCTTCATGTTTCTTATTTTTTTCATATTCCTGTTGTTTCCTTTGCTCCTCTTCTTTTTCTTGTCGCTTCTTCCTATGTCCATCTTCCTCGTATTGTTGTTGAGGGTATCTTGATCCTTGTCAATTCTTGAGCTCTTCTTCCTTTTTTCTCTTTATCTCCTTCTTTTTCCTCGCTAAGAATGAATTTCTCTATTCTAAGGTCTCATGTCTTCTTCCCCTCCCTGGATGTTAGGTGGTCCCTCTGCTTCTTTACCCTTTTTCTTATTTTTTGTCTTCAGTGTTTATGTTGTTTTTTTCCTCTTCTTCGACCTTTCCAGTAACATCACGTTCTCTTGAGAATGCTCCTCTTTACCTTATACTTCCTCATTTGGGCCGAACTTTCTTTATGAATTATACTAGTTCCTAAATTCATATTCATGAACCTATATGGTGTGCTAGTATGACCAATTGAAATTGGCACTTTTGTAGTGAGTTGCCACTATCCTATCTGAGTCATAGGTTCGGTGGTTTAGAGGTATGAACCTGAATCCCTTTATTTATTTAGCTTCCAATTCTACTTCCTTAAATTTTTCCATTGTGTATACCTCAATAGTAAAGGGGAAGGTTGTCCAAGGTTTCTTCTTTCCTTTGCTCAATATCTTTGAGAAGCCTATTGTCATATGGTAGCATACTTCCTGCAGTAGAAATATGTCTGTGACGAACCTAGGAAGTGTATGTGGAGTTTTATAGGAGCCAAAGACTTGGATGAATGTAGATTCCCGTATCATGAACCAATGTGCCACCTCGGTGATAATTTCCATGGCCCTTTTTGACATACAAGGGGGATCTTCTCCAAACGACAGTCGGTACAGTGGGGTAATTAATGAATTACATATTTATTCATGTTCCTTCTTATACTGGGAGTTCTAGAAGACCTTTAAGAACTTCTGTATAGGCTCTCCCGTCTCCACAGTCCTGTTGTAACTCCATTGGTCGAAGTGGAAACTAGAATAGATAGTGTCCATTAGGTATGAGGCCATCTAGAAATTGAAGGGTTTGCCTTCTTCTAGAACCTGTGCCAATATAATGTTGGTTCCTAGTGATGACACTAAAAAGTTGGCCCAATTTAATTTTTTCCCCTTGGTAGCAACCATATTCATTATCAGGACCCATGTGCTGTGAAAATTATTGATATTGTCATTATCGTATAATCTATTCATCATGGCCATGATAAGCGAATACACTTTTTTGGGGATTTCTGACCATTGGAAGTGCCATTTCACCTGAAACAGAGTATATTGATATGAACTTGAGGTCTACTTCACCTGGAATGTCAAAAATAAAATCCCACGATAAGGCGGATGACATAAAAATTATAAATACGTACAAAAATATAAACTTTAATAAAGTTCGAGCAAAAAAAAAAATTTGAATAGGTCGCAAGGTCGTAATACTTGGAAAGGTGACAGGGGTAAGAGTGATAAAAATGTGACTTGTGTAACTTGGAAGAAAGGTCATAGGATAAGTGTAGGTCACAATATCATGGGATTCGTGAGGTCGCAAGGGTCATACAGGCAAGGAGGAGCAAATGTCGCAGGTCAAAGAAGAAAAGAGGTCGTAAGGTCGCATAAAATTACCTATTGCAATTTAAGTCTGTGCTACCTGTCAGCCGGGTGGTTCGACGAGGAGACTGAGGGAAAAATTCTTAGTTGGGGTCATTTTAGGGTCAAAAGGGCTCAGGGATAGTGAAAATGAGGTCAAGAGGATGATTAAATGACTTAGTTGTTAGGGTATAAGGGATGCATAAGTTGGAAGCCAAGGCAAGAGGGTTTTAGGAATAACAATGGATTTTAGGAGGTCATCCATGTAAATAAAAACCCTCCACTAAGGGAATTCAAATGACTGAGGAGCAGGTAGAAGCCAAATGGAAAAATAAAATGATTGTGGGAGGTGAAGAGCCACATACCTGGAGAAATTCTCACTCCTATTGGGTTTCCTAGACCCTTGAATGCTTTTTCGAACTGAACAAATGCGACTAGATAGACCTAATATATATAAAATAGGTCCCATGTGTGGGAAATTAATGAAGTTTCACTGTGTCAAAATCTCATGAATTCATTCCCTCATGACCTTTTTGACATTGTGACCCTTTCTAGGTCGCGATTTCACGAAGGTCGTGAAGGTCATGTAACTTTGGACATCGGTATGATGCGACCTGTGTGACTTAAGCGACTTAGCAACTTGTGAGAGGTCCCTAGGTCGCAAAGTTGCGAGAGGGTCGAGAGGTTGCAAACTTCAACCTTGTGACCTATCGACTTGACTTAGGGAAAAGTAGGGTATCGGAAGGTTGCAAGATTTTATGCTTTTAGATAGAGACTAGATTTGACCTAGACTTAGGAAAAAATGTCTTCAAACCTTTGAGAGTTAGACTTAGGGAAGCCTTGAATGTAAAGAAACTTATTGGTATGAAACCGAAGTTGTGCTTTAGGGATTCAGGGGCTCCAAAATTTAGAAGGGTGAGAAATTTTGGAGGGTTTTTATAGTGGCTACAATATTTTCCAATTCATTTATGTGTCATGTCATTACATGTTTATTGGAATTATAAACATCAATCGGCCATATGTAATCCTTGTCAACCTTTTTTGTTGGCCATCCCTATGCCAGTTGTACTTGGTGACTTCATCGATTTACATCATCTCTCGGTATGTTTTGTGTTGATTGATGAGGGATACATTAAGTCCCTCCTTTGATAGATCTTATCCTGTCAACTTCATCTCATTATCTAGGAGATAGGTCTAATAACCAGTAGTACCTTGAAGCTTATAGCCCTTAGTGGTAATCCTCCTTGCAGTCGATAATGGGTTTACCTTATTAACTCTCGATCGATCCATTTCATGAGTCTTGATGTTAGTACATTTATTCACACTAAGGTGGGTTGTGCTAGGTACCTTGGGGTCCATTTACATCATTTTTGGGTCCCCTCACATATGTTAAAATATACCTCAATGACCAGTAATCATACAATTTCTACCATGTTTGACATTACCTCCTTTATTCGCAATGTTGATTGATAAAATTTGGGTTGATTAGAAGACCTTGGGCTTGGTGGCATATCACTCTTGTATTTCACCCCACCTAATATGTGTTGGATTTTTCACCTTATTATGTACTTTGAGGACTACTCTAGGGCACCACACTTTTATGTGACCATGGTCCTACTGATGTATACTATGACATAAATTGACATTGTATTTATTGGTGGCTATGATATTTTGGTTTGTTGCATGAATCCCTTATGTATTTCTTGTGGCAATGTACAAACATTTCATGTCATTGATCCACAATGTATATTTTTGTGTTTGTGTTCAGTTATTTTTTATGTTGAGTGTATTGGTGCATTTGGCACCTGGGTGTACGAAATGCATTGTGCTTGGTAGGGGAGGTTGCTTTCCTACAAGCAATGAAACAGGGAAAAATGAGTTGTTAGATGGTTAGTGAAGCATCGTAACATGTAGAAAACTAGCTATAAAACATATCATGCTACAATAGAGGAGGAAACAAGAAAAAATAAATAAAAATACAATACAAGCTCAATATCGAGTTTAAACAAACTAATAATTCCAATGGAGAACTTATACCCTTTTATTATCTATTGGTGGTAAAAAAGAGGTAGAACACTAAAACACTTGCACTGAATCCTTAGAGATATGGAGCTCTAATATTCAAATCAAGAAGGGCTCTTCCCTTAAGTTGCTTACAAGCCTCTCTCTCTCCTCAAATGAGTGATAGGATAACGGACAGTTGATGCACTTCTCCTCTTGGATTGAGATATTGGATGGGCAACAAATGAATCCCTCCACTCCTTGCTGCTTGGACAACAAAATGCTGGTTTTCTCTTGGGAAATTTTGCTAGCATAACAATGTGTTCTAAATTTTTCTTCTCATGGTGGTACTTTATAGGAAAAATTCAAATTTCCCTCCCTCTCTTGGTACAATTTTGGATGGTGACCCAAGAGTGGAGGTTGATTCCATTATGTGCTACACTTGAGGCCTCAAGGTGGCTCCAAGGACGCTCTCCTTGGTGGCCTTGAGTGGAGAATATTCTTCATTAATATTTCCAAGTGGTACCGGATGATGAACTTCTTCCATACCTAGGATTGAGCGGCTATTTGGTGGATAGTTGTGGATATATCCGCTACTATAGAAGAAAAGTCACGCAAAGCGCTTAGTGCCAGTGCTTTCTGTGATATACTTGATAAATTTTCCTATTTGAACTTGAAAAAAATAAATTTTCCAAATTATTTAATGTCTTTCTACCCTATAAATCCTTCAGCTTGACATTTCATGATGTCTTTTGCCTGTCCAATTTTCCAGTGATAACAGTTGCCCCCTAATGTATGAGGTATAGGAAGAACTGTATAGCCAAAGTACATTATAGTTTATGTTCTGTATAACCTGTGTTGAAAGAGAGAGAGAGTAACTTGCGTGAAGCCTAAGGTTCGAGACCCCTTATCGTGAGTAAAAGAGGGACCGTTTTTTGTTGGAAACCTACAAGAGATAACATAAATACAATATTTCTACAAGGCGGGCATGTCCCATGCTCGTGATTCTTTGGCTAGTTAAATCCTATTGGATAGATAGAGGTGTTGTCTGTGTCACTTGTATGGTAGTGATCTGCTGATTTGGTTGATGACGACGATTGCTGACATCCTCAGGGGCGTTTTTTCTTTGACAATAGGTTGAATGAATTGCCCACATGCGTAATCTTGGTATGGCATATTTTTAGAATAAATGTTCATTTTTTGCATGGGTGTATGACTAGGAATTACCCGTGTAAGCATTTCTGAAATACATTCTTATGATTTCATGGGTACTCGACGAATTCTGACAAAGTGCAATGGTTGTGAAGTACGATACCATATTGACATGAAAAATTGTGTTGTACTCAACTGTTAGAAGGGTCGATGACATCAATGGGAAATGATGATTCCCATAGTGCCATTTGAGAATTCCCCTATTCGAGGTGAGGAGCCATCCAAGGTACTTCTTCCTTCTTGGAAAATAGTTGTTGAAGTCGACGAGAAGGAAGCCTTAACCGACCGAGAGAAGTACTGATGCAAGGGACCAGGGTCTTTGATGTAGTAGGTGGGGTATGATAGGTTAACATGGGCATGATGAAGAGAAATGGTTGTAACTGATGGTGGGATTTTAGTGGCCCAAGGTTGGAACTTTTAAATGTAAGTGGCGGAATTCATAACAATTTCTGGTGAGGAAAACCTTGGGATCAGTAGGACGTCCAAGGTGGGTATGTGGTATTATGAGTGTCACAGGTGTTTGGGTAAAGAATGCAGAGCTCCGACCAAGGGTGATTAGGGACTACTACAAGGTAGGAAATGTGGATGGGTGGGTGGGATTGTTCTCCTAAAAAATCTTTGTACACTTTCCAAAAGAATATAGAATGTGCTTGGATATACAAGAATGGAGACGGGTGCCCCAATAAACATGGAAATGATCACTCACTTATGGTGTGAAAAAGATGTTTTTTACTGAGGGTGGGGGGGCCATTGGTTAGTCTCAGTGCGCAGGTGGTGAAGTAGATGAAAAAATGTCACAGATGGGCTATGCTGATGGGGGTGCGGTAGGCCAAGTACAAGATGCGATGGTGTGTATTCGATCTGCTTATGAGAATGGAAATCCGGGAAAGGGGTTTTATCATGAAATGGTAAAACTTGACTTGATGTATGATGGATGAATGGACATGAAGTGCTTCTCGGACTTGGATGTTATGGCCATGGCACCATGTTTTTGATGTATAGTCTACTTGAGTGATGGACACCATGGAGGGTGAGGCTCTACTTATCGAAAAGAATATTTATAATGTGCAAGGTAGGATGATGATAAACATGGTTGAGTGACTAGAACCTATGGTTGATTCTTGTGGAGAAATGATGTTAGGATATGCAAAGATTCTTTGGGGAGCCTATCATGTTGGGTGTAGAATGATACCTACTCTTGTAATTTCAGTAGCTAGGGCAATAGGTGATTTCTTGTGCTTGTAACACCTGCAACCAATAACCCAACTGAAAGCATATTTTCTATTCAAATATATTGAAAATAAAGTTGAATGGAAAGTGATAAGAGAGGGCTTACTTGTCGTAACTGAAAAATTATTCTTTTTTAGGAATGGGTGTATGGAGCCTATCTTGAGCGTGATGAAGTTTTGATCACTTTGTTTCATGCAATTTTTTGATCGGATACTATGAGATCCAGTTTTCCTTTGGGAATTGTTAATTGGATCCTAGTTTTGATTTCGGTTGGGGTTTTACCCTTGACTGAGATTGTGGGGGGTGTTGTTGGTTACTGCCCCCTGTCCAAGATCTCCCTTTTGTTTGTTCCTCGGCTTCTTTTTGCAGTATTTGGAGGATTATCAAAATTATCTTGGTTTTATGGTTGCTGATGGGCTGGGAAGGTTGCACTAGATTGAACGATGCATTACATTGTGGCAGTGGTCCATTCTGTGTGTGGAATGGGGGATATTGATTCCCTTGTCCCTAGTTGGCATGTGAATGCTAGGGTGACTTTCACGATAGCCAGGTTTTGATACGTTCTGAGTAGAATTGTATAAGTATCCTAGGTATTGATTACTCCTGCCTAGGTGACCTTGGGTCAAATACCGGATCAAACCGTCTGCAGTATCGATGTACATGGTAACTCTCTAAGTCTCCTAGGTATTGATTACTGATGCTTAGGTGATCGTGGGCCAAATACTTGATCAATCCATCTATATTATTCTATGTGCCTGGTAACTCCTTGAGTATCATGGGTACTATTTTTGCCTAGGTGATCTTCGGCCAAAGACCTGATCAAACCATCTATAGTATTCAACATGCATGGTAACTCCCTGAGTCTCTTGGGTACTGATTACTGCTGCCTAGGTGACCTTTGGCCAAAGACCGAATAAAACTGTCTACTGTATCGATGTGCATGGTAACTCTATGAGTCTCCTAGGTACTAATTACTGCTTCCTATGTGATCTTGGGCCAAAGACCTGATAAAATTGTTTGCAGTATTCTATGCACCTGGTAACTCCCTGAGTATCATGCATACTACTGTTACCTAGATGATATTGGGCCAAAGACCCAATCAAACCGTTTGTAGTATTTGACACACATGGTAACTCCCTGAGTCTCCTGGGTACTAATTACTGCTACCTAGGTGATCTTGGGCCAATGACCTGATCAAACCGTCTACATTATTCGACGCAGTTGATAACTCCCTAAGTGGAAAGCTAGACAACTCAAGAGAGTGAGGCAACCAGGTTCCCCTATCCCTGGTTAGTGTATGGTTTTTGGGGGGGGACTATTCCATCACTGTTCCTAGCTGCGTATTGGGTCCCTTATAACAGAGGTTATGATCCTACTTGCTGATGGTGGTATGACGACGCCCTATTGGTCATATACTATAGAGGTGCAGGATGACTTTGATGGTGGCTCGATTGCATGATGTTCTGGTTAAGATCATACAAGTAACCTGGGTACTAGATATTGTTTCCTAGGTGACTTTGGGTCAACGACCCGATCAATCCGTCTACAGTATTCGACGTGCGAGGAAATTATTTGTAATTTTGTAGGCGCGGGGCATTAGGCAGGATTTTGTAAATGTATCCTGACTGGGTGTATAGAAGCTCAAGTTGTTGGGATTTACTAATAGTGTCCTCCTCAGAGGTAGGTCCTTGGGTTGCCACATCCTTTGAAATCTATGTTTTGAGAGTCTTCAAAAATAGATGTTTTGAGAGTCTTCAAAAATAGGTCCAATAAAACTCTATCATCGAGTTTGGATTTACACAAACTTCAACGTAGGCGCTATTGATGGAGATGGTCAGAGATATGGACAGCTAGGATTTGCTTAAAATGAGTCAGTAACTCCATTCCTGAATCATGGTGGATGGGTAACTGAAAATATGTGAGGAACGTAGTAGCAAGGGTGCTAAAGGTTCCATGCAAAGCAGAAGGCTGCTCCACATACCATTTCGCGACTGGTCCAGCTAAGGTGCACTGAAATAGTCTTAGTCGAATAGTATCGTTGATAATACTATTGGACGAACACCATAGGTGGAAATTCATTACATGATTTCCAGGGTCTTCTGCTTGCTTCCCTTCTAATTTTGGAATGTATGAAGGGAGCTTCGTGGGCATAGGAGGCCAATTGGGGTTGTGCACAATGGGATCATCTGTTAGCTATGATAGATCTAGTAGGTTTAATGATGCTAGGAAAGGTAGCTGAGTATTGAGTTCCGTTGTGTAATAATCTCAAATTTCACATGATATTTGGAATATTAGAGTTCTTAATTTTCTTAATGAATTAAGTAAATAAAAGGTTGGAGGGACCCATAATCCTCAATATGAATAAATGTCCACTTTTTATGTGTGAATGTGGATTAATTAAGCCTAGATCTACATAATGAGGTAGTGGAGCAACTACTAATGTGAATGGAGTGGAGATCATGTCTCATTAATGAGATAGATCATGGAGGTTGAATGAGACAACTAAGATCATGGAAGGCATCTAATGAGAGATCATAGAGCATTCATGATGAAGTGATGGAGGAAATCGTGTAATTAATGCACACATGGTGGGGAGGATGTAGATTGAATCTAGACATGATGGAGGACTTGGAGAGACAGCGTAATTAAACATGGAGGATTATGTCCACATACATAATGTAGTTTAGAGGCGGGCCAAGGCATGGGAAGGCTCATAAACTATATAAAGGAGATGAAGACAAGAATGAAGGAAGGCTATTGATTATAGATGTTGAGATCTATTTAGATCTATAATTGTCAGTTGACATTCCATGCTTTGTTTGGTTGTTTAGCTAAGATTGCAAGTGATGTTTAGCACAGGGTGTTCCTGGTCAGGAATCCCTCCTCTTTCATTGATTAGCTCTTGGAAGAGGGTTGTACTTCATTATACATCAGGAATTGGTGCCACTTATCTTTTCCATCATCTGCAGAAAATATACCTTTAGGAATTATGAAATTTCTGAAGATCAGTTTGGAGGTGGAGGTTGTCTTCAGTATTTCAGCTGGAGAACCGGTGTAGGATTATTCCTGTCACCTTGGGCTTAAATATCAGCATTCCTGAGGCTTCATTTCAAATATGGCATCATGCCAAACATTTTTGACCTCCTATCAGTAGCAATCCCATCAAGGATTGTGCAGTCCATCCAAAGGAGGAAGGAAGTTACTAGTATTTCAACTAGTAATCCTATGAGGGATCATCTCCTCAACTTTCCATCCCTATTTCCATCAGCCTAGATTCTATTAAAACATATTTCAGCAGGAATAGAGATTGACCCTCTTGTATAGTGCAGTTTCTGTAGCAGTTGCATATTCAGTTGTTGCAACTTGAAGGAGGAAGAAGAGGAGGTAAGATCTCAAGCTCCCAACTTGTAGATCTGAAGGAGGGATCAACCCTCAAAGCTCAGATCTATCTTTTGAACACATTGCGGCCATCTTTGGATCACATCTAGCTTCAGATCGGTATAAACCAACAGTCAAAAGATCAAACCCTAGGAGGGCTATTTTCCAAAGTTTTAGATTTGGAAAATCCTTTCTGAGTTATCTTGGGTTCCCATCACACTGGCCAGATCTTCAATCTTAGCATCATCAGAGCTCCTGAGATCCATAGATCTGAATTTCCTTTTGCAACAGTCTCATGTATATCAATAGCAAGAGGTACAACACAATATTTCTTCCTATAATCTCACCAGTTACGTAGTGCTAGTTGTAGCATCATTGCAGGGTGATTCTAGGCCATCTCTTTGGTTAGATCTACTCATTTTTTGTACATTGTGTAACTGAATCCTCTCCATATAATAAAAAGGCTCAGTTTCTCTATATATATTGATGTTTTATTTAGATCTATTGTTTACTTAGTTGCAGTTCTTATATTGTGTTACAGTATTATTGCATTTTCCCTTTTGGGATATTACAGTGGTATCAGAGCATGATCTTTGGCTTAACTTGTGGAAACTTCATCTTTTGCATCAAAAGAACAAGAAGATAGATGAGATCTATCATGAAGGAGGATTGTAGTTTTTCCACTCTTGTATTTATATCCATGAAAGATCTCTCCAAGGAGGTCAATCAAATGAAGAAGGAAAGGAAAAAAGAAGATCTAAGAAGAAGATTTGATGAGGAAGGACCAAGCACGTCCTATTAGCAGAAAATAAGACCGGATAATCGTAGATCTCCTCATAGATCTACTATGCCCACTTTATTTGAAGAAGTTGAAGGGTTTAGAAATGAAGAAAGAAGAAAACCTGAGACTCGTGAGACTCTCATTTTATATTTTAAAGAGTACAAGGAACAGTCTAGGGAATTAAAAGAGAGTCTAACTCTCTAAGAATTATTTGAACTCAAAGACGAAAGAAGATCCTATAGCAGCAATAGAAGAAAGAGGTATAATAGATTCTATTTTCCTAAATTTTATGGATCTTCCTCAAGCACTGTCAAGGCTTGGAGGAAAGAGTTAGATACATTTTTCATTTGTAATATCCCCAAATTGGGACTGCTAGCAAGGCATGCCTAAAAAATGCATTTTCAGGAATGTATCCTACAGGATTGGAAACCAGCACTTGGATCCCTTAGATCTGACAATATAAGACTTGAATCCAAGAGGGATTCAAAAATAAATCCTTCTAGGTGGGTTGAACAGGTCTCCCTACACCTAGTGCAGTTAGAGAATGCCCAAGGAAGGGACTGCAGTAATACAAAAACAACACTCCTGGAAAATAATGCATTTCAGCCCAATATTTGAAGGAGATCAATATAATGGTTCATTAATCACTTATACATCTACAAATAAATTTTATAATAGGGCCCATACAATGTACAAGAGAAAAATGAAGAACTTTGATGAAGAAACCCTCAAGAATGAGGTGCTGCAACAATGTATTAGCTATAAGAAGGCTTGAAAAAATTATATTATGAGCTGAAGTAGTTGTACATTAAATATCAGATCTAGAACAAATCTGTGTAAAAAATATTAGATCCATATCAGATCTATACACTAGAAGAGTTCCTCTACACATTCCCCTTGGGGTTTTGAGCAAAACATGAGATACAAAGAATAGATTTGAGATCTAAAGTTGAAGATATATAGTAAGCTTCAGAATTTTTGAAGTAAATACAATACACAACAGATTAGATCTGAACAGAACATGGATCAGAAATCTAATCCATGGATCACCACAGTGAAGGGAAGAATCCCAAACACCAGAGATCTCTCCTCCAAAAGCATGCCAAAACTCCCTGCAACTTCCTTCTTGAAAATAACGTATTTATGGGATAGAAACTGCGTCGTTGACTCTAGCAATGGTTTGGCCTGATACCAAGATCTAATTATGTAGCTCCAATGATCCAATACTCCCTTATCAGGAGGATAGAAGGCTTTTCCACTGAAAAGAGGCACCAGAATGGCCTAGATATAAATAGATCTAGCCTCCACTTGATGTAGCTTACAAGGACAAAAAAAACCTCAACAGGATCTATGTTGTAGTTGGAAGATATAGCTTGGCCAAATGCCTGATAGTGGACAAGATCAGCAAGACTCCTCCAAGAGCTACTTAATGGAAGAGGTGGCATTCCCGATTAGGAACACCCTAGTGCTAAACTACACTATTCTTAGCTAAACAACAAGAGAATAAGAAATTTCTAAACATACAATATCTTCAGAAAATATCATATCATGAACAACCTCCTCTTTATGTCCTCCTCTTCCTTTAATAAGTTAGAAATCCTGCCAAACCCTAAACCATCTAAATGATTTAGCTCTGTTCACATGTATAGCCTCCAACTAGAACTATGCTATGCCTCTAGGAGGTTCATTGCATCTAGACAACACTGATGATTTGGTCCTAGTAGACTTGGTCAACTGATCCAACCTCTTTCACACTTAAGTGTGCTTATGAAAATAGCTCAGATTTAGCCTTGTTCATACTGAGCATTGATTTATTTTCTGATTTAGGAGTTTTATTGATCCTCATTTACAATTTTATTCACAAAAACATGAAGAAAAACAAAATTGAATATTCCTATTATCTTGGGCTAATTAAGAACATTACAGTCTGCCCCTCCCAAATGTTGCTTGTCCTCAAGCAACTGCAAGGATAGAACTGAAGATTTTCCTCCCAAGGCATGGAAGCTGATATGTGTTGGGAAACATCTTCCCCAAATGGATCCTCCATCCCCAAGCAATCATCCACACAAAGTGAGTCACCTCCCAACATGGAAACTCCTGAAAATGCTCCTCCACCTTGAGCTCCTGCAAAGTAGGTGGGCTGAAAATCTGAACATGGTAGGCAAAGTAGCCTACCCCACGATGTATTCCTCTCCACTTATGATAAGTTCAGAGTATATACTGATATTGGGCTACAATACAATTTCCCTTAAGTGGAAAGATGAAGACTAGATCTCCAAATATCTCCTCTCCAACGTTGTGAATCAAGCTGGCCCAAATCATCCCATATGTGATGGATAGGAAATCATCACCATATGGCATCCCATCAATCACATGGCCCACCTCAACAAAAAGAAACAAGTGTTTGGCTGAGGTGGCCATATCTCCTCTCATGGTCTCATTAGAAGATGCAATGCAAAAAGTGTGGGAATCCTCTTCCTCGAAGGACACATTCAATTCATGTGTCTCTCTCCCAATCATGCTTCCAATACAAATAAGATCAATATCAGCAAATGAAATCATGATCAACATCAAAATGAGGAAAATGTTGAAGTTTTCATGCGGTGCAAGAAGGTACCAACAATTTTCCCAATAGTGACAGTGCATTTTTTCTAACTACTGCTTTAGAAAATTACATGGCAAGTGGTTTCTTGATACATGGTTGATTATGTATGTTATTTCATCTACTACTGATTGGTAAATGGCTATGTACATCAAATTAACATACATGATGTAATACAACACTTGCCCATGGCCACATAAGAGATGGTTGTCTCCATCATACATTCTGGCCCATTTTTTATCATGGAGCTCAATGAAAAGCTTGCCCTCTTGTGGAGTAATGCACTGCATAGATATGGTAAGAGTATGCAGATCACTAAATCCAACAACAAGATCCTTACCATGTAATAGAAGTAAGATAATGATAGGATCTATGAACAAAATCTCCATAATGGTATGGCATACTCTCATGAAGAGAAATGAATCATGTGCTGCATGAAGATCCTTCCTCATATACTTGGAAATCTAAGCCAAGAAGGATATATCACAGTAATAGATGTCTCCACCAATTACTCCATCTTTCTCACCTCCTCCTTGTCCCTCAAGTGCATCAAGAGTGAAGTGATCTTGGGGACACTCCATCCATAAGTCCATGCTCCAAGGTGACAGCGTTGTTGGCCTATGCAAATAGGCTCCTCCCAATACATAGCTCCATTCTTTGACATGTTCATTGTCAAAGACATCTTCCATAATGTTGCTACAAACAGAAAGCTCCTTCCAAAGTGGAAGTACCTCCAAATCATTCATGGCTAAGGGGTATCCCCTTTGCACCATGATAGTGCCATCTTCTACTCCTGCAACATCATGCAAAGTGTGAGAGAAAATCTAACCTTGCTCTCCCAAGAACATCTAAAGCAACAAAATATTTTTCTGCCTCCCCATACCTCCATCATACAAATCATGTGGTGGAAACATGGTGATTGATATGAAGAATTTCATATCAACACAATGTGTCCATACTCCTTGCTGCCCAATGATGCAAGCATCCTGCCACACATATTTCCCCCACATACCCTTAGAAAGAGAATGATGGCCAAAATCTTTCAAGAGTAGCTAACGCAGCCAAGCTTCCTGCTGCCCAGTATCATAGATTTGCAAGTAGCTTTCTAGCTTCTTGCTCATCATCCACATCTATCCATCCACCGGTGGATCATGGACCTCATTCTGCAAATACTTGGTATCCTCCCATTGTAGGACACCAACCTTCTCAAATATTTGAAAAATTTTGCACTTCATGGAATGTTTAAGTGCAACTTCCATGGGATCTCTTGATGAGACCTCCTCCTCATGCATGGCCTTCCAAAACTAGTGGGGTCTTAGATATGCTGCAAGTAGAAGCCTCTCTTTGAGCTGTGGCATGCTCATAGAGAAAGTGTCATATAGAGAGGAGAAAATGTTTCTCATCTCAACATGTCTACCCTTTGTCATCTCTTCCTTCATTGCTTCCTGAATGAAGCTGAAATCTAATTTCTCCCATGAGGAATGGGTCCTTCTTTCTTGAATGCTGCTCTTGGACAGTGCAACGCAACTCTGTTGCTCTATATTAGTAGTAAGTGATGATTCTGGATCACGCAATAGCAGATTTCCACAACCTTCCAAAATATTTGCTGCAATATTAGAAAGTGGAAATTCAATCATACCTTGATGGGCTTTAGGAACACCTTGTATGGCTATAAGAGTTCCTTATTCTACTATGTTGGCTCCCTCAATTTCTGATGTTGAAGGCTACTCCTCCAAGGCTGTGACAGTGCTAATACAAACCTCCTCAAGAGGTGGTGAGGGCTTCTCTTCCTCTGATTTCTCTTTATCAAATTTCTTGATCACCCTTTGAGTGAAATCCGTAAAAGAAGATAATTTTCATGTCTCACATGGCTGAACCACCAATTGCTTTCTTCACCCTTCAGGTGCAGCACCGCAATCTCCACGGCTTATTTATCTACCACTGTATGTAGTAGGAAGAATGCACTGAGTCTTCTTGCCCAAGCTTTTGCTGCAGATGTCCCATCAAAAGTGGACAATAGAAACCTATTGCCCTTGATTTATCCCTTGCTGTAGGGCCTCCTTTATTCCTCCATTTGAATGAACTGTGGGAAGGCTAGAGTCTCCTTGAAGGCTCTAGGTTGAGACTTGTACTCAACAAGGTACTCGATCAAAATCAGAATATCCAAGTGTCCTCCATGCTTCTTGTCTTCCTCTTTGTGAGAGTAGGAAGTGCATGGTCCTTCCTCTTCTCCTTCTTCCATCTGCTTAACCTCCTTGGAGAGGTTCTTTCTAGATCTGAAAAGTGATGAGAGTAAACTCATCCTCTCCATAATTCTAATATTTCTCTTATGATAGATGGAACTCACAGGCTGAGCCAAAGATCATGCTTTGATACCACTATAATATCCCCAAATTGGGACTGCTAGCAAGGCATGCCTAAAAAACACATTTTCAGGAATGTATGCTACAGGATTGGAAACCATCACTTGGATCCCTTATATCTGACAATATAAGACCTAAATCCAAGAGGGATTCAAAAAAAAATCCTTCTAGGTGGGTTAAACGGGTCTCCCCACACCTAGTGCAGCTAGAAAATGCCCAAGGAAGGGGCTGCAACAATACAAAAACAACACTGCGGAAAATAATGCAGTTCAGCCCAATATTTGTAGGAGATCAATATAATGGTTTATTAATCACTTATAAATCAGCAAATCAATTTTATAATAGGGCCCATACAATTTACAAGAGAAAAATGAAGAACTTTGATGAAGAAACCCTCAAGAAGGAGGTGTTGCAACAATGTATTAGTTGCAAGAAGGCTTGACAACATTATATTATGAGCTGAAGTAGCTGTACATTACATATCAGATATAGAATAGATCTGTGTACAAAATATTAGATCCATATTAGATCTGTACACTATAAGAGTTCCTCTACACATTCCCCTTGGGGTTTTGAGCAAAACATGAGATACAAAGAGTAGATCTGAGATCTAAAGTTACATATCTGTAGTAAGCTTCAGAATTTTTGAAGTAAAAACAATACACGGCAGATCAGATCTGAAAAGAACATGGATCAGAAATCTAATCCATGGATCACCACAGTGAAGGGAAGAATCCCAAACACCGGAGATCTCTCCTCCAAAAGCATGCCAAAACTCCCTGCAACTTCCTTCTTGAAAATAACGCAGTTATGGGAGAGAAACTACGTTGTTGACTCTAGAAATGGTTTGGCCTGATGCCAAGATTTGATTATGCAGCTCCAATGATCCAATACTCTCTTATCAGGAGGATAGAAGGTTCTCCCACTGAAAAGAGGCACCATAATGGGCTAGATCTGAATAGATCTAGCCTCCACTTGCTGCAACTTACAAGGACAACCAAACACTCAACAAGATCTATGTTGTAGTTGGAAGATGTAGCTTGGCCAAATTCCTGATAGTGGACAAGATCAGCAAGACTCCTCCAATAGCTACTCAATGGAAGAGGTGGGATTCCCAATCAGGAACACCCTAGTGCTAAACAACACTATTCTCAGCTACGCAGCAAGAGAATAAGAAATTTCTAAACAGACAATATCTTCATAAAATATCAGATCATGAGAAACCTCTTCTTGATGTCCTCCTCTTCCTTTTATAAGTTAGAAATCCTGCCAAACCCTAAACCATCTCAATGATTTAGCTCTGTTCACATGTGTAGCCTCCAACTAGAACTGTGTTGTGCCTCTAGGAGGTTCATTGCATCTAGACAGCACTGATGATTTGGTCCTGGTAGACATGGTCAACTGATCCAGCCTCTTTCACACTTAAGTGTGCTTATGAAAATAGCTCAGATTTAGCCTTGTTCATACTGAGAATTGATTTATTTTCCGATTTAGGAGTTTTATTGATCCTCCTTTACAATTTTATTCACAAAAATAGGAAGCAAAACAAAATTGAATATTCCTATTAGCTTGGGCTAATTAGGAACATTACATCATTCTACATCTTGTGGCTAAGAAAGAGGTTGTCCAAATTGCAACACTTCATCTTTTAGGTGAAGCCAATGATTGGTGGTTTGGTCACATGGAGCATGCAAAGGTGACTAAATGTTCAGATTTCATTCACAAGTTGAGAAAGGAGTTTGATGTGAAGAAAACAGAGATGTGCCATAAAGAGACATTTCGTAAGGAGACAAAGGAGGATGTCAATCTTGTCACTCTGGACAAGGAGTCACTACATTCACCACCAGCTACAGAAGTACTTACATCCAGAGAAGATACACTTGCACCTCTGCAAGATACTCTTGAGTTCTTGACATATAGAGTCCCATGCATGATTTAGGATATGCATGAGTAAGAGGAGGAAGATTCCAGCACTGGTACATTGATATAAGAGCAGCAATCACTCTCACTAGCAGTTGGAGACACCATTGGCCTAGTTGGAGGAACTCTTGTGTTCTTGCAAGAGGTTCCCACACATCAGTTGATCCAAGGTATGCATACATCTTCATCACATGTTGTTTCAGTAGATCTTATTGAACTTATGGGCACATTCCATCAGGGCCAATGCATAACCAAGGGTTAGAACAAGATGTTGATCTGAAGCAGCAACATATCAAAGTGCAGAGGACCCTTGATCTAATCAAGGAGGAGATGAAGAGTTATCCTAGTTCATCATTGATGAGCTACATTCAACCCTTTGAGTTAAAGTGTAGAGTTTCAAAAAATGGGATGAGCATGATCCTATGTAAAATGACTAGTTATGAGATCAACATTGTGCCTTGTTTTGAGACAGCATATGTATTACCATGTAGATCTATAGCACTGTCACTTAGTAGCATTGATAATGAAGGGGCCCCATTATTCTTGGAGAATTCTGAAGGTAGCTTCACTCACAAAGAAATGGAGGTTAAGATGATAAATTGTAGACATATTGAGATGAGAAATATTTTCTCCTTTCTAGATGACACTTTCTCAATGAGCATCTCACAGCTCAAAGAGAAACTTCTAATTGCATTAGATCCATAAATTCATTGGTTTTGGAGGGCCAATGATGAGAAGAAGGTCTCATTGAGAGATCTCATCGGAGGTGCATTTAAAAATTTCATGGAGTGCAAAGTTATTCATCAGTTTGAGGAGGACGGTATTCTACAAATGGAGGATACCATGTTTATGCAGAACATCATTCATCATCCACATTGGGATTGTTACACCATTTTTTGGTCATCTAACCTATTATCATTAGATGGACCCAAGTACACCATGTAAGACTAATTTTACCCTAAGTAAAATTGCTTTCACTATGTAAAATAACTTAATAAACCACATTTATTAGGTTGTTTATGGTCTAAATAGGAAACCCCAAAAGGAAATATTGAACAAACCTATTTTGTTTAATTTTCCTCATGGAATAATCAATTAAACTATAATTTAATTATTATTCCTAGTCATGTTTAACCCAAAAACAAAGAAATTAATTAGATAAACCTTTATTTATCTTATTATTTTCTAGGAATAGTTATTTAAATCTTATTTAGATAATATTCCTCGTTAAATATGACCAAATCACCCACAAATAATTAAATAAATCATTATTTATTTAATTATCCTTCAACCACTTCCTTAAAAAGATAAATAAATCATTTATTTATTTATTATTAACAAATAAAGGGATTTGACCCAAGTCAAATACTTTTTCCCTCCAACAAATATAATAAAATATTCCATAAAAGGGTGGATCCGTTTGGTTAACATAGTTTTAATCATGCATAAGATCTAGAATATTTAATATTTATTTATAAATAGGAGGTTTCACTACCATTCTTCACCTTTTGTTTCCTATTAGATCCTCTTGGATCTATACACTTGTTCATTTTTCCATTATTTCTTTGTGTGAGATCCTTTGAGTTCTATTCTTTGTGTGGGTTTTCTACCAACAAGAGAGACACAGATCTGGAAGTGTGAGGACTTCCAAGAACCCATCCCATTGAGGAGAATTGGATACGCCTTCTTGTTTTCCTCCCAGGTGCCCTTAATACAAAAAATTCTTTCAAAAATTGTTCTTGTCTTGTCTATTGGTATATGGAGCAAACCCTTCTTTTTACTGCTTAATGTCTTTCCATGCATAGGTCTAGTTTTTTGCAACTCTTTTCTTGATCAACTAACCACAGATTTGAAGATATTGGCAGCCACTTTTGTTGTTAGGGCTATTATTTATGCGTAGCTAAAGTGGTCCCTTTTCGTACACTTCGACAAAGGATTCATACTAACAGGGATGAGTAGGTGAGGATGATAAGCAAGGGGTTGCATGAACACTTGAAGATATATGACATGGGCTAGCAGGAATATTTTTTATGCTAGTTTCTCTTGGGTGAGTTTGGTTACTACCCAAAGGCTCCTAATTCTTTGATCCATGCCTTGAAAAACACTCATGTAATGAGGAAGGAGGCATGGTTGTGCTGGCTGCTCTTGGGTGAGTATGGTTACCACCCAATAGCTAATATTTTTCTAATGCATGCCTTGTGTATCAATGATGGAATGAAAAAAAGAAGGCATGTTCACTTTGGTTACCCTTGAGAGAGTTTGGCCATCACATGACATCTCCCATGTTTATGTGTTTTGTATTGGTTGTAACATGGCATAATACTGTCATAATGTGTGATAATGGAGTTTGTTTGTATTGGGCTGGTATGAAATTATATATGTCCTTCATTATGTTGTTTTTTCTCCATGATTCACGTGATGATGTGAAAAGGCAGCAAGATATCTTGTTGCTTTGGTTTCTTTTGGGGCAGTTTGGCTTGACCATCTTACATGGAGGAGATGGAGGATGGCAACAAGAGGCCTTACTCAGGTGGTTACTATTGGGAGAATATGGTTTGACACTTTGGTCTACCCATATGTCTCAATTTCTTCTTTTGCATAATGTTGGAATGATGCTTGGAACCAACAAGGCCAACAGGGCTAAAGGTGAGGGCATGTCAATGCTCAATGTACTTCATGAAACATTGGATGAAGAGGTGTATTGTGAGATGGAGCTTTTCCTTTGTGGGAAGAACCACTTTACTTTATGTATCTCATGTATTGATGATGATTTTGGACATCATATGGTTGTCACTTGGTACTTCATGGTAGAAGGAGGACATATAACCATAGAGTTGGAGGTTATTCTATACATTTTTGAGAGACAACTTTGGACCCAAACATGCATGACACATTGCAGCAAATGGAGAATGCCTTCCTTATGTGGATTCCATTTGGAGGGAAATGGATGGCTTTGCATCTACTTTTGCAGTTGCTTGAGGACAAGAAAAAATTTTCCGGGGACGACTGTAATATTCCCAAATTTTCACATGATATTTGGAATATTAGAGTTCTTAATTTTCTTAATGAATTAAGTAAATAAAAGGATGGAGGGACCCATAATCCTGAAGATGAATAAATGTCCACTTACTATGTGTGAATGTGGATTAATTAAGCCTATATCTACATAATGAGGTAGTGGAGTAACTACTAATGTGAATGGAGTGGAGATCATGTCTCATTAATGAGATAGATCATGGAGGTTGAAGCAGTCAACTGAGATCATGGAAGGCATCTAATGAAATATCATAGAGCACTCATGATGAATTGATGGAGGAAGTGGTGTAATTAATGCACACATGTTGGAAAGGGTGTACATTGCATCTAGACATGATGGAGGACTTGGAGAGACAACGCAATCAAACATGGAGGATTATGTCCACATACACAGCATAGTTTAGAGGTGGGCCAAGGCATGGGAAGGCTCATAAACTATATAAAGGAGATGAAGACAAGAATGACGGTAGGCGATTGATTACAGAAGTTGATGTCTGTTTAGATCTGGATTTGTCAGTTTACATTCCATGCTTTCTTTGGCTATTTAGCTAAGATTGCAAGTGTTTTTTAGCACATGGTGTTCCTGGTCGGGAATCCCTCCTCTTTCATTGAGTAGCTCTTGGAAGAGGGTTGTACTTAATTCTACATTATGCATTGGTACTACTTATCTTTTCCATCACCCGCAGAACATCTACCTTCGAGAATTACACAATTTCTGAAGATCAGTTTGGAGGTGGAGGTTGTCTTCAGTATTTCAGTTGGAAAACCGGTGTAGGATTATTCCTCCCACCTTGGGCTTGAAGATCATAATTCCCAAGGCTTCATTTGAGATTTTTAATTATGCCAAACATTATTGACCTCATATCAGTAGCAGTCCCATCAAGGATTGCGCAGTCCATCATTGCAGATCCAAAGGAGGAAGGAAGTTACTAGTATTTCAGCTAGTAATCCTGTGAGGGATCATCCCCTCACCTTTCCATCCCTATTTCCATCGGCCTGGAGTCTATTGTATCATATTTCAGTCGGCATAGAGCCTTACCCTCTTGTACCATGTATTTTCTGTAGCAGTTTCATATTCAGTTGCTGCAACTTGAAGAAGGAAGAAGAGGAGGCAAGATCTCAAGCTCCCAGCTTGTAGATATGAAGGAGGGATCATCCCTCAAAGCTCAGATCTGTTTGTAGAACACATTGCAGCCATATTTGGATCATATCTAGCTTCATATTTGTATAACCTAGTAGTCAAAATATCAAACCCTAGGAGGGTGATTTTCAAAAGTTGTAGATCTGGAAAATCCTTTCTGGGTTATCTTGGGTTCCCATCACATTGGCAAGATCTTCAATCTTGGCATCATCAAAGCTCTTGAGCTCCATAGATCCTCATTTCCTTTTGCAGAAGTTTCATGTATATCAAAAGTAAGAGGAAAAACGTATTATTTCTTCTTGTAAGCTCACCAGTTATGCAATGCTACTTGTAGCATCATTGCGGGGTGATTCTAGGCCATCTCTTTGGCTAGATCCACTCATCTTTTGTACATTGTGTAACTGAATCCTCTTCATATAATAAAAATTCCCAGCTTCTCCGTATATTTTGATGTTGTCTTTAGATCTATTGTTTACTTAGTTTCAGTTCTTATATTGTGTTTCAGTATTATTGCATTTTCCCTTTTGGGATATTACACATTGTGAACTATGGAAACATAGGAATTTGGTTGTGTGTGGGCAATGTCTAGGGGATATTACCTTGTGACATACCCTGTTGTGCATTATGTTGAATCCCCTAAGGGGTATATCTCCTCTACCCTCTAGGGGTTGTGGGAGGAGTTGTATTTGGTGACACTGTGGGGGTTTCCAAAGGTTTGGTGTTGGGTGACCCCTGGGGGTTTCAAACTAAATATTCCTCGATAAAGGATGAACCAATAAGGGTGGTTGTGTGTCGTATTTGATGTTTGAATGGAAAAAGACCTGGAACTCCTCCCTCTAATGGGGGGAGGTCCAAAAAATGTCTAGATCAACGAGGTCCCATTGGGTCCATTATGGTGTCAACTCGGTCTAATTTTGGAAATATTTTTTAGTTTTTCTTAAAGGAGAGAGATTGTCATCAAATAAAAATGTGATCACATACATAAAACAAAGTGAAAAATAAAATTTAAGCTTCTCCATTAGACTAATACTATGTGATCAATGAATCAAAAAAATATGTTTTTGGTTGTTTCGCGTATGATACTCAAAAATCCTAGAAGACCTAATCATCCTCACACTCTCAAATGTACATGGGCCTTGCGAAGATATTGTAATATCCCAAAATTGAGAGAGCAACAATATTGAACACAATAATGGAAAAATTTAGTAAATATCAGTACACCAACATGTGAGACAAATGTAGAGCCATCTTATTAAACATATCAGCAATAATGGGCAAAAAATATTGAGGAACAATTCACTCAAGCAATACAACACAAGAGTCCACTAATAAAATATGCCAAAACATGAAATGTTGTTATACAAATGCCATGAGCCAATACAACACAGTTTTAGTGGGTAAAATGCTATAGGAAAAGTATAATAATATGGATCTACTGTTATATATCTCAGAAGGTGCTAGGGATAGAGATCTATGCTCCCAAGCACATTTCTAAGACAACCCAGAAATGGTTTCCGGAAATACTCCAAATGAAAAAATGCTTGAATGCAACCCTAGGGTTGAATAATAGCTACAAATGAATAACTAGAAAGGAGGTGGCTGAATTGATGTAGAAATGAATAGAACTCCTCCAATGGATCCTCCAAGTAAAAGGCTGATCCCTTCCTTGAAGATCTCACCCTCCAAATCAAGCACGTAATCCTCCACTGCAAGTTCTCATTGAAATAACGCAGTCTATGAGGGGATCTATGTTGTAGGAGATGAAAATAGGTTTTCCTAGTGCCAAAATATGAAATAAAGCCCAAGGAAATTCCTTGCTGGCCTCCCAATGGAAATAATGCTTCCTCAACTAAAAACAAGCTCAGAAAATGGCCCTACAAACCTTCCACTACTTCTACCCTACAACACAACAAAACTCTGAACAGAAATTGCGATGTAGAAGAAATTTGAAGCTTGGACTGATGCCGGAATGTGGACTATGCAACTCAATAATACCTCTCCTGAGTAGGCACTCGAAGTCCCTCAAGGATGAGTGTGGGATTCCCGCTCTGGAACACCCTTGTTCTAAACAGTATAGCAATATCCGCTAAACATATGAAGAGAGAAAGAACTCATACAGACCACAAAATAAATAATCAAAAACATGAATAAAATCCCCTTCTATGGCTGCCTTTCCCTCCTTATATTCAATTTGAGCCTTCTCACCTTGGACCCCACTCGTGAAAGCCTCTACTATCATGGATACTTTCTCCCATTAACACTACGTTGTCCCTCATTGATGATCCACTCTCTCCATACCAGCATTGTTGATTTAGTCAAACTTGACCTTGTCCACATGCTTTAGACCATGTTCACACTTGAGGGTGCTTTATTCAGCTATCAAGATGATCAATTTTCACATTTAGAGGTATTTTATTCCTACTAAAGATATTTATGGGTCTCCCTACCCACTTATTCATCTATCTAAATGACAAAATAAAAAATGAATATTCCAATTAGCTGCATGCTAATTTTGGAATATTATAGTCCTCCCCTCCCAAATGTTTCTTGTCCTTAAGCAACTGCAAGGATAGAACTGAAGAGCCTCCCCTCCTCCTCTTATAGCATCCTCATATGATAAGATTCTAAACTAAACAAGATGCTCTCTCATCAATATCTCCCCTAGTTGCTCCTCCCATGTGTACAAGTTATCCTTTGGTGACAAATCCAATTGGTTGTCATCCTAAAGTAGTGGGATATCCATGGAGGCAACTATCTACTGTCTAGAGGCCTTCCTAAAGCATGGAATCTGAAAATTTTGGGGAACCTTCATTCCCATGTGAAGCTCCCATCCCTAAGCTATCATCCAAAAAAAATGAATCACACTCCAAAGTGGTAACCCATAGAGAAACCCTTCCACCTCTAGCTCCTGCAATGTAGGTGGGTTGCATAGCTGAACATGATAGACCAAATTTTCTACCCCACGCTGTCTCTCTCTCCACTTATGATATGTGTAGAATTGTTGCTGATTTTGGGTTGCAATAAGGTTGCCTTCAAGAGGCCAAAAGGCAACTAGATCCTCAAAGACCCCCTCTTTAGTTCTTGCCCAAACCATCCCGTATAAAGTGAATAGAACATCATCACAATATGGACTCCAAATGACAAATGTACTGAGTGTTATATGAGATGTTGGATGGTACCAATAGTTTCCCAAGTGGATACAGCACAGTTTTACTACCTCTTGTTTCATAACATCATGTGGCAAGTCGTCTCCCAACCATTTGCTAGTTGTGCATGTTTTCTCATCTACTAGAACGTATTAAATGGCATTCTGTATAAACTAAGCACACCAAGGATAGAACAATACTTTCCTTGAGCCATACAATAAATGGCTTTCTCCACCACAAATTTTGGTCTTAGAAATACGATGAAGCCCAAATATAAATTTTCCCTCTTGTGGAGCAATGCACTATATATAGATGGCAAGAGAATGCAAGTAATTTGTTAGATGATCAAAAAATACAAAAATACAACTCTTACCATATACTGTGATTAGGATGATGATGAGATCCATGGATGATCTCTCCATAGTGGTATGATATGTCTCCATGAGACCTTGGTGAATGGAAAGGAATGAACCATGTGCTGCATGTAAAGCCTTCTTCTTATGCTTGGAGATCCAAGTCAAGAAGATCATATCATAGTAATGTATGTCTCCATCCACCACTCCATCACTCGCATCTCTCACTTTCCCATCAAGTGCATCATATGTGAAGTGATCCTGGGAACACTTCATCAACAAATCTGAACTCCCAAGTGACATGGTTGTTGGCCTTTGTGATAAGGCTCTTGTCATCTCATAACTCCATCCTTCGACATGCCAAATGCCAAATTCATCTGCCATAATGCTTCTCTATATGGAGGGCTCCTTCCTATGTGGAAGTACATCCTGATTCTCCAAAGCTGAGGAATATCCCCTTTGCACCATGATTGTGCTATTGTAATATTCAAAAAAGTTAGCCTTAAGCTAAATGGAATATTATAGTTTGTTTTAGCACTAGGTTGGTGAATAAGTGGGTAGGGAGGCCCATAAATATCCTTAGGAGGAATAATAACACTCCTAATGTGAAAGGAGGAATAATAAATAGCTGTATTAAGAACCTTTGGGTGTGAATTAGAGGGAATACATGTTGAATAGGTCAACTTTGACCAAATCATTATCATTGTCATGGAGGAGTGGCATTTATGATGAGACAACGCAATTTTAGTGGAGGACAACTTGCATGAGCTTGGTGGAATTTATGGATGGGACCCAATGTGAGAAGGCTCACACACTATATATGGAGGGGATCGTAGATATTTTTATTCATGTTTTAGATTATTATTTGATATTGGTCTGTTTAGACTTTGCATCCTTTAGCTGTTTAGCGGGGTTTGTTGTGCTATTTAGCACAAGGGTGTTCCAGATCAGGGATCCCTACCTCATCCTCAAGGAAGGAGAGGTTCATTGGACTGAATTTCCTCATTCTAGCATTCTGTCCAAGCTACCTCCTTCAGCTACAGCGCAGTTTCTGTTTAGAGTTGGGTTGTGTTGCAGGGTGCAACAAAGGAGGATCACATAGAGCCAATTATGGGCTTGTTTTCCAGTGGAGATGTAGCCTATCCATTGGAGGGTCAGCAAGGAGGGCTCCTGGGCATATTTATATAATTTTTGTGTCAGTAAAACCATCTACCATCCCTCACAGCGCAGTTTCAGTCTAGATCTATGTTATTTTTAGTGGAAGTTGCTAGAAGCATTCATTGAGGTCATCAGGAGGGTCTATTTCTGAATGGAGGGATCAACCTTCTATTGAGAAATACCATTGGAGGAGGAAATTATAATTTCAGATCTGTCATAGCCTCATTCTATTCAGTTCCAAGTTGCAGTGACATATCAACCCTAGGGTTATTTGTCACGTTGTATATTTTTCTTCGTATTTCTAGCAATCTTTTCTGGGTTGGCTAGAAATCATGTATTAGAGCCCATATCTTCCTTTCTGGGAATTTTTTTTGTATCTATCAGCCATATTCCATCAATGTACATTTACAGCAACTTCTACACTAATATAGACAGCACTTTCACTGCTTTCTGGCATTCTATACAGTAGCAACAACTCATGTGCTTATTGATATGAACATAGGAGGCTTGTTCTTATTGCTTGAGTGACTTGACCGTCAAAATATTTTTGTATATTTTTGCTGATATATTAATAAAATTATGGCTGCATATTGATCCCTCTTATGATATGTTCATAGTTGTTGTGTTTTACATTATTATGTCTTGTATTTCTGCTATTTCCATTTTGGAATATTACAGTGGTATCAGAGCATAATCTTGGCTCATCCTGTGCATTCAATACATTATGCCATTAGGAGGAGAATCTTCTCACAAAAAGGAGAATTTTTACAGAAAAAACAAAGGCATGACTCCATTATTTGGAAAAATGAAGGAAGAGAGGCTCTCCTAGCTTCTTTTTCAAACTGTGAAAAATATCAAGGAAGATATCAAGGAGATGAAAAGGGAGAGGTGTAGAAAATTTCCAAGAGGGTTTGAAAGTGAAGCAAGCCCTAAATATTCACATGATGGGTGTGAGCATTCAGCCATACATTTAGATCCACAACACAGTTTATTTCCCACATTTTCTGCAAGAGAAATGGAGGAAGAAGATGCACCAAAGGAGGAGACCTTGAGTGACTATCTTCAGGAGTATGAGCCTCAATATTGGAGATTCAAAGAGCACTTGGACTTCCAAGGGTTTTTCCAACTCAAGGAAGACAAAAGATCCAACAACCATAACAGAATCAAGAGAGGTAGAATCTTTCTTCCTAACTTTGATGGATCATCAAAGTGCACAACCAAGGCTTGGGTGAAGGAGCTAGATTCCTATTTTCATCTACACCAAGTCTCAGAAAAGGAGGCCATTAGAGTAGCGGCGATGCACCTTAAAGGTATGGCCCATGTTTGGTGGTTTTATAGTTCTGCTTCATTTCATCATGCAAGTGTAAATACTTATCCAAGGTTCACTAAGAATATAGTGAAAAAAAATTGATATTAAACATTGTAAAACATATTTTGTTGAACTCAAAAATTCAAAAACTTTGCATGAGTTGGAGGGATATATTTTACCAACTTCACTCCATATTTCTATTGAAAGGGATAGAAACATGAATAATACATTGCCAAGGGCAATATCCCCACTTCTTGAAGAGCCCTCTTCTATAGATGAAGACATGGAGATTCCTCCTTCAAGGGAAGACCAAGATCTAGGATCTCTCATTGATGATGAGACATTCTCACATATTGATGAGGAGGATGAGAAAAGAAGAGCTAACAACGTTGTACCATTAGGAGAAAATCCATCACCACATGGATGTGGAAAGGGAGCCATTGCTTCCATTAGAGGAGCCCTTGTGTCTTTTCAAGGAGTTCCAAATGATCTAACATGTGGGAACCAAAGCACAATTCCATAGCAGCATGTATCAGTTATTGTGGATTGTGAGTCTTGATAGATGGAAGGAGAAGAAAAGAAGGATCAACATCAATGGACGATGATCATTCACCCTTATCTATTTTAGGAGGTTTTTGCATAGAATAAGGAGACTGTATTACATAGTGAAAGGAGGGAAAAATCAGTCCACTCGTATATACAGTCTACTTTAGATCTTGATGTCTCACTACATGGGGGCATTCCACTTGGGAGGCCACCAGATCTAGAGTTGGTGAGAAACATATTACCATTTGGTTCACCACTCTTAGATTCCAGAGGGTTGAAGACCTTGGAAGGTTCTAGTACAACGTAGAGAGTCTGGGATAGACTCAAGGAGGAGGGATACACTCTCCCATTTTTAGCATTACCCACTCTCACTACATATTCTGCACTGATAGAAGTTGCTGCAGTGATGAAGGATGGCACCACCATGGTGCAAGGGAGCTACTCTATGGATTGGCAGAAAAAGAGGGTACTCCCCTTGAGGAAGGAATCCTCCATATATTGGAGTAGATGGAGGCCACTCATGCTTACATTGGCCAAGATCAGGAGGTTCTTTTTAGATGGTAGCTTCTCATGGGATTCCAACTTCCAAAGGACACTACTTCTACTTGAGCATGAGCAACTTCATGATGCACATGGTAGCACTTTGGAGGATGAATTTAGCATGAGGGATGTCACAGGAAAATACAACAGCATGTGGGGAGCTTCACATTTCTGATCTTCAGTGTTGTCTCTTAGGAGGATTGATCCATATTGGAGGTCTCAACTCTTGGTAGAGTACTCCAAGGATCTTGGTGCTTGCATGATTCTTGATGACTCGAAGGGAGATGATAGATACATGCTGGATGATGGGGTCGTCTATTCTTATGGCACAGTATTCTTGAATAGAGCTTACAAGCTCAAGAAGAAGTTGTTACATGCAGCACAAGTGGGCTTTCTTTCCATGCACTTTGATGCATATCATTCCTTGATGGAGGAGTTCACTTGGGAAAGCATCCAGCAGGATGTATATTAGCATATGGAGAGATGCATAGCCCATATGATGATGGAGATGTTGTCACAACCACTTCCCTACTCGTTGAGAGTGAGGGAGAACCTTCAGTTGAGCCATTTCAGCTCAATGACCAAAGTACATACTAGAGAATGTACATTTATGCATTATGATTTGTACTTATTTAATTTTTGTGAGCAGAAAATTGTACCAAGGAGGATCATTCCTTCTTGTATATTGTATTTTGATGTACTTGAGACCATTTTCAGCATTTATGTTGGCCATTATATTAGTGGTTTGTGGGAGATGCCACATGATTCTTGGTGTGCACCATTGGCACCAAATTTTACTTTTATGATCCCATCTTGTAGGATGATTGTGGCAGAAAACAAGTGGCTGAAAAGAAACTTGTTATAATTTGTTTTAAGGTAGGTAGGGGATGCACTGCACTGGTTCCACATGTGGGACTATGATCCACCTCCCGGTTTTCATATGGCAACTTATTTTTACTTTTTTTTCTTCCATATATTGATGGTGTTCTTATTCTTATTGGAAGCTTTGTTGGGAGGATGGCACAAGAGTTGGAGGAGCCCATTGGGAGTATGATTCTCCATACTTCATATGTTTCATGTTTCATGAGAAACAATGGGCAAACCATGATTGCCACACTACATCTCTTGTCTTCATGTGGGAGGAGCCATTTGGAGAACTTGAGTTCTTGGGAGAGGCACTACATGGATGTTTTGATTAGTGGGGTAACTTGGGACATTCTTGGAGACCATAATATTCTAGCCCAAGATCAGTAGCAGCCCCATACATATCATAAATGGAGAGAGAAACAACATGGGTGGAAAAATATAATCTCTCCATACAGCCCCAATACATTGCATGAACCCGGGGTTGAGGATTTCTTTGATCAGCTACCTAGGATGGCTCATTTCATTTGGATGATAGCATGGGTATGGAAGTCTCTTATTGGGATGGAGATCCCCAATTCTCATAATCTCACTTACCTTGAGGAGGCCATTAGACAGCAAGGAGGTTTCCACTCACACCTTCCACTTTCTCATGATGTGAGCCATTTGGTTTTGCATGCTTGTGAGAGTGGGTAATGTGAACCATTGGTTTAGCTATTATTTAATTGTTTCCTTAGGAGGCCCATTTCAGACCTCAAAATTCCCCTAATGGGTGGGGATTATTGATGAGGAGGCCACAAGAGGAGTAGGGGAGGAATTTTGCTCCACCTTTATAGTTTATTGAGGACAAGCAAGATTTTGGAGGGGAGGACTGTAACATTCCAAAATTTTAGCCTTTAGCTAAATGGAATATTATAGTTTTTTTTAGCACTAGGTTGGTGAATAAGTCGGTAGGGAGGCCCATAAATCTCCTTAGGAGGAATAATAACACTCCTAATGTGAAAGGAGGAAGAATAATCAACTAGATTAAGCACCTTTGGGTGTGAATTAGAGGAGATACATGTTGAATAGGTCAAATTTGACCAAATCAACAATGTTGTCATGGAGGAGTGGCATGTATGATGAGACAGCACAATTTTAGTGGAGGAGAACTTGCATGAGCCTAGTGGCATTTATGGATGGGACCCAATGTGAGCAAGCTCGCACACTATATATGGCGGGGATTATAGCCATTGTTTTTCATGTTTTAGATTATTATTTGATATTGGTACATTTAGACTTTACATCCTTTAGTTGTTTAGCGGGGTTTGTTGTGATGTTTAGCACAAGGGTGTTCTAGATCAGGGATCCCTACCTCATCCTCAAGGAAGGAGAGGTTCATTGGACTACATTTCCTCATTCTATCATTCTATCCAAGCTACCTCCTTCAGCTACAACACAGTTTTTGTTTAGAGTTGGGTTGTGTTGCAGGGTGCAGCGAAGGAGGATCACATAGAGCCAATTATGGGCTTGTTTTTTAGTGGAGAGGTAGCCTATCCATTGGAGGATCAGCAAGGAGGGCTCCTGGGAATATTTATATAATTTTTGCATCAGGCCAACCATCTACCATCCCTCACAGCACAATTTCAGTCCAGATATGTGTTATTTTTAGTGGCAATTGCTAGGAGGGTTCATTGAGCTCATCAAGAGGGTCTATTTCTAAATGGAGGGATCAGCCTTCTATTGAGAAATACCATTGGAGGAGGACATTATCATTTCAGATCTGTCATAGACTCATTCTATTCAGTTCTAGGTTGCAGTGACATATCAACCCTAGGTTTATTTGTCACATTATATATTTTTCTTGGTATTTCTAGCAATCTTTTCTGGGTTGGCTAGAAATAATGTATTAGAGCCCATATCTTCCTTTCTGGGCATTTATTTTGTATCTATCATCCATATTCCTGCAATGTATGTTTACATCAACAGCTACACTGATATAGACAGCGCTCTCACTACTTTCTGGCATTCTATATAGTAGCAGCAACTCATATGCTTATTGATATGAACATAAGAGGCTTGTTCTTATTGCTTGAGTGGCTTGACCGTCAAGATATTTTTGTATATTTTTGATGATATCTTAATAAAATTATGGCTGCATATTGATCCCTCTTATGATATTTTCATATTTTTTTTGTTTTAAATTATTATGTCTTGTATTGCTGCTATTTCCATTTTGGAATATTACAGCCATCCTCTCCTCCTGAAATGTCATGCAAATTATGGGAGAAAATCAGCCCATACTTTCCCAAGAGTATCCAAAGAAACAACAAATCTTGTTGCCTCTTCATCTCATCATCATACAAGTCATGAAGTAGCATCATGATAGTTGACTTGTAGAATGTCGCATACAACCAAATCTTCTGCTACCATAACATATGGGTGCCATGCAATGGCCCAAACCATAACATACCCTCTGAGATAGGATATGTAACATGATGGCCAAACTCTTTCAAGAGTAGCTAGCGCAACGATGCCTCCTTCTACCCTGTGTCATAGATCTACAAGTGGCTCACCAACCTCTTGCCCACCATCCTCACCCATCCATCCGAATGTGGTTGTCTCCTACCATGCTCCATTTGGTATCCCTCCAATGGAGAATACCATCCTCCCAAATCTGATCACTACCTTTGCACTTCATGAGATGTTGAAGTGCAACCTCCTGGAGATCTCTACATGAAGATGACTCATCAATGACCAAGTTGAACCCATAAGGTTCCAAAGATACTCTAGGAAAAAGCTTCTCATTGAGCTTTGAGGTGCTCATAAAGAAGAATCTATCATAGTAATGGGAGATGTTATCCATCATAAGATGTCTTTCATCAACCATCTGCCTATCCAATGTTATACAAGTATAAGGGTCACCATAACGTCCTAATAATATTTGGGCCCCCAACTCATCATTGTAACTCAATGACAACATTGTTGATCTCCATAATGGTGCATCTGTTGTCTCATGATCATGCACAATGTTGAACACACAATTCTACATTGGATTGATTAGGATTATGCTCATCCTATGCTCAAAAACTCTACACTCCAACCCAAAGTGTTGTGTGCATATCAACAATGAGAAACCAAGATGACTATATATCTCCTCCTTAAACCAGTCGAGGGTCCTATGCATAGTGATATTATGCTGCTCAAAATCAGTAGCGTGCTTTGACCCTAGGTCATGCACTTGTCCTGATGGCATGTCCCCACAACTCTCCATAGGATGTGCTGAAATAATATCGGGTGGAATTGTTTGCATACCTTTGTTAAGCTAATCCTTGGCAACATCTTGTACTACTACAAGGATTCCTCCCACTGGTGTAATGAATCCTCCAACTGTTGGCGATGGTGATGGTTTCTCCTCTACTATTGCACGAGTGATGTTATAAGTCTCCTCCTCCTCATGCATCTCCTGAATAATGCATAGGAATCTTAATGTGAAGAGATCAATACCACCTTGCAAAGATGCAAGTGTTCCTTCTCCTGATGCAAGTACTCTTGCAGCAAGTGAATGTAGAAGTTTCTCTTCTTCCGGAATGATAATGATGACATCTTCCCTTGGCTCCTCATGTACTTCATCATCAATGCTGGAAAATGTCTCAATAGGAATCTCCTTCGGTTTTCTTCTATCAAACTTCTTGATTGGCCTTTGAGTAAAATATACATAAGCAGACACTCTTGCATGTCTCAAATGGCTTAACCACCAAATGTTTTCTTCGGCCTCAAGATGCAGTGCTGCAATCTCAAAAAATTCTCTTTATACTACTGGATGTAGCAGGAAGAATGCATCAGACTTTTTCCTCCAAGCCCTTGTTGTGCATGTGGATGACACATAAACTGTAGACAATAGGAATCTATTGTGCTTTCTCCTTTTATTTCTCCAAGGTCTCCTCTCTTCCTTGATCTGAATGAACTGCTGGAGAGTTATATTTTCTTTGAAAGCCCTTGATTGAGATTTATGTTCGGCAAGGTACTCACTTAGAATCTCATGATCTAATTTTCCTCCATCTCCATGCCTTTCACCTTCCTCTTCAAAGAAAGTAGACATACTAGATTGAAATGGATCTCTATGCAATACCGGTTTCTTCTTCTGCTGATAGGAAGTGCATGGACCTTCCTCATCTTGAAACCCTCTTGAGGTCTCATTGCATCTCTCCATTCTCATTTGCTTGACCTCCTTGGAGAGGTCCTTCATACATCTGAAAAGATATGAGACAAGACTCATACCCTCCATCATTTTAGATCTCTTCTTATTCTTCTTATTCTTCTGATAGCATATTGGTTGAAACTAACAGGCTGAGCCAAGATTATGCTCTGATACCACTGTAATATACCAAAATTGGGAGAGCGGAAATATTGAACACAATAATGGAAAATAACAGTAAATATCAATACACCAACATGTGAGACAAATGTAGAGACATCTTATTAAACATATCAGCAATAATGGGCACAAAATATTGAGGAACAAGTCACTCAAGAAATACAACACAAGCCTCCATTTTGCAAATATGCCAAAACATTAAATGCCACTATACAAATGCCATGAGCTAATACAATGCAATTTTAGTGGGTAAAATACTACAAGAAAATTATAAAAATATGGATTTTTTGTTATATAGCACAAAAGGTACTAGGGATAGAAATATATGCTCCCAAGCACATTTCCAAGACAACCTAGAAAGGGTTTTTGGAAACACCCCAAATGAAAAAATTCCTTAATGCATCCCTAGGGCTGAATAATAGATGCAACTAAATAACTGGAAAGGAGGTGGTTGAACTTATGTAGAAGTGAATATAACTCCTCAAATGGATCCTCCAAGTTAAAGGTTGATCCCTTCCTTGAAGATCTCACCCTCCAAATCAAGCATTCAATCCTCTACTGCAAATTCTCACTAAAATAACGCAGTCTATGTGGGGATTTGTGTTGTAGGAGATGAAAATAGGTTGGCATGGTGCCAAAATATGAAATAAAGCCCAAGGACCTTCCTTGTTTGCCTCCCAATGGAAATAATCCTTCCTCCACAAAAAACAAGCTCAGAAAATGGCCCTACAAACCCTCAACTGCTTCTACCCTACAACACAACACAACTCTGAATAGAAACTGCATTGTAGAAGAAAGCTAAAGCTTGGCTTGATGCTGGAATTTGGACTATGCAGATCAATAATACATCTTCTGACTAGGCACTCGAATTCCCCCAAGTATGAGTGTGGGATTCCCGCTCGGGAACACCCTTGTACTAAACAGTACATCAGTCTCCGCTAAATCGCTGAAGAGAGAAAGAATTCATACATACCACAAAATAAATAATCAACAACATGAATAACATCCCCTTCTATGGCTAAATTTCCCTCCTTATATGCAATGTGAGCCTTCTCACCTTGGGCCCCACTCATTAAAGCCTCTACTATCGTGGAGACTTTCTCCTATTAACAATGCATTGTCCCTCATTGAAGATCCACTCTCTCCATACTAGCACAGTTGATTTGGTCAAACTTGACCTTGTCCACATGCTTTAGCCCATGTTCACACATGAGGGTGCTTTTTCAGCTATCAATATGATCCCTTTTCACATTAAGAGGGATTTTGATCCAGATTTATGCAAGAACGCAATAGAATAAACACATAACCATAAATACAGAGATGCAGTGGAAATAACACTTCATTTCATTAATATCAAAGAGCTGAAATTTGCTTACAGACAGAATGGAAATAAAAATAGCTAGGGCATTGGTAGCTATCTCTGAGAAGAGATGTGGCAGCTACAGTCCTCTGAACTGTGTTACAATGAGGCTCGAGGGCCTATTTATTGTTTAGAAACAATGTAGAATCTGAAATGTCCAAAAACCTAACCGTAGGAGATGAGGCGCCAAAACTGTGGGCGCCTGTTTGGGTAAATTGGTGGTTCAACTTCCCGGGGGCGTAACTTTGGCACCCAATCTCTGTTTGACGCGATCAATAGCTCGTTAGAAAGATCTATCCGAGGAGTACAACTTTTGAATGAGAAGCATCGGTCCATGGACCCATGTTTCTCTCCGTTTTCCCAAAAAACGTCGTTTAGGGCCTCAAAACAGCTTTGAAAGTTCAGGACCCAAAAAAATGCTAAAAATAGTAAGTTTTGTTGCAACTTGAAAATTTAAAGAACTGATGGTAAGTTGTGCTAAAAATAGTAAGTTGTGCTGAATGTGAAGAGCTGCAAGAATTGATGGTGCTAGTCCAAATGGAATAGGTGGGTGGCCACCGATATCCACCTAGATCATTCCTCCCTCCTTAGGAAGCAATGGTCCCCATTGCGTTGAGATCCTCCATGAGATGAGGCAAATTCTGTTGAACTGAGTATTAGATATGTTGAAGATGTCAAGGACCTGCGGGTGGACATGCTGGATGCATTTAGTAAATTTGGTTTCTTTATCAGCCTTACACAGTACATGTTTGGATTATGTATGTGTAGTTGCAGGATGTATGGCAACATCAGGCGGTGGTGCGTTGGGAGTTAGATCAATGGAGTGCTTGTCCTAACAGTGTAGAGGAACCTCTATGAGTGAGGGGAAAACTTCCTCGTATTCCTCCATGACTTTTTCCATCTGCTGCAGCCGTGTAAGGGAGCCCTATTTCGAGGTTGTGGCCACAATATTTTTCTTTCCTTGTGACTGACTTGTAAGGAAAATGAATTTCCTGGTTTGGGAAACAATCTTACTGCATTGTTTTACAGTAGTTAAAGAGATTACAGGAGGCGGTGCTACCTCCGGTATCCTGTACAAGCTATTTCCCAAAGCAATAATAATATCACGAGGCCTAGACTCATACACAGCATGTCGCCTCCACAAGTATGGTTGGCCCAATAATACATCAGCTACATCAAGAGGAGCAACATCACACAATACCTCATCCGTGAATGGCTTGATACTGTACGGAAGGCGGCACTGTTGGCGGATGCGGAGATCTCTCCCTGGGTGGAGCCACCTGATGGTATACTGCTGCGGGTGTGCTATGGTAGGTAGGTCGAGCCGCTTCACGACCTCTACTGAAATGAGGTTCTTTTCGCTTCTGCTATCGACGATAAATTGCAGTGGAGAACCCTTCACCCACATCTACGACTGGAATAGGCGCTCCCCCTCCTCTGGATCCTCCGGACCCTCCCTCTGGATCTTGGTGGTGGCAAAAATAGCACTGGTATCCGCATCAATGATCTGATTCCCTTTGTCATTTCCTTTGTCTAGTTCTAACTCAGGATCAGAAAATGCATCTAATTCGGGTGCCTTTAGTTTGGCCACCAAAGACTGTTTGGCCTGACACTCATTTCTGTTGTGAGTGGGGCTATTATGAAATTCACACCACTTCCCTGTGTCCTTCTTTGGATTTTTGGTGTTGTTCTAAGTCGCATTGCTTTGGCCTTGCCCCTTGTTCTTCGGTTCGGGGGCACCTTTCAGATTTGTAGATCCAAAGTCTCGCTTCTTCTTCTTAAATTTCTGCTCGATCTTTGTGGCATAGCGATATTCCATGCCAAGCGATGTAATGTCGAGGAACTCCATTTCCTCCTGAATGTGTTTATGCAGAAAGCCATGGTACTTGAGCACCAAATTTCTCTCTGAATATTTAATACCCAACTTTTTGCGTAGGGTATGGAACAGATTCGTCAGTTCGTGCACATCTTGATCCTTTTGTTGCTGCAACGTGGTCCATTGGATGTATTTGTCTTCATAGCTCCCCATGGGGTAATATTGTTCCTTGATGCCATCTCGGAACAAATTCCAAGTGGGTGTGGCTGAGAACAGAGAGGTTTCCCCTTCGCCCTCTTGCTCACGGTAGGTTTCCCACCAGTCTTTGACATGGGGGGCAGCTTTGAGGAGTGCAAAAATAATCTTTTCTCGGTCAGAGAAGTCATGGACTGAGAAATACCCTTCCAACAAATTTAACCATATGTCTACGGTATCTTCATCTATTTTTCCTTCAAATATAGGAATGTCAAATTTTACCTGTACCTTGAAGGGAGTGGCGCCTCTAGAGTGGCTGTTGGATGCATATGCGCCATATGTGGGCAGTCGTTGAAGGATTTGAGCAAAGTTATCCATCATCGCGTTCCTTTGTTTCTCGAGGGCCTCCTCGAGAAATATTTTGATAGGATCTCCTGCTCCCTCGTCTTTCTTTTCTTCCACCATGGGAGTTCGTCGGGGTTTGTGAGGCTAATCTTGCAAGGGTTCAACCAGATCGAGCCCTAACTCCTTATACCCTGACCGTGTTGGGGACATGCAAAGAAAAACAAAGAAAGAGAAAACCCGCTTTGATACCACTGATCCAGATTTATGCAGGAACGCAACAGAATAAACACATAACCATAAATACAGAGATGCAGTGGAAATAACACTTCATTTCATTAATATCAAAGAACTGAAATTTGCTTACAGACAGAATGGAAATAAAAATCGCTAGGGCACTGGTAGCTATCTCTGAGAAGAGATGTGGCGGCTACAGGCCTCTGAATTGTGTCACAATGAGGCTCAAGGGCCTATTTATTGTTGAGAAACAATTTAGAATCTGAAACGTCCAAAAACCTAACCGTAGGAGATGAGGCGCCAAAACTGTGGGTGCCCGTTTGGGTAAATTGGTGGTTCAACTTCCGGGGGGCGTAACTTTGGCACCCGATCTCTGTTTGACACGCTCAATAGCTCGTTAGAAATATCTATCCAAGGAGTACAATTTTTTAATGAGCAACATCGGTCCATGGACCGATGTTGCTCTTCGTTTTCCCAAAAAAACATCATTTAGGGCCTCAAAACGGCTCCGAAAGTTCAGGACCCAAAAAACTGCTAAAAATAGTAAGTTTTGTTGCAACTTGAAAATTGAAATAACTGATGGTGGGAGTTCAAATGGAATAGGTGGGTGGCCACCAATATCCACCTGGATCATTAAGGCCCCGAAACGGCTCCGGGAGTGGAGCACTGGGCCTAATCTTCACCCCTTTTGAATCAAGTCTCAGTAGTGCTCGGGAATTTTGTTCCGTGGGCGGATAGATGAATTTTAAGCTCCCTATATAGTCAAATTCTATGTTTCAATAATGTAGAATGACCATGGCGGTTGATTGGAGGCCTACCCCCAATGGTCCTAACCTGAACTATAACTTCTTTTGTGGCCCCTGTGGGGAGAATTTAGTGAGTTCGATTAATGGTTAGTTTTAAGGAGTCTTAATTTGCTTAAGGTGTGCCTTGGTGAAGCGACCGTAATAAGAAGACCAAGTCCTAACTTGCTGAAGCTTTGTTTATGTAATGAAGTGTACAATCACAATGTTATAAGATGTGGATATGTGATGATCCTTTACACTCCCTTCCTAATTACACTATGTGCGATTGATCCTTTCAGAAAGTATACAATGTGCGGATAATGGGCCGCTTACAATTTTTCATAGTTAGACTAAATGTTGCAATATAGGGAGATGGAAAAATATCAAAATAAAGCTTTCATATGCATACCCAGGCTCACCAAGAGGTGTGAGGGTGACATATATTGCTTTTCTTTTTTGATACTTTAATCCTAGTCCTGAATCCTAATGAAAATTTTAAACTAAATTAATGCAAAAATTTTGAAAAAAATGAAAACTAGCTAAAGATTTGTGGATTTATGGGCCACTTACTTTCTACTAATTAATCCTATGTGTTTGGTGTCTATTATCAGTAACTAGTTCATTCAAACAGCATGTGTGGATTTAAAATCCAGTTACTTGCCTCCCAATTAAACTATGTGAATTTGTGATAATAAACTAAAATTAAAACAGTGTAATAGCTAAGCTAAAGTTCTACCACAAACATGTCCTAATCAGTTAAGAAACACCATAACAGAGTGATGGTAGATTTTTTATGGGTTTCCAATCACTTTACAATTGCAAAAAATGAAGAAAATCAGTGAAAAAGTGCTCATTGGTTTCCGCACAACTTATTTTCACACAACTACGCAAATTGCGTGTCTGTCTGGGCTAAACGTGTGTGGGTTTGTTGTGCACAAAAATTCCACCTTCTCTGAACTGAATCCCTTCATAGAGGTTGAATGAGATAAGTTGAGGGAAATAAGGAATGGTCTGCAGCCATCTTGGGTAGAAGAGAGGTCCTGCAAAACAACAACCACTTATCTTAAGAAGAAAAATAAGTGGAGTCACCAATCCTATATTGGTGCATTTGGCACGTGGGTGTACAAAATGCACTGTGCTTAGTAGGGGAGTTTTATTTCCTACAAGCAATGAAACAGGGAAAAATGAGTTGTTAGATGGTTAGTGAAGCATCATAACATGTAGAAAACTAGTTATAAAATATAGCATGCTACAATAGAGGAGGAAACAAGAAACAAAAAATAGAGATACAATACAAGCTCAATATCGAGTTTAAACAAACTAATAATACCAATGAAGAAATTAGGTAAAAAAGAGGTAGAACGCTTAAACACTTGCAGTGAGTCCTTAGAGCTATGGAGCTCTAATATTCAAATAAATGAGATTTCTTCCCTTAAGCTTCTTGCAAGCCTCTCTCTCTCCTCGAATGGGTGGTAGGATAATGGATAGTTGATGCACTTCTCCTCTTGTATTGAGATGTTGGATGGCCAAAAAATGAATCCCCCCACTCCTTGCTGCTTGAAACACACAAGGTTGGTTTTCTCTTGGGAAATTTGGCCAGCATAACAATGTGTTCTAAATTGTTCTTCCCATGATGATCTTTTATAGGAAAAATTCAAATTTCCCTCCCTCTCTTGGTAAAATTGTGGATGGTGACCCAAGACTGGAGGTTGATTCCATTGTGTGTTACACTTGAGGCCTCAAGGTGGCTCCAAGGCGGTTGTCCTTAGCGGCCTTAAGTGGAGAATATTCTTCCTTAAGTGTGCCAAGTGGTCCCGGGTGGTGACCTTCCACCATACCCAGGATCACGCGGCTATTTGGGGGATAGCTGCAGATATCTCTGCTACTATCAAAGAAAAGGCCGCGTGGAGTGCTTAGTGCCAGTGCTTTATGTGTGCTACTTGATAAATTTTCCTGTTTGAACTTAGAAAATGTTAAATTTTCCAGATTGTTTAATGTATTTCTTTCCTATAAATCCTTCTGCTTGACATTTCATTATGTCTTTTTCCTGTCTGATTTTCCAGTGATAACATTGAGCATGAGTATTCCTACCTTGGAGATGATGTTATTATGATTGATACTTGGTTTCCAGTGTTTCTTCGATTTGGTCCCTTGGTTTTGACTCCTTCCTCGCATTTTGATGCATGTTTTTGTAATGCATTTTAGCCATTATTTTCTCTTCTAACCTCATGCATTAGGGAACATTTGTTATAACGATGTTTTCCACATTATTTTAGTGAGAGAAACCACATGTCATCTTCCTTCATTTTTTGGCATGAATTTATTCCTTCTCCTCCTTATCTAAGCTCAATCCAAAACCCATCGCTCCCATAACCTTCGCATCTTGTGTACCCATCACTCCATGTTTGTGTGCATCCTATCACCCGATTTACAACTTATCCTCTTCCTAGGAGTGATGGAGGTCAAAATTCTAGAATTGGTTGTTCACAAGGAGATTAGTGTTGGCTCACTAAGATTTATATTTAAAAACAATCCTAATGCCTACATTAATCATCAACCCAGGGTAAGTCTTTTTATTTCAAGAGTGTTCAGCACGATATATGCAAGTGAAACTAGAGGTTATTAAATCAAAATCGTTGCAGAAGAAAATATAATTCTCAAAGTTCAATCAAAGCAATAAAATCCATCATCAAATAACTTCAACCAATTAACTCAACTTAATTCTACTATGTTCTATGAAAGAAGATGGAAATACAAACTTAAAGGAATTCTCACTGAATCATAATTACAGACTAACATATACATAAATCTATTAACATCTACAACAATCTATTAATCAGTCAAGGAATACTGTAGTAACTAAACAACAAGTAACACAGCCACGTTCTGCAATTGAAATTCCCAATAGTTGATCAACTAACAAACTCACTCTGAATGAACAACAATCTAGTTATTTAAATAACTTGCGAGAAATAACATTCATGAAATAAATGAAAGCAATTAAGACTTTAATTCAACAAGATGCAAACCATTCGATGCTAATGAAATTCAAATAATTTATGAATTCTATAAAACACAGAAATGATTAATTATAAAATAGGGAAATGAGAAGATAAAACAAGATAACAGTAGAACTCCCAGTGACTAGGCGCAGGATCTCCAGAAGTCTCTCCCGGGTGATTTTCAGAATACAATTATGGAAAATTCAATATCTCTTTCATTAAATTTAATAGTCATAATACAACATTTCTGAATGTGAGAGCTCCTTGTTTAGAAGGAATGCAAATAAAATACAACTACAGAAAACCGATAATCAACTCCTGTTTCATTCCATCTATTGATCTTTTATATATTTATAGAGAAATAGAATAGATAAAGTTGAATCCTCAGGATCAGGCGATCCTGAGGATTTCACAACTGTCTAACATTCTGTGCTATCAAATAAGTGAGGCCCTCGTTGATTTTCATTGGCCTGTATAAACATAAACGAGATTGTTTTCCTTTTTCTCGTCGTTGCTGTTCAATCATTTGGACAGTGGTTAATATGTTTGGATTTCCTGCACCTAAAAACAACGGAAGTTAGCCTTTTTCCTTCATAATTACACAATTTATTAGTAATTAGTTTTACCCTTTATTTATAATGAATTCTTCCAGATTTACTCCCAAAATGAAGGTAAACACATTAAATGTAATAACAAATCAAGTTAATCATGAGGGTAAAACATACCTTTTTTGTGACCCAACATACTCACCAGCTTACCTTATTGCATGTCCTCATGTAATGAGATTATTAAGGTGTAATAAAGTCAAAGAATAAGTAGGGTAGAATCCCTCTTTATACATTCTGAAACCATGTTTCTGTTTAACTCTTTCAAAAGCATGACTTTCATGACCCTTTGGAAGCTCATAAGTATGGTGGTAGCCTTTAGGAGGGTACCATATGATAGGAAACCTGTAGTGACACCCTATCCATGTAGGACCCATGATTAAAATGATGTTACTATATGTGAAAAAACAAACATCAAATGCTTTAAAGTTTCTATCATTAAAAGGCTCCCGATTCTTAACATTATTGGTGGATGACTACCATCTATGCTTAGTTGCTAACAAGGCATCTTCTCTGATCTCCTAGAAGTATTCTCTCCCAGATTATATAATATCATTGTGAAGTGGACCCAATTTGGCTATAACCCCTTCCTGTGTCATAAATATTTTGTGTTGAGTAAAGAGATGCAGAGATTTAGTAGGTTCCCCTGTGACCCATAGATCTAGACCATGTTCTCTTTTCTGAAAAAAGTTATAGGGTTTAGCCCACTTGATTTGATTATCAACAAAAGAGATGAATTCTTGAAAGAAAATGCTCCTATAAAGGGACTTGGGTTACTTCCTCTTCAATCTTCCAAAAAGAAGTTGTGCAGATATAGTTCACACAAGAGGCATTGGACTTTCTCATTTTGGTCCCCACAACATTGAACAAATTCTGTGGTAGTCTTAAACTTGGTGGGTTGCCCTGCTCTAATGGCCTTTACTTTCAATAACATATATCTTTCTCATAATAAAAAATCATAATTATTAGCAGGTGATCTACAAGTCAGGACATCTAATTAAATTGAGAAAAAAATGTTAGTTTTCTTTGTGGCTTATTCAAGTTGAACTTGTGCCTTCTTTACCTTTTCCTGTTCACTTTTGAAATTGGCAAAAGTCTCATCTTCAATTGCAACAAGCTTCTTGATTTTTTCCAGCAACTCCTGATGTACCTGTAGTGTTACCACTTCCTTCTTAAATTTATCCAATTCTTGCTAGGTTTGTGTCAATGTGTCTTGAAGTCCTGAAATAATGGCTTCTTTTACCAAAGTAGTATAAAAGGGTGTTTCTTATGTCCAAGTTTCCTCTATCTGCGTCTCCAATTCTATTTTGATTTCTATTGTCTGCATTTCTAACTCGGATTGGGTTTCAGAAGTGTGTGTCTCTACTTCTGTCTGAGTCTCAACAATGTATGTTTCTTTCTTAGGCTTACAGGCCTTGTCTACCTCTTTTAACCATTCTCTTAATTGCTTGATTGTTCTTTTCAAATTTTTGTACTTCTTGTGCAATTTCCTCAATTCAGCCCTTGCTGACTTACTTTTCCTCATAGGGTTTCTAGTAGAAGAGGTTATAGTACCTTCTTTAGGCACAGAGGGATCTGTACCAATTTCTAAGCCATGATTTGGTAAAACAATATTTTCTTCAGGCACTGAAGGAGTTGTGCCTATATCAGTGTTTTACTCCAATGGGACGTCATTTTGTTCAAGCACCATGGGAATTATGCCTATATCAATAATTTGGTCAAATAAGATAGTTTTTTCTTCAAGCCCCATGGGTATTGTGCTCATATCAATACTCTGTTCTAATGGGACGGTGTCACCTGACTGTTTTCCAACTCAGGAGTTCTTTCTGCAAAGTTTTCTTCCTCCTCACATTCACCACCATAGGGTGCTGAAGCCCCTGAATTATGCATTTCCTCTTCAGATGGTAGAATATCAGTGTGGCCAATATTTCCATCAGAAGCAGCATGGTCTAGAGTTTCACTTAGTCCCTCAGAATTCTTGGCGGGGTTTCTTTCTTCATTAAATGCACTCATACTTTCTAGCACTCTAGCCATTTCCTCCTCATACTCCTGTAGAATTCCCTCTTATGTGTTTTGAGGAGGTGAATAAGAAGGTCCTGCCTCATCGGCCAAGGTTGAAGTGTTTTATCGTGAACTTAATAGCTCAGAGTGTCTTCATTTCACCGACCCAGAGGTCAAGGGATGGTTCCTTTTTCCTCTAGCTTTCCTTGGAATTAATATTTCCCTTCTTAGTTAGTCAATTTCTCTATTGTCTGGGTTTTCTTCTAATGGGGTTAGAACAAGGTTTACAAGGTTGTACCAAGTTAACTAATGCTCATTTAATTCATGGGTGATGATCAAATTTATCAGACCATGGTGGCTCATGACTATGTGCGGATATTTAGCTCTCCTAACCCGACTAGATATGTCATGCAAAAAAGAATTCAAGAAAAATGGGAAATTAATTGAAATTTTCTACTTCAGTATGGCTAGAAGTTTGAGATGCCAGGGTTTTACTATGTCTTGGCGATCGCTGCATGTAATATACTTTGAAACAATGATTTTTAGTTCCTGCCATGGTTCCTTCAAAGTCACAGGGTGAATCCCCTTCCCTTTTCTTACCAAATTCTCGTTTGGATCTTGGAATACTACAATTACATGTAGCAGAACATGCTTGTCAGTCCAATTTTTTCCTTCTGTCGGAAGTCCAGAAACCTCAGTTATTACAGTTTCTGATACAGTTATATCTCTTCTTTACATATTTGTGTGTCCATTTTGTAAGTTCTGTATAAATTCTAATGCTACCTCAATGTGGAATTGGACCCTACAATTTTTCCAAATATGAGAGCCAACCAGCATTCTGTAGTATTGAGTATTGTGGGCTCGTTTCAGACATATCTTCCACCCATGAATGCTATTTCTCAGAGGCTCAATTTTACTTCTGCATGCACTACTCACGACTGCATAGGTTTAGAACAGTACCAATGTTGCATGCAAATACTTTGAAACTGTTAAAAAGGTGTAAATGTAATTATATTAGTTTGTAAAATCGGCAGGTTCCAGAATATTTTGATTATTAGTTCGCATGCTTGCTCATCATGCATACCTATGTACACCTTTTCCCCCTCCAATGAGATAAGGCATCCACGCCCTTAGAGCGTAGAAAAAGAGAAACACGTTGAGGATCATTTAATGCATTTAGAATAATAATCAAGCGACGTACAATGTGGCAGAAATTGATCAAATCAGCTCAAATCATGAGGATGGTGGGGAAATGATTAAAAAGGAAAAACAAAGAATTAATTATTATGAAAAATATTTTTGCTTTGACGGGAAATTGTGACAAAACCTGATATGTAAAGGATGGTAACAACTGTGGAAATTAAGTGATTAGAGATAATTAAGTTAATTCATATGTAGTTTTACCATGCATACTGATTTTTTATAAGGATAACACTATTTTCATGATAAATTCTCCTTTGGTAATGGGCTAGTAAGAATGAGTGAATATAAAATGATTGTTTGTTCAACATGAAACTCCAATGCCACAAGCAGAGCCATAGCTGCCAGCAGGTGTTCATAGCCTCGACAGGGTTGCTTTTTAACCTAGAAATGAGCCAGAAACCATTATTTAGTGCTTAGATAATTCATTTTATTTTATAGAAATACCACCGTGTTGGCTTGGTAACCAGATAGCCACAATTCCATTCACTAGGATTTAACAAAGTAATCAGGTCGGCTCATGATGAGACCTCCTATCCTTCAAGAAATTTTTCTTCTTTAGCTAGAAGGTCATTTCCCTGGTGAGGTGGCCATTGTGGAAATGTTACTTGTTATCTCCTTATGATCATGTTAGGTTGGCTCATGATGAGACCCCCTATCCTCTCTAAAAAAATTTGCATATTATTTTCATATTTGTATATTTTTGAATCATAAATAGAGGGAGGCTCATTAACTCCTTAAGAGTTAGGGATGGTGTGAGGAGTGAAAAGAAATGCCAATAAAATTTATACACTTATTCCTAAGTGACCCTACCCTAGAAGATCAACCATTGATAGTGTAAAAAGATAAACTAGCATGGTATTAAGATAATGAATTTTTTTATAATATCTCTGAAGAAAATATATCCAACAACCATTACATAGTTTAGATCATATCAATGTCTGGAAATAAGGATACCCGTCAAAAGTATTAAAAAAATCATAATTGTTATTAATATCACTGTTCGTCTCCTTCTTAGATTCTCACTCCCCATTCACATGATACTTTTCATGAGAAAGTGTATAAAAAAAAGGTTATATAGTCACGAATTTGGGAAAAAAAATCATTTAGATAGTTGTTTATTACAAAAACAATGGTTATTCAGTCGATTGAACAACAACTGTTTAATTGTTTGAACAACAAAAAACACACAAAAATAAAATGCGTTGTTCATTTGATCAAACAACGGTTTTTCAGTTGATTGAAAAAAAAACAAAAAACAAAACAAAACAAAACAAAACAAAACAAAAAAAACAAAAACAAAAACAAAAAAAAAAACAAACAAAAACACAAAATAAAATGCGTTGTTCATTTGACCAAATAGCGGTTGTTCAATCGATTAAATAGTAGTTGCTCAATTGTCTGAACAACAAAAACACACAAAATAAAATGCATTGTTCATTTTACTGAACAACGGCTGTTCAATTCATTGAAAAATAGTTGTTCAATCGTTTGAACAGCAAAAACACACAAAAATAAAATGTGTTGTTCATTTGACTGAACAGCGGTTGCTCAGTTGATTGAACATCATTTGTTCAATCATTTGAACAACAAAACATACGAAAATAAAATGCGTTGTTCATTTGACCGAACAACGGTTGTTCAGTCGATTGAACTACAAAACATGCAAAATCAAATCCATTGTTCATTTAACCGAACAATGGTTGTTCAGTCGATTGAAAAGCAATTTTTCAATTGTTTGAATGGAAAAACATGAAAAACCAAATCTGTTGTTAATTTAACCGAACAGTAGTTGTTCAGTCGATTGAACATCAGTTGTTCAATCGTTTGAACAACAAAACATGAAAAACCAAATCTAGTGTTCATTTAATCGAACAACGGTTTTTCAGTCAATTGAACATCAGATGTTTAATCATTTGAACAACAAAACATGCAAAACCAAATCCATTTTTCATTTAAACGAACAACGATTGTTCAATCTATTTAACAATAGCTATTCAATCATTTGAACATCGAAATAGACAAAAATAAAATCTGATGTTCATTTGACCAAACAGTGGTTGTTAAATCGATTGAACAGTAGTTGTTCAATCGTTTTAACATCAGAAACACAAAAAAGAAAATGAAAAAAAATCAGTTGTTCAATTGATTGAACATCAAAACTCATCAAAGCGTAAATCACAATCAAATGAAAAACAATATATACATTATTTACAAAACTGAAAAGAAAGGATTTTTACAAAGCTAAAGTTGTTGGATCATTACTCCCTATAGCTAAGATTTGCATGGTGGGCTCGTCACACACCTGTTGGTAGAAAGACTCCTTTGTGAGTGGTTTACGATAAAGACATACTCGGTGTCCATTTACTCGGAAAGAAGAACCGGACCCATATATGGTGGTCAAAATGAGAGTGCCATTGTTATGAACTTCTTGAATCTCATATGGGTCGAGCCATCATGTCTGTAGTTTACCTGGGAAGTCTTGAAATCTGGAGTCATAGAGGAGTGCCTAGTCTCCTTCCTCGAATGTATTTTTCTTGATCAGGCTATCATGCCACTTATCCTGTTGTTGTTGAACTATTTCAGTATGTTGTAGAGAAAGTAATCGGGCTTCATCCAGTTCATTTATCTGTTGAAGTCTCTTGATTTGGGCCTTTTCCAAGTCCAATCCCACTTCTTGCATTGTTCTGAGAGTCTTTATTTCAAATTCAATGGGAAAAATGGGTTCCTTGCCGAGAACAAGTTGGTACAGAGAATATCCAGTAGTATTTCACCAAGTTGTGCGGTAAGCCCATAAGGCCTCTAGTAGTCTAGAAGCCTAGTCCCACCGATGCGTCGAGACCATTTTGGTCAGAATTTCTTCAATGAATTTATTAGTACTTTTGACCTGCCCATTCTTCAGCGGGTGATAGGGAGAAGTGATTCTATGTGAAATGTGATGGTTCTGTAGAGTGGCTGTAATCTTATGTCCCATGAATTGCGCCCTGATTATCACTTCTCTAGGTAATCCATATCACACAAATATTTCAAAAATAAAATCAATTACCGTTTCTTCTGTGGCTCTCGGAAATGCTACTATTTTGACCCATTTTGTTACGTAATCTATGGAAACCAGTATGTAAGATTTTTGGTTTGAGGGTAAATTGAATGGACCAAAAAAATCTAGTGCCCACCTTTCAAAAGGTTCTATCACCAATTGTGGTTGGAGGGGAATTTCATCTGATTGACCGGGGTGGCCCATTCTTTGGCAACTATCGCAGGCCTACACATATTCCTTAGCATACTTCAAAATATTGGGCCAATAATGGCCCATTTGTAATACCTTGTTCCCAGTTCTGTGGTCTGTGAAGTGTCCTCTGCAAGGTTCATCATGGCAGGCCCTTAGGATGTCAAAAACTTCATCTTCCCAGATGCATCTACATATGTGCATATCAACTCCTGTGTGGAAGAGATACCCACCAATCCAATAAAAACGAGTGTTGAAATGGACGATCATCTTCCTTTCTTTTGTTGTTAAATGTCTGGGTAGTTTTCCTACTGCGAGTAATTTTCCACGCCTGCATACCATGGTGCTTTCACTGCTACAACAAACAGGTGTTCATCAGGAAAATTATCCTCCACTGCTAGTAGATCATTTACCTTTAGAACCCGAGAGAGAAATCTGTGACTGGGTTCTCCTTTCCTAGATGGTATTTGATAGTGATACTGAACTCCTGCAAAAGTAACATCCAACGAGTCACTCTCCCATTTGTAATTGGTTTCTTAGCTAAGTACCTAATGGTAGAATGATCAGTATACATAAATACTTGATATCCAATTATATAGTGTCTAAATTTATTTATGGCATATATGACTGCTAATAATTCCTTTTCTGTGACTGTATAATTTACCTTAGTAGGGGTGAGATTTTTGCTGATATAATAAATAGCATAGGGCTTTTTATCTTCTTATTGACCGAGAAAAAATCCTATCACTATGTCTGATGCACCTAATGAAATATGAAATGGTATTTTCCAATTGGGACCATGCAATACTAGTGCAGTTGAGACTAACCTCTTTAAATATGTAAAAGCAGTGTGATACTTCTCAGACCATTTGAATTCAACATTTCTAGTTAAAGCATAAAGAGGCACATCAACTTGTGAAAAATTATTTATGAACCTACGGTAATATCCTGCATACCTAAGGAAACTACGTACCTTCGTCTGAGTACAGGGTGTGGATAGTAAGAGAATTACCTCTATCTTTTCCATATCTACCCGTATTCCAACTGCGAAGATGTAGTGTCCTAGGATCATGCCTTCCATCATCATGATGTGACACTCTTCATTACTCAAACATAACCTCGCAGTGATACATTGTTCCAACACTTTTTCCAATGTCTACAATGCTTGTTCAAAATCGTCCCCATATGGGGTGAAATCATCCATATAAACTTCAAGACCTTCATTTATCAAATCAGCGAAAATGTTGAGTATAGCCCTCTCAAATGTGGCTGGGGAATTACATAAACCGAAGGGTAACACTCTCTAAGAAAACTTACCCCATGGTCAAGTGAACGTTGTTTTGTCCTGGTCTTCTGGGGCAATTTGAATCTAATTATATTGTTTCTCTGCCAATGTATCAAGGACCTGATTGATGAACGGAAGATGGAAGTGGACTTCTACGTGGCCTTGTTCAATTCTTTGTAATACACATAGATTTTCCACTTTCCATTCTTTTTAGGGACAACTACCACCGAAGAGACCCATTTTCTATCTGAAATGGGATAAATGAAGTTCACATCTAGAAATTTTTGTAAGTCTTCCTTCACAATATCTTTAAGGTGAGGATTCATTAAGGTTTCCTGATGAGAAGAATATATTTTTTGGTGTAAATATGATGGGTGCACAGTTGGGGATATATGCCCTTCATTTTCGAATAGTCCTAAGCAAAGGCTACTTTGTATTTTTGTAAAACTTTAATGAGCTTCTATTTTTGGCCATCGTTCAGATTGTCATTGATGTTTAAATTTTTTCCTGGTTCAATTTCAATAGGTTTTCTATTATGAACAGAAATTGTAGGAATGTGTTGGTCATCGTTATCCTTCAAAAGGTCTTCATGTGCTCATTTTCCGGGATTGCTTTTAAAATTTGGAATTTTTAATTTTATGTAGCAGCTGGTTAACTAATAAAGTTATTGATTATGTCATCTTCAGTATGATTTTTGAATTCAAGTGCTTTGGCTTCTGTGAGTGGTGAATGAATGTTTTCTTCCAGGTATGTTGGCGGGTGTTTGTGAATTTTTACAACGAGAATACTTGATTTGGCTGGCGGATATAGAAAAATATTTTTTACAACCTCCCCTTTAGCAATAGTCATGATCCATATATGACAACCTATCTAAGCATCGGTTGTGGCCAACCAAGGTTGACCCAAAATCAAGGGATGTCCTTCCAGTCGGATTTTTGGATTTATGACTAGAAAATCTACCAAGTACTCCCATGAATCAACAAAAACCATGATGGCTTGCAAATTTCCTTTTGGTTTGACAACTGATCGATCAACAAGTTCTAGCAAGGTGGAGGTCAGTTCTAAAGTGGTAATGCCAAGAGTTTCACAATTTTCTGCAGTCAAAATATTAATGGTTGCGCCCAAGTCGACTAGCGTGTTTGGGAAAGAGTGACCATAGATTTGGATTGTGACTATAGGGCTCCCTGGATCTTCGTACTTTATAGGTGTCTCCATGCCCAATAATAAATCATACAAGGTTCCTACGACATGGACAGTTGGCGAAGTTTTTGTTTTCCTCACAGGTTTTTTTGTACATATATATTTAATTGTCTTAGCATAAATAGGGATGTCTTGAATGGCCTAGAGGAGGGGAATTTTAATAAAAATATTTTTAAGTTCCCCCAAAATATCAAAATCTGGATAGACAATTGCTTTAGGTATCACTAACCTTTTGGGGAATGGAGGAGAAGCACTGACATGTTTCCCAGAGTATTCTTGTTTAATTGTGCAATCTTCCTATCTTATTTATGTATCGATTACTATTGATGGATTAATTTTAGTTGGGGGTTCTGATTTGTCTCTTTTCCAATCTATGACTTCCCCCGGACTAATAATGTGTCCAGATCTTAGCCAAATTTCACTGCATTCTTTTTGTTTGATTCCAAGGTCTAGGTTTTCAATGATTTGGATCAACTACACCAGTCTATTGTTGGGATTCGGGTTCGGTTGAGGTGGCAGTTGAGGGCATATCAGAGGCTGATAATTATGTGGTACCGGATATGGAGCTAGCAATGTGGGTTGAGGTTGAGGACCCATTCCCATAGGTGAATTGGTTATTCCCAAGGGTCGTTGCCAGTTTTGGGACCAATTGGTGTTTTGTGAGGTGGAGGCAGGCCACTGGGATGAATATGGATTGTTCTGCCAAAATTGAGGAGAGAAAGAAGAATTTTCCCAACTATTTCTTGGAAAGGATTGAGTTGGCCACACAGGCATGGAGAATGGTTGAGAGGTCCAAGTAGAAAAAGGTGGTTGAGTTTTCCATGTTGCCACAGGGTTTTTTTGTTGATTAAACTGTAAAGAAGATAAGAACTGAGATGGATCTTGTGAGATTGATCCAAGTGGATATTGGTGGTCACCCGCCTATTCCACTTGGGGCCCCACCATTGTCTCTTTCAGTTTTTTAGTTTCGGCACAACTCACTATTTTTAGTATTTTTTTGAGTCCTGAACTTCCGGAGTCGTTTGGAGGCCCTAAACGACGTTTTTTGGGAAAATCGGGAGCAACATGGGTCCATAAACTGATGTGTCCTTGGATAGATATTTCTAACGAGGTATGGTTCATGTCAAATGGAGTTCATATGCCATAGTTACGTCCCCAGGAAGTTGAAACACCAATTTACCCAAACGGGGCCCATAGTTTTGGCGCTTCATCTCCTAGGGTTATGGTTTTAGATGTTTAGGGTTTTCCATTGTTTCTAAATAGTAAATAGGCCCTTGAGCCTCATTGTAAATCAGTTCAGAGGGCTGTAGCCACCACATCTCTTCTCAGAGATAGCTACCAGTGCCCTAGCTAGTTTATTTCCATTTTTTCTGTAAGCAAATTTTAGTTCTTTGATATTAGTGAAATGAAGTGTTATTTCCACTGCATCTTTGTATTTATGGTTATATGTTTATTCTATTGCGTTCCTGCATAAATCCGGATCAGTGGTATCAGAGCGGTTTGATTTTTCTCGATTCTTCTTTGCATGTCCCCAACGAGGTTGGGGTATAAGGAGTTAGGGCTCAATCTGGTGGAACCTTTGCAAGATCAGCCTCGCAAACCCCGAAGGACGTCCATGGGGATGAAAAGAAAGATGAGGGAGCAGGAGATCCTATCAAAATATTGCTCAAGGAGGCCCTCGAAAAACAAAGGAATGTGATGATGGATAAATTTTCCCAGATCCTTCAACAGCTGCCCACCGGCGGCACATCTGCATCCAGTAGCCACTCTAGAGGTGCGACTCCGTTTAAGGTACAAGTAAATTTTGACATTCCCATATTTTAGGGCAAATAGATGCAGATGCCATAAATATATGGTTGAATCTATTAGAAGGATATTTCTCGGTTCATGACTTTTCCGACTAGGAAAATATTATTTTTGCACTCCTCAAAGCCACCCCCCATGTCAAGGACTAGTGGGAAACCTACTGTAAGAAAAAGGACGAGACATAAACCTCTTTGTTCTCAGCCATACCCACTTGGAATTATTTCTGAGATGCCATAAAGGAACAATACTATCCCGTGGGGAGCTATGAGGGCAAGTACATACAATGGACCACGCTACAACAACAAAGGGATCAATATGTGCATGAGCTGATGAATTTGTTCCATACCCTGCGCACAAAGTTGGGTATCAAAGATTCAGAGAAACATATGGTGCTAAAGTATTGCAGTTTTATGCACAGATACATTTAGGAGGAAATGGAGTTCCTTGACATCTCCTCGCTTGGTATGCCATACCGGTATGCTGCCAAGATTGAGCAGAAATTCAAACAGAAGAAGCGAGGCTTTGGATCTGCGAATCAAAAGCAAGGGAAAGGTGCCCCCAAACCACAGAAAAAAGGACAGATCCAAGGCATGGTGGCTCAAGACAACCTGTCGAAGCCACAAGCAACACCGCAAAGCTAAAGAAGGACACGAGAAAGTGGTGTGAGTTCCATAAGAGCTCCACTCACAACACAAGTGAGTGTCGGGCCAAGCAGTCGCCAGTGGCCGAGATGAGGGCTTCTGAGTCAAATGCATGCTCTGAATCTGAATCAGAACCTGACAAGGGGAATGACAAAGGGAAATAGATTATTGATGCGGAGCCCAATGCCACTATTGCCACTACAAAGATCCAGAAGGAGGAACCAGAAGATCTAGAGGAGGAGGAATGTCTCTTTCGCTCCCAAATGTGGGTAAAGGGCCCCTCGGTATAGTTCATTGTCGACAATGGGAGCCAAATGAACCTCATTTCAGCAGACGTCATGAAGCTGTTGGGCTTTCCGACCACAGCTCACCCACATCCATACACCATCGGGTGGTTTCACTAAGGACGAGATCTCCGCATCAGCCAGCAGTTCCACCTTCCCTATAGCATCAAGCCCTTCATGGATGAGGTATTATGTGATGTTGCTCCTATTGATGTTTCTGATGTATTATTAGGACAACCATACTTGTGGAAGCATCATGTTGTGTATGAGTCTTGAACTCGTGTTTTTATAGTTACTTTGGGAAATAAGTTGTACAGGATACCAGAGGTACCACCTCCTACCGCTATCTCTTTGGTTACTGCAAAAAAATGCAGTAAGCTCATTTCCCAAACCAGGAAATTTGTTTTCCTGATGATCCGCCCCTAGGGCAAGAAGAATACTGTGGCCATGACCTCTAGACAGGGTTCCTCTACACGACAACAACAAATGGACAAGGTTGTGGAGGAGTACGGGGACATCTTCACCTCACCCACAGGGGTTCCTCTACACTGTTAGGTCAAGCACCGGATCGATCTGACCCCAGGTGCGCCGCTACCTAGTGGACTGACCTATCGGCGCTCTGTTCTGGAGAACAATGAAATCAAGAGGCATATTTAGGAGCTGCTGCAGAAAGGTCACATTCGACCAATTGCATCACCCTGTGGGAGCCCAATCATGTTGGTACAAAAGAAGGATGGGACGTGGAGACTCTGTATTGACTATCAGGCACTGAACAAGATCATTGTCCAGAATAGGTACCCGATCCCACGGATTGATGACCTTCTGGACCAACTCAAAGGGGTGAAATATTTCAGCAAGATCGACTTGAATTCTGGCTATCACCAGGTACCAATTGAACCCTCTAATGTGTGGAAGACTACCTTCAAAGCCAAGGAAGGCCTTTTAGAATGGCTAGTCATGCCTTTCGGGTTGACGAATTCTTTCGCAACCTTCATGATGTTGATGGACGACATCTTGCGGCCATTCACCAACTCATTTGTAGTGGTGTACTTGGATGACATTCTGATCTTCATCCAGACTTGGGAAGAGCACCTCCACCACATCCGACAAGTCCTCCAAATATTACGGCAACACAAGTTGTGTGCCAATTTGGAGAAGTGCACTTTTGGCATGACCTAGGTTCAATATCTGGGATATATTATTGATGAAAGGGGGGTGCATGTGGATCCAACCAAGATCCAAGTCATTCGAGATTGGCCAGCCCCAACCACTATAACAGAGCTTTGCAGCTTTCTGGGTCCTGCTAATTTCTATCGTAGGTTCGTGTTGGGATTCTCTCATATCACTTGGACCTTGAGTCAAGTCACCAAGGGAGGAGTGAGCGAAAAATTATTTTGGTCGGAATCTCAACAGAAGGCATTCACAGAATTGAAAAATTGCCTTTGTTCTGCCCTAGTGCTCACATTACCAGACTTGCAACAACTATTTGAGATCGAGACAGATGCCTCTGACTATGCTATTGGGGAAGTTCTTACTCAACAGGGACATCTAGTGGCATATCATATTGAGACATTGTCTGACACAGTTCGCAAGTATCCCACTTATGAAAAAAAAATGTATTCCATTGTGCAAGCTTGTTGACAATGGAAGAATTACATTTTTGGGAAGGAAACAATCATCCACACAGACCACCGGCCCTTGCAGTTCATACAGACACAAGGGAAGTTGCAGAATGATCACCATCAAAAGTGGTCCACATATCTACAACAGTTTCATTTGAACATCAAGTACAAGAAGGGTAGCACCAATAATGTTGCAGACTGCCTCAGCTGACCACCGATCATGGCGCTCACCACCATTCTCAACTCTTATGGGCACGATACTTTTGATTGGCCGCTTCTCTACCAGAGCAACCTAGAATTTGGCCACACATACAAGGCACTCTTGGGGGGTACGCAAGTTCCAAATTTTCACATCCAAGATTCACTTTTACATCACCTGGGACACCTTTGTGCTCCTTCAAGCGAGTGTGCCAAGATGATATGGGAAGCACACTATAGTCGAGTCACTGGGCATTTCGGGGTCGATAAAACAGTAGCAGTACTACAGAAGTATTTATATTGGATGAACCTTTGAAAGGATGTCGGGAAGCACATCAGATCTTGTATTTCTTGTGCCATTGCCAAACCGACCATCAAGAAGCAAGGCCTATATACTCTGCGACCTACCCCTAGTCGACCTTGGGAATCCATCTCCATGGATTACATGTCGGGCCTGCCTTCTACTAAGCATGGAAATTATTGTGTTTTCATGGTTGTCGACAGATTCTCAAAGATGGCCATTATGGCGGCCTGCAAGAAGAATATCACAATAGAAGCCATTGCTAAACTCTTCTTTGAATGAGTGTGGGTGCACTTTGGTATCCCACAGTCTATCATATCAGATCGGGATAGCAGGTTCCTCAGCACATTTTGGTCCAGCCTCTGGTCAATGCTGGACACCAAGCTCACCAATTCCACAGCTTTCCATCCCCAAACAGATGGCCATACAGAGGTCGTCAACAGAATTATTGTACACATTCTGCACATGTACAATTCAAAGCATCCACGCACATGGGATGAGAGCCTCACCTATGTACAACATAGTTATAACCAGGCTCTCCACAGCTCAATCGGCCACAACCCCTTTCAGGTGGGCCTGGGATTCCAGCCACTATGTCCCATTGACGTAGCCATGCCATTTGTGGCTACTCATGCCGATTCGTCTCATGTCCAGTCTAAAGTTGACAAAGAAAATAACCTCATCGATCGCATTCAACACATCCACCAACATGTTCATGACATATTGGACAGAGCCAATGCTAAGTACAAGCAACGCCATGATCAACATCGGGTGCCACACAACTTCCAGGTGGGCGACAAAGTGTGGCTACATTTGCAGAAGGAGTGCCTCACTGGACCCCACCGCAAGCTTCACCCACTCCGATACGGGTTGTACACCATCACCAAGGCTGTATTTTGTGAAACCAAATCCAAAAAGAGAAGAAAAGAGATATCAACGCCTTAGAAATAAGCCACTTTGAGGGGGGAACCTCCAATACATTACATGAATGAGCAATTCTTGGATGATACAAATGACAAAACCTTCTTTCTATATATAGGAGTCCATGGGGCCACAATGTAATCCTAGCCGACCTAACAATAATAATTTAAGGGCACAATAATAACAATATGGGGGTTACAAGGGTACAAAAATAACAATAAGGGGGTCTACACTAACATAATACTAGTAATATAGGGACCTAACATTCCCCTCTCCTTCAAGCAAGTGTTGTCCTCAACGCTTGATTATTTCTTGATGCTTCTGTATAAAATTCTCATCCTCCCATGTGAAATCTTCTACAGGAAAGTTCTTCCACTTGCTGAGATAATCTAAAATTTATTGTACTTGTCTAGTTCTTGTTTCTGTGACTAATTCATAACTTCTTTCGATGTGATGTTGATCTTCCGATTGTTTCATTTGATTTTTCACCAAAGTTAGGTTATCCTTTGAGAGTTGGAGAAATTTTTGTTGATGCTCGATGTGATATTCCACTACTTTATCATCCATAATAGATTTTATTTTATCCTTCAAACAATCCAACATAGCCTCCATTTCTGCTTTTAAACCATCTATGTCATCTTCGGTTGCTCTTCGTAAAATCGAAATTTGTTGCACTTGGTACCGTAATTTTGATATCTCATACTGCAATTCTTCCTCTTCATGCATCATAGTATAGCTTTTTGAGGGCTTAAAGGGTATGGAATTATTTTTTGGAGGCATTATAGAACATAATACTGAAAAAAAATTCTTAAATATGCCCTTGGAATCACTTCAAACTTCCTTTTTCAAACAAACGTATGCAATTTTAAAAACCAAATACACACCTTTTTCTTTCTTTTGAGAAGCTCGATATTGAAACTGAATTATCTATGTGATTTGGGATCCTAAATAACTGAAATTTGGACCTGATTTATCCCTCTTAATTCTCTTTCGAATGCCACAATTCTGGACTAATTTGGATTCTTGAAGACAAAGTTGTGCCTAATCTCCTACGATGACCTAATTCTAGACTAGTTCAGTAGAGAGAACTTGTACGACTTGCCACGTGTCACTGTTTCCTCCTTCGGCTCTGAAATTGATAGAAATCAAACTACAGTCTGTGTACTTGTGGCCACTTTTTACATCATTCCAATCTGATTCTTAGAGAGAGAGTTATGAGTATTTTCCCATGATCACCTCTTTGAGATTAAATTCGGGAGCCTGAAAAAGACCTAACTTCCACAGACCATATATTCGAAAATATTGTGAACCAAGATATGAAATTTTTAGAGTATATTCCTCAGGATTTCGGATTTTCTCTATGAAAATTGGAACTTCTGAACCCGCTTAGAAAAAACGTTATAGCGAAAATTCCGTGATGACATGTTTACGTTAAATTCAGGAGCCTGCGCAATTCCCTAACTTCCACAGATCATATCTCCGAAAATATTGCGAACCAAGCTCTGAAATTTTGTGAAGTTGTTCCTTAGGATTTTGGCTTCGCGCTCTAAAAATTTCAGCTTCTGAACCTTCGTAGAACAAAATTTATAGGGAAAATTCCACCATGACCTGTTTGGAGCAGCGAAACCCTAGAATCCAAACCAGCTCCAATACCAAATGTTATAAAACCAGCTCCAAAAATAGAAGAAAAGAGATATCAACGCCTTATAAATAAGCCACTTTGAGGGGGAAACCTCCAATATATTAAATGAATGAACAATTCTTGGATGATACAAATAACAAAACCTTCTTTCTATATATAGGAGTCCATGGGGGCCACAATGTAATCCTAGCTGACCTAACAATAATAATTTAAGGGCACAATAATAACAATATGGGGGTTACAGGGGTACAACAATAACAATAAGGGGGTCTACACTAACATAATAAGGGACTACACTAGTAATATAGGGACCTAACACTGTAGGGAACAATGCCTTCGAGCTCAGTATTCCACCATTCCTTTGTCTGCACCCAATATTCAATGTGGACCGCCTTCGTCCTTACTTCCCACCCTAATGGACACCTCTGACATTGCAGAACAACTCAAACCAACAGATTTAAACCCAGAATGTATGGAACAGGCCACCATAGATTGTATCATGGACATGAAAATCAAGAACACTCACCAACAGAAGATCCAACTGTATCGGGTTGTCAAAGTTGGCCAACTCCTCCACCAAGGACCAAGTTCAGTAGAAGTTTCCTCATCTCATGGAGGAACTTAACGCAATGGGGACCATTGCTTCCTAAGGGGTGTGGAATGATCCAGGTGGATATTGGTGGTCACCCACCTATTCCACTTAGGGCCCCTCCATTGCCTCTTTCAGTTTTTCAGTTTTGACACAACTTACTATTTTTAGCAGTTTTTCGGGTCCTGAACTTCCGGAGCCGTTTTGAGGCCCTAAACGACATTTTTTGGGAAAATCGTGAGTAACATGGGTCCATGGACTAATGTTTATCACTCAAAATTTGTATTCCTTGGATAGATATTTCTAACGAGGTATGGTTCACGTCAAACGGAGATCGTATGCCAAAGTTACGTCCCCGGGAAGTTGAAACACCAATTTACCCAAACGGGGCCCATAGTTTTGGCGCTTCATCTCCTAGGGTTAGGGTTTTGGATGTTTAGGGTTTTCCATTGTTTCTAAATAATAAATAGGCCCTCAAGCCTCATTTTAACTCAGTTCAGAGGCCTGTAGTCACCACATCTCTTCTCAGAGATAGCTACCAGCACCATAGCTAGTTTATTTCCATTCTGTCTATAACCAAATTTCAGTTCTTTGATGTTAATGAAATGAAGAGTTATTTCCATTGCATATTTGTATTTATGGTTATATGTTTATTCTGTTGCGTTCCTACATAAATTCGGTTCAGACATATATGCAGTTCAGGCTTGCCACTGTCAATGTTGATTCATTAAATATACTTTTTCAGCTTCCTCCTCTGCTTTTTTAAAGCCTGTTTTCAACCTTGGTAGTGATAGGAATTGTTTAGTGGCATGGTCTATAGTACAGATGGCACACGTTTGGACCATATCTAATGGGAATTCATGTTGGTTGTGCTTCTTTCAAAAGCGTGGGAAAAATATAGCCAAGTTTTGTTCTGCTAATGCTTGTTTCTACTTGGCCTGCAGGACGTCTAATTGTGTCATAAGAGTACCCAAGATGTCAGTCTTTAAATATTCCAAAATATTACCGATTCCAGTTCGTGTTATGCTGCCACCTGAGGTTCTATTATTTCTAACAGCTAAGCCCCATCATGTTGGTCTCATGCACGTTATGTCTCTAGAGCACCTGACACACAATGAAATAATATCGTCATAAATTTCCTGATAGATGTTGTTGAGCCCTAGAATTGCCTTCTCTTTTACAAACCTTCACTTCATTTCATCATTATTTTATCACTTCATAAGCCTAAAATCAATGAATAATGATTAGGATTGCTTAAAGGGTACATGAAATCGATTAACATATTGTATTTTCATGATTTTGTCTATTTTAACAATTTTCTGCAAAATAGCTACAGAATACAGGCATTCTGTAGCTGATCACGCGTTCCGTAGCTGATCCCGCATTCCGCAGTTGTTTTACAGTTTGATTGGGTTACATGTGTCGTCTCAAAGAAAGGCGCATATGGGAAAATTCCAGACTTCATCCACATCATTCCTCGCTCCCTACAAAGTTTGAGCACAATTCTACATGTGGTTATGCACGTGGGAAACCAAAACCAAGAGGTAGAGTTCTACTGGGACACAAACTCTACAGCTGTCTGCAGCAAAGTACGCAACCTCCAATAAGAGTTTTAATTCGATTAGAAGTGGGAAAGACACTTATCCCTGTTTTTCTCATAGAGTAGTTATGTAATTTCATTATAAAAATAACTCAAGAGACCAAGATGCGGTTAGTTGGTGGTTGTTTGGTTGTTAAGCTGTCTAAGACTGTAATACGATGTTTTTGAAGATTTTCTCCTTTAATGAAAGAAGCATCATTCTGCTGCATGAGCTGAGTCGATCTTGAGCTAGATTTCGTGTGCTACTCTGGTGGTGGAGGGCCCCTGCCTCCTGAGCAGCTCTGTTTTTATAATTTAGATAAGTATTTTAGCTCTGTTTTCACAGTTTAGATAAGTATTTACTTTCAGTCTTATGTTTATGTTTCAATTGCATTGAGTTATACAACCAGAATTGTTCTAATAAACTTTTCCAACATATCATTCATGATGAACAAGATGGACTGTGTAATTTCATAGATTAATGGCATGTCAATTTCAATAGAATACTCCGGAGGTAGAATGCATGTGGTTTAGCTTTGTCCTTTCTTTTCAAGTATGATAATGGCTCTTTAGTTTAATACTGTTCATTGTAGATTAATAACATCTTAGTTTAGTTTTAACTCATTGCTTTAACACTTCAAGTTTAGCTGTTGTCCATTGTAGCTTACTTTGTCTTAGTTGATAAATTCAATCTCACGGGCTTAATTATTTACAAAGCTTCTTTTGTTCAAAATTCATACTTATACACAATTATCTGGACAAAAGATAGTATTATTATAAGGTCTGGAGTATTTTGCAGCTTCTTTATCATTTCACAAACAAGCCTCTTTCTCAAAGACTATTTTTGAAAGGAAATCTATAACTTTTGAGAAAGGTTTAATGGTGTTAAATTGAGTTGCAAAACAGAAGTAGAAACTAGTTTAGAGTAGAAACTTTACCTTGTTACAAATATTATTTTCCACATATTTTCCAATAAATCTTTATTCATGGATAAAGATGTTGTACATTGTAAGTTATCTGTTTGATTAGTGATTTAGATGAAAACTTCATTTACACTTAGCTTGTTCATTTCTCAGGTTCATTTCAATTTCATGTTGTGAGTTTACAATAGAGTCATTATCAAGCTTTGTATTTGTTGGTTGCTAGTCATAGTTAGACTCTGTTTTGTTTCAGCATTAGCATTTGTTTACCATCATAGTTTAGGCTTCACTCTGTTTTGACCAATAGTTTCCCTTCATTTAGCACTTAGTTCTTTTCCTTTTCAAAATAAAACCATAAAACCAAAAACATCAGAAAACACTAAACACAACGTAGTGGGAAATAGATACCTAGGCACATATAGTGCACCACACTTCAACAGTTTATTGACCCTGGTTGACAATTAATGAACTCAATTTAGGAGACTAGATTGAGACCAAACATTTTGGCGCCGTTGCCGGGGAAGTGTAACTAGGTATCCTGATTTCCTACATCCACAAAAACAAAAACAAAAAAGAAAAACAAAAACAAAAACTTAAATTACCTACCACTTCCACTATATCATGTGGTGCAGTAAGAGACACACATCCACATCATGAATTCATATTGGCAGGTACAAGAAGAGGTGACAAAGGAGGTTGAAGAAATGGATGGAGATGATGACAATGAGGAAGATCCTTTTGGATTTCCTATTCAAGAAACTGATATCAACATTCAAATGAAGAACATCCATCCATCTGTACTTCCTAATTTCAAAGGTATGAGATCAGAAGACCCGGAAACTTTTCTTTTTGAATTTGAAATAATTTGTAGATCTTATGGCTATTCATTGCACATTCAAAAATTGAATTTGTTTCCAGCAACATTGAAGGATAGAGCTCTTAGATGGTTTATGACTTTAGGAACAAATTCTATAAGGACATGGGATGATATGAAAAGAGTATTTTTGGAAAAATATAAAGGTTATTGCATGCACCATGACCTTAGAAATGAAGTCTTTAAGATGAACCAAAAAGAGGATGAAAGCCTAGATGATTTAGTGGAGAGATTTACTTATAATATCAAAAGATCTAAATTGCATAATTTAGGATCAGATGCATTAAAAACTCTCCTACTAAATACTATAAAGGATGAATGGATTGATCTTCTTAATCTTGTGGGAAAAGAAGATCTTTATCAATTGCCATTTCAATAAATTTGTGAACTATGCAAGAACATATCAAGAGGAAAAGCAAAGTGTGTAAGGTCCCCTCAAGATCCATTTATGGCAAAAGTAAGTAAGTCAGCATCAGGATTGGTAAGTCAAACTGAACCTAACAATTTGCTAAACATTCTTGGTAATTTAAATGGACAAACTGACATGCTAAGAATGCAAAACAAGCAAAAAGTTGCTTCATTTATATTTTTCCCTAGATGTAGAAAGAAACATGCTTTGCATGAATGTCCACTTGATAACATTAAAATGTGTAAAATTTGTGCAGGATCACATACTACTGAAGATTTCCCATCATTACCAAGGTTGAAGGAAATTTACCAGAAGGATAATGGAGCAAATCAAGCACATGAGCAACTTTGTTATGTAGCTCCAAGAGGGCTATGGCAGCCTCATCAACCCAATATGATGCAATATCCTTATGCACAGTTTCAAGGTTATGCACAACAACCTCAAGGTAATTGGAGAACACCCTTGCCTTGACAACCTTGGAAACCTTTGCCATCTCAATCCCAACTTCAAAACCAACCGCGGAAACCTTTGCCATATCAATCCCAACTTCAAAACCAACCTTGGAAACCTTGGCCATATCAATCCCAACCTCAAAACCTATCTTGGCAACAAAGTTGGCAAAGGCCCTTTAAAGGAAATCCACCATATCCTCAATCTTTCCCTCTCTATCCTCAATACAATGATCAATGTTATCCATACCATTTACCTCCACGACAACATCAATATCACCCTTATTTGACCTCAATCCAACCTTTCCCATTACCATCCACACAAGCACCCCAAAGATTCCCCACTCCACTACCTCCACAACCATTTCATATCCCCAACAATAAAACACCTCAATCAACTTACAATTCTGAGGTATTGCAAAATGATTCACCAGCTATCATTGAAGAACAACAACCAGAAGAAGAAGAAGACTCAGATGAGGTCCAAGAATCATGGATGTCTATTGATAAAGAGAAGATATTGGAACCAGAGATTGAAAAGTCTCATGCATGCCTATCACTAGATTCTATGAATGAAGATTACATCTTCGAAGACTTGCATTTCATGATAGAGGAAAGACAAGGAAGACAAGATTACATTGAATCTTGGTTCAATTCAGTCATCAGATCCCAATGCTCAATTATTCAATATCTTCTGACATCATCTAAATCAAGACAGTTGGCATCTCATATATTGGTACATATCAAAGAATATCTTTCAAATCTGCATATGAGTTTATCTATCATCTTGTTACAGACATGGTTCCACTGGAAGTATTCATATACTTGAACAAGATTTTCTTTTTCAAGTAGAGTAGGACATTAAAAAAAAAGAAAAAAAAGAAAAAAAAAGTAAAGAGAAAAATAAGTCCTAATGTGAAAACCAGCTTGTTGGCGGAATTGGACATGAGCTTTGCTTGAAAACCAGGCAACTGGCGAGCAAAGTTCACAATAAGTTCTGCAATTTCATGATGGTTTCAATCTTTCATGGTTCTTCAAATCATTCTTGGTTCTATGCTCGAGTTGGATGATGTGGAATTCCTTAAGGTCCACCTTCCAACGGATCTTGTCCCATCGACCTCAACACTTTATCTGGGATCAATATTAGATATTATTTGAAGTGCCTTGGAGCTTGCATTCATCAATGGCAAGCCTCCTCATTGATAACAATGGGAATACAACAATGTCTCTTGATTTTCAAATCTTGCAGGCGACTCGACTTCGACACATTCATTCGTCCCTGTCAAGATGCACTGAGGTACCTTGACACTCATTTACATTATCGGTGAGTTGTCTCGCATTGGTTAACGGTTTTCATTATTGATCGGTAATCCAATGATTTCTTCCCATGCTCGACTTCGACACATTTATTCGCATGGTAAGAATTGTACCATGAATGTTGGCTTTGATGAAGACTAATGGTTTTATGGAATCAACAACAACTTGCAGCAGTGAATTTTATTAGTTTCTTGTAGCATCATGTTCATATTTTTTTCAATTCAATAACAGCTGCGGAAAGTGGCAGTTTCTGCAGCTATTGCTGTAGCAGCCTGTTCTTGTTTTTTGCATTTTTTTCCAGAAGGAAGTTTTGGTGCAATTTTTGCAAGAGATTGGAGCAGAAATAAAAAATTATGAGATTATGGGTTTTCTCAGAATATGATAAATTGAGTAAAACACGGACAGAATTTGGAAAAAAACAATTTTTAAGGGCATTTCAGAAGGGTTTTTCAGGCAGATTTTCAATTTTCAGCATTATGGACAGAATAGGATAGATTTGAGTATTTTTGCACAGCAACACCTTTTCTTCATCAAAATGAAATTCTGGAAGCATGTGGCAGTAGAGAAGGTAAAAATACACGTTTTCCCTTTGGAATCACTCAATTTGGCCTTAAAATGAGTTCGTGGCGTACTTTTTTGTTGCAACATTGGGCAAAATGAAGGGTGAAACAGGGCAGAAATTGATTTTATCATAACTTTCAAACCGTGCATCCGTTGGTCATGAAATTTTCATGGTAAATGCATTGAGGTAGGGTGAATAAACACGGAAAATTTCAGAAAATTTCGGTGTGTATTTTTCAAGAAATCGGCCACTTTCACCTACAGCCATTTCTCATTTTCCAGGAGATCCGTGTAACCAATGACAGAAATTTTTCGTTGGAAGATGCATAATAATATTGGTGACAACCTCAGAAAATTTCAGGGAATTCTGATGTACCATTTGAGAGAAATTGCAAAATTCATTTCATTCTACAATTCCACTCCATCTCACTCCACTTTCACTCCATCTCACGCCATTTTCATTTCATTTCACAAGTCCATTCCGCTTTCACTCCATCTCACGCCATTTTCATTTCATTTCACAAGTCCTATTCCACTTTCACTCCATTACATTTCACATCCATCTTCCATATTCATACTTCATTTCTTCTTACAGATTGCATGTTGCAGCCACATCTTATTCACCAGTTCTGACATAATTGTACAGCCTACAAAGAGATGATGATTACAGGAAATTGAAGGATTCTGTTTTGAAGACCAATATGCTCAAAGAGGACCAAAGGAACAACATCAAGCACATCAATTAACAAGGTCAAAATTCTGAGGTAAATTGTGAAAATTATTTTAATAGCAAAAAGTCAAAACATGAAATAGATACAATGTGTATAATCATATGTTTCCTAAAACAACCTATCATTCGAATTGATTAACATATCTTGGCCATATCCCTTATCCAACATTCCAACCTACTATTCCATATCTCCTTAAGATTGTATCATTCACTTATTTCACCACAAGTTCATCATAAATCCTCCATCAGATCCATAGCCACTTCATTTTCCCTTATAGCTTAATTACCTCCATCCATTCACTTCCATTTACACTTTGCAGCCAATCCATCTCTAAGTGCAGAAAGGTAATTCTAAGGGTGAAGCATCATTCTTCAACTAATCCATCTTCAGACACAGAGATACAGTTTCAAAATAAAGCATTAGACTTTGTAGTCAATCTAGCTTCAAGCATAGAAAAGTAATTCTAAAAGGAAGATAATCTGCATAGAGGAGGAATGTGGCTAATTGTCAGGACATAATCAGTTGAAGTCAAGTATTTGGAAGGATATCCACAAGTCAAGGAGCTACTACAATAAGCAGGGAGGCTAAATTTTATAGAGAAATTTGATGATTTCCATAAGGAGATTACAAAATCTTTTGCCAAATCTTTTGATGGAGCAAAAGAAGAAAATCTGACATGGTTATTGAAAATAAACTTGACACTCCACTACAAAAGGAAGATGAAGAACTAATTTCTGAAAAAGTTAACAGAGATTAGAAAATAGATTAGGGCCAAAAGAAGCATAAAGATAAAGTTGGATTTTTTAACAGAGGTTTCAGAGCACATGGAATAAGTTTTGATGAAATTGCATGAGGACATGCAATAGTCTTGCAGTGGGGGTATGTTGAGCCCTAGAATTGCCTTCTCTTTTACAAACCTTCACTTCATTTCATCATTATTTTATCACTTCATAAGCCTAAAATCAATGAAGAATGATTAGGATTTCTTAAAGGTTACATGAAATCGATTAACATATTGTATTTTCATGATTTTTTCTATTTTAACAATTTTCTGCAAAATAGCTACAGAATACAGGCATTCCGTAGCTGATCACGCATTCCGTAGCTGATCCCGCATTCCGCAGCTGTTTTACAGTTTGAGTGGGTTACAGGTGTCGTCTCAAAGAAAGGCGCATATGGGCAAATTCCAGACTTCATCCACATCATTCCTTGCTCCCTACAAAGTCTGAGCACAATTCTACATGTGGTTATGCACGTGGGAAACCAAAACCAAGAGGTAGAGTTCTACCGGGACACAAACTCTACAGTTATCTGCAGCAAAGTACGCAACCTCAAATAAGAGTTTTAATTCGATTAGAAGTGGGAAATACACTTATCCTTGTTTTTCTCATAGAGTAGTTATGTAATTTCATTATAAAAATAACTCGAGAGACCAAGATGCAGTTAGTTGGTGGCTGTTTTGGTTGTTAAGCTGTCTAAGACTGTAATACGCTGTTTTTGGAGATTTTCTCCTTTAATGAAAGAAGCATCATTCTGCTGCATGAGCTGAGTCAGTTTTGAGTTAGATTACGTGCTACCAGGTGGTGGAGGGCCCCTACCTCCTGTGCAGCTCTGTTTTTATAATTTAGATAAGTATTTTAGCTCTGTTTTCACAGTTTAGATAAGTATTTACTTTCAGTCTTATGTTTATGTTTCAATTGCATTGAGTTATACAACCAAAACTGTTCTAATAAACTTTTCCAACATATTATTCATGATGAACAAGATGGACTGTTTAATTTCATAGAGTAATGGCATGTCAATTTCAATAGAATACTCCGGAGGTAGAATGCATGTGGTTCAGCTTTGTCCTTTCTTTTCAAGTATGATAATGGCTCTTTAGTTTAATAGTGTTCATTGTAGATTAATAGCATCTTAGTTTAGTTTTAACTCATTGCTTTAACACTTCAAGTTTAGTTGTTGTCTATTGTAGTTTACTTTGGCTTAGTTGATAAATTCAATCTCACGGGCTTAATTATTTACAAAACTTCTTTTGTTCAAAATTCATACTCATACACAATTATCTAGACAGAAGATAGTATCATTATAAGGTTTGGAGTATTTTGCAGCCTCTTTATCATTTCACAAACAAGCCTTTCTTCAAAAGACTATTCTAAAAGGAAATCTATAACTTTTGAGTGAGGTTTAGTGGTTTTAAAACTGAGTTGCAGAACAGAATTAGAAGCTATTTTAGAGTAGAAACTTTACCTTGTTACAAATATTCTTTTCCACATATTTTCCAACAAATCTTTATTCATGGATGAGATGTTGTACATTGTAAATTGTCTGTTTGATTAGTGATTTAGGAGAAAACTTCATTTAGACTTAGCTTGTTCATTTCTCAGGTTCATTTCAATTTCATGTTGTGAGTTTACAATAGAGTCATTATCAAGCTTTGTATTTGTTGGTTGCTACTCATAGTTAGACTTTGTTTTGTTTCAGCATTTGCATTTATTTACCATCATAATTTAGGCTTTACTCTGTTTTGACATAGTCAATAGCTTCTTTGCACCAGTATTTAGCTCCTTCCCTTTTCAAACATAAAACCATAAAAAGACCAAAAACATCATAAAACACTAGACACAATGAAGTAGGAAGAGGTTACTTAGGCACATATGGTGCACTTCACTTCAGCAGTTTACTGACCCTGGTTGACAATTAATGAACTCAATTTAGGAGACTAGGTTGAGCACAAACAGATGTCTCCTTTTCCCATTAGATTTAATGTTTCTATCCATTCATATTTCATTCCTTTTATCATTTTTACTTTTAGGACATCTTTAGACAATGCAGTATACAGGGACCTTTGCAAATTGTATTGGAATCGCTAAACATATTCTTCTAATGTCTCGTTATCTTTTGCAGTCATGTTGAAGATTTCATCTTTTAATTGTCTAGTCTGACAATAGTCTTGGTATTTAGGAAGAAAAGAGTTTTTCATTTGATCCCAATTATTAATGGTTCCCCCACCGAGCCCCATAAACCAGCGTAAGGCTTCCCCTTTCAATGTAGAGGGGAACAATTTTAATTTTTGGGGGTCAGTGGTGTAGTCGTATCCCCTACACAAAACATCAAATTCAAATAAGAATGCATTTGGATCTTCCGAAGTCAGTCCATGGAAAGTGGGAATGTTTTGTAAGCGAATGAATTTCATAGGGGCATTAGCAACTGGGTCAACAGGTACTCCAATCTTGATGTTTGGGGTTGATTGTGCGCCATATGATCAAAGATGTGCCAATAACCTTTAGGGACTTCCTGATCTAGGAGAATAATTCAAGCTGGACTAGAATTCAGTTTTGGAAAAGGTCTTACAGTACTACCACAGTCTAGGATGTCATTTGTTTCTTTGTTAACCAAGATTTTAGGAGATTCAGGTTCTAGAGATTTTAAATTTGTTTCCAAAAAACCACTAGTTTCTCCCTCTCCTTCTTGCAAATTGCAACAATTTCCCTCTTGCAAAGGGTCAGGATTTATATGTTCTGTTATCTGAAAGATTTGTTCTGACTCTTTCGTTTCACTATGAATCTGAGCAGAAGCTGCAGATGGTGAGCCTACTGCTTGAGGGATTATAGTAGGACTCTTTTCAGAAATGATTTTTGGTCCTACAGATGCCTGAGATTCAGCTTCCTTATGATTTCATCTATGAATGTTGTTCTTCCAAGGGTCATTGGTCCCTTGGGTTTTGTGGATTTGGATGGAGGGTTCAGATTTGTTTCTATCTTTTTATTTCTAGTCATTCATAAAATAAAATAAACTACTTCTATTCAACCTCTATATTTTTGCTGAAAAGTAAGACAATGGGAAAGTGTTTTTCTTACCATTACGTAGGTTCTTACCTTCCATTTTTAATACCCAATTCTTCTTCAGCAAAAGAAAAATAAAAACATCACTTGTAAACACTCTCCCTAGCAATGGCGCCAAAATGTTGGCTCACTAAGATGTCTATTTAAAAAAAATCCTAATGCCTACATTAATCATCAACCTAGGGTAAGTATTTTTATTCCAAGAGTGTTCAACACAGTATATGCAAGTGAAACTAGAGGTTATTAAATCGAAATAATTGCAGAAGCAAAATCTAATTCTCGAAGTTCAATCAAAGCAATAAAAACAATCATCAAATAACTTCAACTAATTAACTCAACTTAATTCTACTCAGTTATATGAAAGAAGATCGAAATACAAACTTAAAGGAATTCTCACTAAATCGGAATTACAGACTAACATATACATAAATCTATTAACATCTACAACAATCTAATAATTAGGCAGGGAATACTGCAGTAACTGAACATCAAGTAACACAGTCACGTTCTGCAATTGAAATTATCAATAGTTGATCAACTAAAAAACTCACTCTGAATGAACAACAATGTAGTTATTTAAATAACTTGCGATAAATAACATTCATGAAATAAATTAAGAATTTAATTCAACAAGATGCAAACCATTCGATGTTGATGAAATTCGAATCAATTATGAATTCTAAAAAACACAGAAATGATTAATTATAAAACATGGAAATGAGATATAAAACAAGACAATAGTAGAACTCCCAGCGATTGGGCCCAGGATCTACAGAAGTCTTTGTTGGGTGATTTTCAGAATTCGATTATGGAAAATCCAATATCTCTTTCATTAAATTTAACAGTCAGAATACAGCATCACTGAACGTGAGAGCTCTTTGTTCGGAAGGAATGCAAATAAAATACAATTACAACAAACAGATAATAAACTCTTGTTCTATTCCATCTATTGATATTTTATATAGTTATAGAGAAACATAACAAATAAAGGTGAATCCTTAGGATCAGGAGATCTTGATAATTTTTCGGTTGTCTAACATTCTATGCTATCGAATGAGCAAGGCCCTCGTTGATTGTTACTGGCATGTATAAACAGAAACGAGATCATTTTCCTTTTTTTGGTTGGCGTTGTTTAATCATTTGGACATCGGTTAATCTGTTTGGATTTCCTGCACCAAAAAATAGTGGAAGTTAGAATTTTTCCTTCATAATTACATAATTTATTGGTAATTAGTTTTACCCTTTATTTATAATGAATTCTTCCAGATTTACTCCCAAAATGAAGGTAAACACATGAAAGTTAATAACAAATCAAGTTAATCATGAGGGTAAAACATACATTTTTCGTGACCCAACAATTAACTCAACATGTCTTATCATTAGTTGGTTGAGGGTCAATAATTCTATAATTTTCTTAACTTCTCTTGGCCCTAGGTGTTTAGATACATCCTCCCGGATCTAGGAGATACTTATTTAGTGAGACCCTCTCAAGTGTGATAGGAAGAATTAGGGAGAGATAACCTAGTAATACTAGTAAAATGTCACAAGAACACTTTTCTTGCATCTCAAATTATCCCAGTTTGCTTGTAAGATGAGGGAACAAGAGAACTAATGGATTGGATGAGAACATAAACTATGATTAAGGTATAATATATTTATGTACCATTGTTATTGTATGAATGGAAAAATGATTTCCCTCTTCATTTCATGTTTGTACATGTGATATTGTGGTTTACTTTTTGTAATAGTTCATATTACAATCTAACTTTATTTCTTGTGCATGTGCACAGGGGTTCAGATTGAGGAGTTGGAGTGAAATCCCTAGATAGGAATAGGGTTTCAGACTACTGTAAGGGGTCTAAAATATACACTAACCTACAAGGATATTGAGGTATGTCCATTTACTTACTTCCTCCATTGATTTTATTGTTTGTTGTTGCATTTTCACTAGGGAATTAGTTTATGTATTTCACCCACCGTCTGGCATATCCAAAGGTGGGATCTGTGGGAAAATAGTCACTTTGTTTCTGTGTGAATTTATAGAAAACGTTGTGCAAGACCAATGTTGTAACATTGGGCTCTAATACTACTTTGTAACACCCCCATTCACCCATTGGGGTGTGCCATTACCTTTGTAACATTATATTTCTAAAAAAATTCCTTCAATTAGAATTTCTATAGCATTGGTCAATCATGTTTAATGAATTTTATCATGCAACTCATTTATGTATGTGAATGTATTGCATAAGATACACCATTTACATTAATATTCACATGCAACACATGAACATACATGAATATTCATATTGAAAATAATATAGACATAAGAATGAACACTCATGTTTTGTAGGAAGCCCTCACTGGCTGTAGACCTCAGATGTTTCATCAGACCATGGACCACATTGGTCATGATCTCTCAACAACGGGTCACCCCTAAGATAGGGACATGATTCCACAAGCATAAAAGTTTACCCAAATACTACCATGGTACATATCTAGTGCCTATCATAAATAGGGCCAAGGAACCAAATCTAGTAGCCTCCAACTAAGTGTCTCACATCCCCGATCATCTAGATAACCCAAGGTGGTTCACCCCCTTCTCTTCACTTACAGTCCATCGGGTTATGCCACTACCCTTCTAAGGTTACCAAATCAGGCTGACCAACAATTTATTAGAGCCCTATAGCTTCCAAAAGTTCCAGCTACCCTTAGGGGTCTCCAGGTACCTCTCTAACATCACACTAGGAAACCTATTCTCTTTCGCCAAATTCACCTAGGATTTTATCAAGAAATCCAATCATATCATGAGGTCACCCCTTCACCCATTCAATTTTATGTGCATGTACCTCCTTTGACAAATGACACTCTATAAAGTTACTTAGTGGAATTGGGATACAACATATACAATTTTTGACTTAAGCTTACTATAATAATAACTTAGACACCTAGGCTTAAGCCTTTCATCACTTATCCCTTAGCTCCTCTTTCACACTTTTGGAGTCTTAGCCCTGCATACTCTCTTTTCTTACTTTGATATGTATATGAACTTAATGAAAATGTGTTTGAACGTTTATAAATTTTAAGTCTTAAAATTGAGTTTTATGAGCCTTTATGTTAAAATCTTAAACACATAAAGCATGAATTTAAAACTCTTAACAATAGAAAACAATAGAAAAATGCACCATAAAAATAACCACAACACAACAAGTGATGAAGGAGTTCACCCCTCCTGGGCTACATCTCATTGGTCTAGCTTCCAATGGCTTGGCCTATATCATTATGCTCAAAATGGTGATTACATGCATTTACAGTGCTCAAATGGCTTCAAAACCTATTCCATCAACTCTGGAACTATCAAAAAATTCATGTCTAGCCTCTTTATGCTCCAAAGTTGGTCAGAAACTGAAGAATTTATGAGCCTCTCTAGCTTTGCTGCTAATCGCACCACAAATTCCCCAAAATCCAGAACCATCCTACAAATTTGCCCATATTTCAGCTAATTGAGCGTTATTTTTGCGGAATTCCAGGGAAATTTTCAAACAGTTAAAATGCCCAATAATGCCTAAACCCCGAATTTTAAACCATATTACTATGGTTGAATTGTTTTTTTTCTAATTAAAAATGGTGGGCCTCCACCGCACCTGTTGTTCTAGGCCATGGTTCATGTGGAATATAATGTGGGGGGGTTGTGGCTAAGCCCTGACCCCTTAACCCAAACTCCAATGCGCATAATGTTTAAATAACATTTTCGGACTATCGCTCAATAAGGAGTAACGTAGACCGGTTGGTTTGGGCATGGTATTGTTTTTGAAGAGGTTTTGGTGTCGATTCCTGCAGAGTGTTAACTCGAACCTTAACCAATTTTTTGTGGGCCCCGTGCTGCCACGTGGTGGAGTCTGGTTGGGCTATGTCGCAACATGTGGTTGGCCATGAATCAACCAATGTAATTACGCCAAACCAGCACTAGTACCCTATGACATGTGGCATGACCGAATTGGTCCATTGAGCTTAGTCAGCCATGCCCAGTTAGCAGGCCCAATCAGTTGTACGAACGGCTAACTGGGTTTCCTACACAATTTTTTTGCCAAAATTTTACCTGTATGGGAAAACGAACAAAACTCATTTCTAGTAGCATACTATGTCAGTTTTCTGTGAAACTAGTTGCACTGGATTCATAACAACGAGATCTATGTGACCTTTCAGGTTCCTAAACATTCCAACAGATTTCATTTCTGAGAATAATTTTGAGCACCTGATCATTCCTTCCCACTGGAAGATTTTGGATCCCAAAATATCACTTTCACTTGTTTAGTAGATGAGGGTACAGTTCCCTCACCTTTCTAATCTCGATCCATTTGGATTTTCTTGGATTTTTTCCTTTGAGCCCCACACGAAGGTACTCCACATTCCCTTGATTTGAAGACCTTTTTCTTCTGTCAAGAATGGCACCTTGTTGTATTTCATCTAGGTATTCATGATAAAAATCCTCAATGGAAAGAATATAAACATTTTCTCCTTGATCTTCAATCAAATTCAGCACATACAACCTTAAGTTCTTAACATTGACAACAACATAAATTTTCATATATGAAGGCAAATCCAACCTGAAGGCATTATCACCAATCTTTTCTAAAGTTCTAAATGGACCATATCGAATTGGTTTCATTTTTTACCTTCTCCTCAAAGCCTTTCTTTGCTAATGTGAAGCAAAACTTCATCACCAACTTGGAATTTGTGATCTACACAATGCTTTTTGTGCCTTGTTTTGTACTTGAATTGGCTCTTTTCCACCTGTTCTTGAACTGTTTTATGTACCAATTGGATTTTTTAAATGAACCTTTTATCTTTTTCTATGTCACTATGACTGTGGTAGTGTATTCGGTGCATGGGCAGAAGAAATACACTTTTCTTAAGGGAGGCTTCCTAACTACATGCAAGTCACGGGTCAAAGTGGTTTGTCAAACGTTAGTGGAACAAGTTCAACATGTAATAATGTAAGTTAAATGGAAACATAGCATGCTACATAAACAATGAAACAAAAATAAAACAACGTGCACAAGAAACATGCTCAATAGAGAAAAAACACTAATAACTCAAAAATGGAGAGCTTTCTCCATTCATTAGGTGTTGGTAGTAGAAGAAGATAGAATTCTAAATCTCTTGTAGTGGATCCTTCAACCTACGGAGCTCCAATATCCAATAAAAGTGGGTCTCTTCCCCTCAATTTTTCAACAAGCCTCTCTTCCCTATCAAAGGATGGTAGATCGATGAACATGTGGTGAACTCTTCTCTCTTGGATTGAGGTGTTGGATAGCTAACAATTGAATCCTTCCAATCCTCTTGTTGCTAGACAACACAAGTTGGTTTTATGATGAGAAATTTGGCTAGCATAACAATGTGTCTCCTATTTCTCTTCCCATCACTAGCTTTTATAGACCATTTTCAAAATTTCCCTCCTTCTATTGGTCCAAGATGGATGGTGACACAAGAGTTGGGGTATGATTCCTTTGTGTGTTTCACTAAATCCTTAAGGTTGCTCAAAGGTGACTGTACTTGGCTAGGTTGAGTGAGAATATTTTTCTCCAAGTGTGCCAAGTGGTCCTGGATGGTGACATTCTGCATCCCAAGACTGCACGACTATCGAAGGGATAGCTGCGCAGTGTGGGTCTATCAAAGGAAAATCCGCAATGTGCACTCAGAGCCAGTGATTCCTGTGCGCGGTCCAAAATTTTTTCCTTTTGACCTTAGGAAAATTTGAATTTTTAACTCCTCTAATTTATTTCTTCCCTGTAAATATTTATCTGTACCTTCTGCTCGACCTTTTTTTAGTGTCTTCTTCCTGTACTATTTTCCAGTGTTAAGAGCTTCCCCCTAATGTATGAGGTCTAGGAAGAATTGTATAGCCAAAATACATTATGGTTTCTTTTACTGTGTAGTCCTTTTGAGAGAGAGCTATGTATTCCTTTTGAGAGAGAGCTTTGTATTCCTTTAGAGAGAGAGAGAGAGTAACTTGCTTCAGAACTGAGGTTAGAAATCCCTTTCTGTGAGTAAAAAAGACATCGTGCTCTATTGGAAACATGCAAGATATAAAATTAATAAAATATTTATATGAGGTGGGCATGTCCCATGCTCGTGATGTTTTGACCATTTAAACTTATCTAATAGATAGTGGTTCTATTTATGTCACTTTTTTGGTAGTGACCTGTTGTTGGTTGATGATGGCGGTTGTTGACACCCTCAAGGGCATTTTTTCTTTGAAATAATGTTGAATGTGGTGCCCTCGCGCATACTCTTGGTATGGCACATTTGTTTAGAACAAGTGCTCATTTTACGCATGGGTATTTGACTATGGCGGACCTTCCCATGTAAGCATTGCTGAAAGACATTCTTATGAAGTCATGAGTCTTCGACTAATTCTGACATAGTGCAATGGTTATGAAGTATGATACCATCTTGACATGAAATTTTATCTTGAAATCAAATTTCAATAGGATCAATGACATCAATGGGAAATGATGATTCCCATTGTGCCATTCGAAGATGCCCCTATTGAGGTGATGAGTCATCCAAGGTACTACCTCCTTCTTGGAAAATGTTTGATGTGGTCGACAAGAAGGAAGCATCAACCGACCGAGATGAGTATTGATGCAAGGGACCAGGGTTTCTGATGTAGCATGGTGTGGTGTGATAGGTTAACTTAGGCATGATGACGAGAAATGGCTATGATTGATAATGTTAGTTAAGTGGCCTGAGGTTGGAGCTATAAATGCGAGTGGCAGCAGTCATAACAATTTCCGGTGAGGAAATCCCTGGAGTCGGTAGGACATCTAGGGTGGGTGTATGGTTGTTATGAGTGTCATGGTGGGGTTTGGTAAAGATTGTGTAGCTCTAACCAAGGGTGATTAGGGACTACTTCCAAGTGAGAAATGTGAATGGATGGGTGGGAGTGCTCTCCTAAAAAGTATTTGTACACTTTTTGAAAGAATATAGAATGGGTTTGGATGTACAAGCACCAAGATGGGTGCTCCTATAAACATGAAAATAATCTGTCACTATGGTGTGAGGAATGTGTTTTGCTAAGGGTGGGGACCCCATTGGTTGGTCTTAGTGTAGGGTTATGAGGCAGATGAAAAGTGTCGCAGATAGGCTATGTTGATGGGGGTGTGTGATAGGTTAAGTGTGAGACGTGGTGGCGTGTTTTTTATCTGCTTATGGGAATGGTAGCTCGAGAAAGGGGTTTTGACATGATATGGATAAAACTTGACTTGATGTATGATGGATGAATGAACATGAAGTACTTCCCATGCTTGGATTTTATGGCAATGGCTCTAGACCTTTGGTGTATGGTCTACATGAGTGATGGATTCCATGGACGGTAAGGCTCTACCGACCTGCGAGAATGTTTATCATGTGCAAGGTGGGGTGATGATAAACATGGTCGGTTGAATGAAACCTATGGTCGACTTCTGTGGGGAAATGATGTCAGGATATGCAAAGCTTCTTTTGGGGACATATCATGTTAAAGATAGAATGATACCTGCTCTTGTACCTTTGGTGGCTGAGACATATGGTGATTTGGCATGTTTGTAATACCTGTAACCAATATGTTGAGTAAAAAGAATCATTTCCATACAAACATATTTCAAATAACTTGAATTTAAATCAATAAGAGAGGGCATACCTGAATTGTGTTATGGAGGATTTCACCTCATGGGCAGACTTTCTTGGGGTAGAGCCCATTGAAGAGGTTGGCAAGGCATGTAGAGTCGGGTTCTAATAAAATTTCCGCAAATTGTTTTTTTTATTTTAGCCAGGGGAGAGTCATGCACTCTTGGCAGTGTACTAGGGGTACACACATCTTCTTTTACTTGAATATTGTGTTGACTATAGACGTGTCGAAATGCTTGCAGCATAGGGCATGTCCCTATTTCATGGTTATGGCTTGTGCAAATGGTGCATGGAGTAAAGGTGCCTATTGAGTAAATGGTGTGAGAACCAACATTACTCCCCATGCCCCAAGTGGATGCTTGGACATGATTAGGCATTGGGGCATGTTTGTGCTTCTGCCATCTCTAAGTCTTTGGTTTTGGTCGGTTTGGCTCCTTTAGGGAGTTCAAACTCAATGCTGCCCTTATCGCTCGTAACCTTGGGAGGTATACATAACTCATAGTGTGGTGGAATTGTGAGCAAATCCTGTAATAATAGTGTGTGATATTATCCTGATTATAGAGATGGATCTATGGTATGGTGGTGACCATGCGAAGATTGTTAGTGATTTTCTTGAGTTCTTGATATTGATTGACCCTATGATCGTTTCTATCGCTTAGAACACTTGTCGTTATTGGCTTGTTTTGGGCCCTGCTAGGATGATGGGTTGCCTTAGCCTTCCTAGGGTTTTGGTAATGATGGGGGACAGGTTTCCCTGCCAGTTACATCCAAGTATTCAGTGACCAATGAGCGTATGGTGTCTAAAAAAGGTCAAAATTGGGGGATGTAAGTATAATGTCGAGCGTGATGGTTGTCGTGAAAAATCAGACAAGATTTTCACTCCTTGGTTCTCCACTCCCTTTGGACTGCTGGAGTAATTGGGTACCATTTGTGAAATGATCTTAAATCCAAGAATTGAGCGACCAAATAGTTGCAGGCATCGCACAATGCAAATGCTTGGTTTATTCGTGGAGGGCGATTGGGGGTAATGATATGCCCCCTTGTTGGCCATTTTTCTACGGATATGAAGAGAATGGACCTGGTTGCCTCATTTTCTTGAGTTTTCAAACTTTCAATAGATTCTAAATCTGATCCGTCTGCTGCGGCAAGACGTGTGATGGCTTGCCGTAAGAAATTTAACGTCGAACGAAATCAAGGGATGTAGGGACAACGATGAACAGAGTGGTTTCCTGAACACACTTTTCATGAATACTAGACTACACGTAGGCCATCATAGTATACTTGGTTGACTAGGTACCATCTTTGGAATAAATCTAGAGTTGCACAATCAGTGATGAAGTGATCTCATTCATCAAAAAGTGCGCAGAGCTGGAATGGAGCTTGAGGGTGATTACAGGGGGAGGTGGTCATTCAGGTGACCATCTCTCCTTGAAAACATACAATATGGTCCTTGCTGCTTCTTTCCCTTGAGTTGTGGTACTCTTTTTGGATTATGTGTCCAAGTTGGCTAAGTCATGGTTTTCAGCGATGAACCGTCACACGAAATCCAACATAGACCGGAATCGATGGATAGGGGGACAACGAGGCACGTGATAGTTTCTCTGACAAATATGACATGTATGTAATCGATGTCGAACCAAGTTTCTTTGGGAAATGTGTAAGAATTGCTACCAACAGTTAAATGCCCTTAACTCGGGACACTATGTGACTAATTGATCAAGCTCGGCACATAGTACGCAAAATGGGGCCTGTCGTGTGGCCTTCGTTTTCCATCTCTTGTCCATTGGGGTGATAGTGTACGAGAAACATGTAGGCTCCACTCAAATGTACTGTTGGGGTTCCAGTGTTTTGGTTAGATTGGCAAGACCAAAAGACTAGACAACTTCATAACAACTTTGAGATCCTAGGATCTAGCCCTCCTGGACCCGGAGAGGGATCTCTCCAATAAAGGAAAAGAGTGAATATATCTTTGAAAGCTCAAAAGGAGGTATTAGGTTAGTTATGAAGTACAAAGGGGGGTTTTAAATGATTTGGTTGGTTGATGGGTTGGTCCGAGATCATTAAATGAGAAGGTTATGGAATGTAAGGAGTAAAGCAGCAGGATGTTTCGGCAAAGAGGATAGGTTAGGAATGTGCCATCCATTGGGATATGGAGTCATGAAAGGGAATTAATTGCAAACAATTGGCTAAGGCTTTCCATAGGGCAAGTCATCTATACTAAAGGATCTTTAAGATATATGGTGAAATGGAACATTAAGGAGTGAAGGTGAAAGGAGGAAAGAAACATTTTCTGTCTGGAGATCAGGTCAGATATCATTTAAATCCAGACCTTCTTTGACATACTCAGATGTCATTTTCAATGAAGATACAAAGGGCAGCTTAAGATCAGGTCAAAGTTCATTTAACTCCAGGCCTACTTCAGCATATTCTGAGAGAAAAACAGAGATAAGGTTTAACACAAAACTAGACCTAAGATCAGAGAAGGGCTTTTAACCTTCAATGCTTTGACACTAGTTCAAGGGATCTTCGAAAGGCCAATATATTGGAAAAGGACCCCAGTGGACAGGGCTTACACTAAATCCCCAGTGTCCCAATTCTTCCAGCTCAAACCCAACAAGAACATCTAAGCAGCAAACCCCGAATTCACACATCAGTAAGCATGGGCTGGACCAACATCTTGAACTGGTTAAATTACATGAATTTGCTCTCATATTCACTATCAGTGGAAAACATCAAATATAAGAAGGGAAGTGGGCATTAGGGTACCATGCAGGGGTATGTCCTAAGCCTGATTTACTGATTCTTATCCAAGAATAAATGGACAACATGAATAAAATAAAATAAGACAATGGAATAAGATAAGCATCACCTGTAATATAGACCAGGATCTTGTGAAATTGCTTGATTAATTGATGTGAAAGACCAGTCACATACACTAAGCTCAATATCTGATACAGTCCAAAATTTCTCCTCCCAGCCTACTAAATTACAAACTACTCAGCTACTCTCTCCCAACAACTGTTCTAACAGTCGAATGAGTCCCTACACTAACAGCAACAATAAAAACCTTTACAATATGTTCTTTAGGGGTTCTTATAGGAGAATGAATAATAGTAGGAGTAGATGTGAATTAAATCGACTCATTAAGACAGATTGGAAACAGAAGATTGAGCCCACTCTGCTTAATGGCAATCTACATCGCTGTATTTACTCTGTGGTATGGTCTGGGAGTCTTTTTCAGGTCGATATCGACCTCAGATGTCCCTTTGGAGTCCTTTTTGGCTGTAAGGCACTCTATGATAGCCTTTTGAAATAAGTGACAGGGATGTAAAGTTTGCAGGTCTTCCATGCTCCATAACTGTGGTCCTGACAGTATTCAGGAAGCTTCTGTCAGTGAAATGGCTTTTAAGAGCTCGAGGAGGCATGGAGACTTCTGTAGGCAGGTGTACTCTCTAAGAAAATGTACTGTTGATGCTGAAACACAGATATGGATTGTTTCATGTGCTCTTTAATCTTCAAACTGCGCCTTAATTCTTTGAATACGGGATTACAATCACTAATCTTCAATAATAAGCAGTAATCCCTTTAATCTATCTCTATTAATTCGTTTTGCTGCTGTTTTAATGGCCTCCCCACGTTCTGAATCACAGTGGCTGTGATTATGGAAAACAGAGTGAATTACCACTCCGTATACCCTACACAACGCAAAAAATCGTTATAAAATTCCAGGGGAGGTCGCAGAGCAATGTTGTGGAGGCCTGTGAAACGAAGACAGAATGGCGAATGCAGGTGAAAACAAGTGAAAACACTACAGAATTGTGAAGAAATGACTTGATGGAGGTTTGGTGTGATGAGGGTCACAGACTATCTGATCATATTCTGAAACGGTGATCAACGGCCAAGATCAATGAATGGAGCGGTTAAGATTAAATCGGGTGGAAGAAATAATATTTAGAGTAAACCCAAAGTTTTAAGGTTCGGGAGATTTACAAAGAAAATCATGGGAAATCAATGAAGTGTAGCCTATGATGTGGGACCCGGCATGGGCAGAGGGCGATTAACTGTGAGCCACTGGATCTTAGGAGGAGATCAACGGCGAGGATTAAAGGATAGAGCTCTATGAAAGCCCAATGAAAAAAAACATGGGGGAGACGCAATGCGATGGAGGCCGTTGATCTGATCAGATGGATGACTATGATCGATTATGGAGGTTGCAGGGGTGAGGAGAGGAAGGTGGTTTTAATATATAAAATATCTGGTATCGCACGGCTTTAAGGCGGTTTAGAAAATTTCCCAAAATTACGTGATATGCCTCGCCGCGTGACACATGGCCCTTCAAAACCACTTTTATCGCGTGATTTCTGATCGATAAAGGTCAGACGCCAAAATAACGCGATATGATCGCTGGCCGTTGGATCTGGAGCAGAAAGATCGAACGGCTGAGGATGGAGCGCAATGAGGGGAGATGCACGGTCAGTAACGGAGGGGAAAGTCAAAAATAGGTTTGATCTGGACCGTCGGATCTGTAGGATGAATGGCTGAGATCTTCATATGGAACGCGAAGGCAGAGGGTCAGGTTAATGGGTGGGATGAATAAGGGCCGTCGGATCTAACAGGATTAACGATGGAGATCCAATTGAAAGGGAAGACAATCGGGGAAATGAGCAAGGAGCGATGAAATCTGGACCGTTGGATCCAGGTGGATGGATGGCTAGGATCCAATCGGGGCTCACCAATCAGGAGGTCATATGCGATGCGATTGGCACAATTGGTGGCAAGCGATTACACGATAGCTGTCCGATATGGAAACAGATCGACGGTCTAAATACAATCGAAGGGGTGAATGTGGAGCAGTGATGGGCGCGTTGCAAAACAAACACTGGCCATTAGATCTATATAGATCAATGGCTGAAATCAAAGCGGAGGCCGACAGCATAAAACTTTCTCGCATCGGGGAAAATCAATTAACAAAGAAATGTGCGCATATTGAAATTCCTGATTGCGATAAGCGCCCGGGGCTTAAGCACTTGGTCTCGGCGCTCGGTTGCATAGTGGGGAAGTGGTTAAGGGGGATGGATGAAAGGGGCTTAAGCCTCATATGCAAAATAAGTGTTTTTTCCCCTATTTTAATGTTTTTTAAGTCCAAAGGAGGGCTTCGGTAGGGAGAGTAAGGGGCTATTAAACCAAAAAAAGAGTGTTCGTAAGGTTTAAAGGGGAGTTAGGATTATTTAGAAGGCTAAAAAGGGATTTTGGAGGAATTTGCAGAGGGGGAAAATGGTGATGAAAACAGAGGCTTAATGGGGATGAAATAAGGGGGATGGAGGCCTTTTGGGCATTTTCTTCACAGAAACATAGAGGCTTTTTAACTGGAAATAGCGGTGAGGATTTATCAAAGGAAAAAAGGCACAAGGAGGCTTCAAGGATGATGTGTTTTCATAGGGAATGCATTCCTTGAAGGCTCAAAAAACATTTTAGCCCCCTGTTTGCTTGTCAAAAAATTCATAGGGGGCTAACAGTGGCTCCACATGGGGATGGCATCTTCTTGAAGGTGTCAAGAATTTAGAGAATAATCTTTGGAGTAGGCTAGATGCCAGATCTTTGAACCAACTCTCTTCTTTGATTCAGCTGCCACAATCTTGAAGACATCATATCAGCAGAAATATTCTCCCAAACAACTACCTACCCATACTAGTCCTAACATTTTTTCTTCTGGGTGCATTTGGACTTGCAGACCCTTTACATCATCAATTTTTACAAACAGAAAAATAAACCTATTCTATTCCTACCCTTATTACTCCATGAGACCATTTTATATAGTTGGTCTCATAGTTTCTCTACCTAAACTAATATTTGCTAGAATTAAATTGTCTAGCAGACTTATTCTCTATATTCTAAGACAGAAATTGAAAAACAGTCAAGCCAGGATTAGACTGTCTGGCTTGCTATGGGCCATGGCATGAAGAAAAAACTACTCATGGACTGAAAACCTTGCAGAAATTTAAAACCACTAACTAAATGCTCATTGACTGAGCTTTATTTGAGAATTTCCTATCTACCCTACTCTAACTCGAAATATTTACAAGTCTAACTTACAAACATTCGCTTCCAATGCATCCAGTCCATCAACTGATCCCAGGACTGGTCTTTTCTGCTCGATTCTTTGACCATGCTGGATAGGTAGGGCCACTCCCATTCTCTTTGTTCTTTAGCAGCAGCTTTAAAAAAATTTCTTGCTGTCTGCAACATGTTGCTCAAAAAGACCTTTGATCCTTCTTCAAAGGTTTGTAGGAAATGGACATAAGGGTCATGAAATGATACCTGGTTATGAATATTTGATAGGCAGGCTTCAACCAGGATTTCTTCTTCTTCCACTAGATCAAGAACAAGAATCTCTTGAGAAAGAAAATCTCCCTTATCTTCTTCATCATCTGAACTGGAGGACTCATCATATACTGCATTTGTGTCCTCTTGGAGCTCTGATATGTTTTGCTCTGAGGGGTTGAGCTCTGTGAAGAGATCCATGTACTCTTGAGCAGGGGTTTGTTCTACTGCTTCCTCCTTTTCAAGAGAAGGCTCCTTAATTTTAGTCTGCTCAAAAATCTCTTCTCCATGTTCCTCCTCATTCTTTAAGATGAAAGGCTGCTGATCTTCGTTTGGATGCAAATTGCTACTGATGGTCTGAGGTCTAATAGAGTGAAGATTCAATGAATCTACATCTATTACTATGCTTTCATAACTTTCCCCATCAGTCTCATAGATAGGCTGACTTGGTTCATTACTTCACTGAAGTTGTTGGCCCTAATCTTCCTCACACGAATCTACTGATGATGGTTCGGCAAGCTCAGCTTCCTTTTGGAAACAATCATCATCAAACAGATCATAAATAGGAAAATCATAATTGTAAGTAATGTTACCAATCCAACCTGTTGAATTCTCAGCAAGTCTTTCTTTGTTCTGATCCACAGAGGAGCTTTCTGGGTCTGTATCATCAAACTTATTAGATGAATGAGCAAGAGTGTTGGTTCTATAAAAGAGTTCAGAGGTGGACTACGTGTTTAATATTCGGTCCATCTCTTATTCTGTCAATGAAGGAATTTCTTTTTTAACATAGATAGAAGAACATCAGTCCTCTGTTTCTTATACTAACTGATCTGGAGGCTGGATATCTTCTTGAGCCTCTTCTGCTGAGTCTTCACTTGTGCTAGTAGGGAAACCTTGAGGGATTTCTGATGTTCCCTGATCTCTTTCTAGTTCAAGCAACTCCTTATGATCAGGGTGCCACTCTTCTAGTGGAATCTGAGATGAATTATCAACCAGAGGGGGGGCCTCTATGCGTGTTGGTTCTTCTTCAACCTCAGATTTTGCATCTTCCATGTGGTCACTTGTTCCCTCAATGCAACACTCCCTATTAGATTTTGTCATTAAGCCCTGGTTTTCTATAATTATCATAGTACAATACATGGGTAAGTAATTAGGCAGTTCCTGATCACTTTCTTCTTCATATTCTATAGACTCTTGAGCATCATACATGTCTTGCTCATTATCTAGGTCTGGAGTTTGCTCTTGCTCTGGAAAATGCATGGGCTACTCTAGATAATCAACATTTGCATTTAAATTAGCCGCATATATCTTCACTACTTCACCAAATCTGTTCACCAGTTTTATCAATTTATCCTCTAAAGCATCTAGCTTTGCTTCTTGGTCCATGTTTGGATCCATGTTTCTACAAAGAAGGTCACTGCATCTTCTCAACTAGTTTAGAGTCTTCTACCAGTGGAGTAATTAGGTCTATTAGGAATTATAGAGTGTGGAGTCGCCAGGTGGATGAATTTGGATGTTTGAAATAGGCTGTTGTCCACCATCAACAATGAAATACGAATCTAAATGCATTGGTTTGAGTTGTTCCCCGGTGGAGTTGCCATTATGTTGGGGTTCTAGTGTTTTGGCCAGAGTGGCAAGACCAACAGACTAGACAACATCATAACCACTTTGGGATCCTAGGATCTAGCCCTCCTGGACCCGGAGAGGGATCTCTCCAATAAAGGAAAAGAGAGAATATATCTTTGAAAGCTAAAAATGAGGTATTAGGCTAGTTATGAAGCACAAAGGGGGGTTTTAAATGATTTGGTTGGTTTTTGGGTTGGTCCGAGATCATTAACCGAGAAGGTTCTGGAATGTAAGGAGTAAAGCAGCAGGATGTTTTGGCAAAGAGGATAGGTTAGGAATGTGTCGTCCATTGGGCTATGGAGTCATGAAAGGGAATTACTTTCAAACAAATGGCTAAGGCTTTCCATAGGGAAAGTCATCTATACTAAAGGATATTTAAGATAGATGGTGAAATGGAACATTAAGGAGTGAAGGTGAAAGGAGGAAAGAAACCAATTTATGTCTGGAGATTAGGTCAGATATCATTTAAATCCAGACCTTCTTTGACATACTTAGAGGCAGCTTTCAATGAAGATACAAAGGGCAGCTTAAGATCAGGTCAAAGGTCATTTAACTCTAGGCCTACTTCAGCATATTCCGAGAGAAAAACAGAGATAAGGTTTAACACAGAACTAGACCTAAGATCAGAGAAGGGCTTTTAACCTTCAATGCTTTGACACCAGTTCAAGGGATCTTCAAAAGGCCAATCTGTTGGAAAAGGACCCCAATGGACAGGGCTTACACTAAATCCCTGGTATCCAAATTCTTCTAGCTCAAACCCAACAAGAACATCTAAGCATCAAACCCCGAATTCACACATCAGTAAGCATGGGCTGGACCAACATCTTGAACTGGTTAAATTACATGAATTTTCTCTCAGATTCACTATTAGAAGAAAACATCAAAGATAAGAAGGGTAGTGGGCATTAGGGTACCATGCAGGGGTATGTCCTAAGCCTGATTTACTGATCCTTATCTGAGAATAAATGGACATCATGATTAAAATAAAATAATACAATGCAATAAGAGAAACATCACCCGTAATATAGACCAGGATCATGTGAAATTTCTTGATTAATTTATGTGCAAAACCAGTCACATACACTGAGCTCAATAGCTGATACAGTCCAAAATTTCTCCTCCCAGCCTACTAAATTACAAACTACTCAGCTACTCTCCCCCAACAACTGTTCTAACAGTCGAATTAGTCCCTACACTAACAACAACAACAACAACCTTTACAATATGTTCTTTAGAGGTTCTTATAGGAGAATGAATAATAGTAGGAGTAGATGTGAATTAAATCGACTCATTAAGAAAGAGTGGAGGTAGAAGATTGAGCCCACTCTGCTTAATGGCAATATGCATCGTTGTATGTACTCTGTGGTATGGTTTGGGAGTCTTTGTCAGGTCGATATCAACCTTAGATGTCCCTTTGGAGTCCTTTCTGGCTGTAAGGCACTCTGTGATAGCCTTTTGAAATAAGTGACAGGGATGGAAAGTCTGCAGGTCTTCCATGCTCCATAATTGTGGTCCTGACAGTCTTCAAGAAGCTTCTATCAGTGAAATGGCTTTTAAGATCTCAAGGAGGCATGGAGACTTCTATAGGAAGGTGTACTCTCTGAGAAAATGTAATGTTGATGCTGAAACGCAGATATGGCTTGTTTCAGGTACTCTTTAATCTTCAAACTGCGCCTTAATTCTTGGAATACGGGATTACAATCGCTAATCTTCAATAATAAGCGGTAATCCCTTTAATATGTCTCTACTAATTCGTTTTCCTGCTACTGTAAATGCCTCCCTGCGTTCTGAATCACAGTGGTTGTGATTGTGGAAAACAGAGTGAATTACCACTCCGTATACCCTGCACAATGCAAAAAATCGTTATAAAAATCCATGGGAGGTGGTGGAGCAATGCTATGGATGCCTGTGAAACGGAGGTGGAATGGCGAATGCAGGTGAAAACGGGTGAAAACATTGCAGAATGGTGAAGAAATGACCTGATGGAGGTTTGGTGTGATAAGGGTCGCAGACCGTCTGATCATATGCTGAAACGGTGATCAACGGCGAGGATCAATGAACGAAGGGGTTAAGATTAAATCGGGTGGAAGAAATAATATTTAGAGTAAACCCAAAGTTTTAAGGTTTGGGCGATTTACAAAGAAAATGATGGGAAATGAATGAAGCAGAGCCTATGATGTGGGACTCGGCATGGGTGGAGGGTGATTAACTGTGAGTTGCTAGATCTCAAGAGGAGATCAACGGTGGGGATTAAAGGATAGAGCTCTATGAAAGCCCAATGAAAAAAAAACATGGGGGAGACACGATGTGATGGAGGCCGTTGATCTGATTAGATGGACGGCTATGATCGATTATGGAGGTTGCGGGGGCGAGGAGAGGAAGGTGGTTTTAATATAGAAAATAGCTGGTATCGCGCAGCTTTAAGGCGGTTTAGAAAATTTCCCAAAATTACGTGATATGCCTCGCTGCGTGACACGTGGCCCTTCAAAACCACTTTTATTGCGTGATTTCTAATTGATAAAGGTCGGACGCCAAAATAACGTGATATGATCATTGGTCATTGGATCTGGAGCGGAATGATTGGATAGCTGAGGATGGAGCGCGATGAAGGGAGATGCGCGGTCAGTAACTGAGGGGAAATTCAAAAGTGGGTTTGATCTGGACCGTCGGATCTATAGGATGAACGGCTGAGATCTTCAGATGGAACGCGAAGGCAGAGGGTCAAGTTAATGGGAAGGATGAATAAGGGCCGTCGGATCTAACAGGATTAACGGTGGAGATCCAATCGGAAGGGAAGACAGGCAGGGAAATGAGCGGGGAGCGATGAAATCTGGACCATTGGATCTGGGTGAATGGACGGCTAGGATCCAATCGGGGCTCGCTAATCAGGAGGTCAAATGCAACGCGATTGGCACAATTGGTGGCGAGCGACTACGCGATAGCCATCCGATCTAGAAACAGGTCGATGGTCTAAATATAATCAGAGGGGTGAATGTGGAGCGACGATGGGCACGCTATGGAACAAACGTTGGCCATTAGATCTATATAGATCAACGGCTGAAATCAAAGCAGAGGCCGACAGCATAAAAATTTCTCACATTGGGGAAAATAAATTAACAAAGAAATGCGCACATATTGAAAGTCCCGATTGCGATAAGCGCCCAGGGCTTAAGCGCTTGGTCTCGGCGTTCGGTCGCATAGTGGGGAAGTGGTTAATGGGTTGGCCGAAAGGGGCTTAAGCCTCATATGCAAAATAAGTGTTTTTGGCCCTATTTTAGTTCTTTTTAAGGCCAAAGGAGGGCTTCGGTAGGGAGAGTAAGGGGCTATTAAACCAAACAAAGAGTGTTCGTAAGGTTTAAAGGGGAGTTAGGATGATTTAGAAGGCTAAAAATGGATTTTGGAGGAATTTGCAGAGGGGGAAGCTGGTGATGAAAACAGAGGCTTAATGGGGATGAAATAAGGGGGATGGAGGCCTTTTGGGCATTTTCTTCACAGAAACAGAGAGGGTTTTTAAATGGAAACAACGGTGAGGATTTATCAAAGGACAAAAGGCACAAGGAGGCTTCAACGATGATGTGTTTTCAGAGGGAATGTATTCCTTGAAGGCTCAAAAAACATTTTAGCCCCTTGTTTGCTTGTCAAAAAATTCATAGGGGGCTAACATGTACAATATAGTTTTAGGTTCTCCCTTGTCCATTTGTATGCATGGAGCTGAGGGGTCATTTTGGGACGATTTCTCTAGGGCTTACAAGGCATCCCTATATCATGGCATCTCTAGGCAATGATGGGTATAATGCCCATAATGGTCACATATGGCGCATGCATGGTTGGTGCACAATGATTTACCTTGGTTTTTCGTGGCCTATTCCTTTTTATGGGAACTTGAGGACGTGACATTTCTTTTGGTGTGTAGAAGAGGTTTTAATTTATCTAACTCTAGGTAAATATTAGTAGGATGGCCTACGATATCACATAATGCGCAAGTTTGTAATGTCCTAGGTAACTTGGGGGTTTCGACTTTCTTCCCTTTTTTTTTTTTCTTGGTCGCATTAGTTGCCGCTGTTACAGGTGTTTTGTTAACCATTGTGGCCTCTTGAGGGGTGATAGGGGTTATTCCTATAGAGGTGTTGCATGGAATTCATAGCATGGTTCGTGGGACCAAATACCACACACATATTGTGAAAGCCATATTTGGCAATTTTATAGTTTCCATGATTTGTTTTGACACAAAACCATCTGGGGGGAATAAAAATGGGGTTTGAAAAATGGCGTAGGGTCGAAATGTCGTGCCAGTGGCTTCGGTCTCTGGGCTAGTTTTGGTGTTTAATGACAACATCATGCAGATTAGTGCCCCCGTTCTTTATGGTACTCCCTTTGGTATGATAGGGGGATCTCCTAGGAATGACCCTAGGATGGATGATGGTTTGAACTGTCAGGGCCAAATTCTGTATACCATGTAAGTAGTTCTGTAGTTGTGTCTACGTCTGGTAACAAGACATCGAGAGTCATCATGGGTTTCTTATTGTAGTATGTGAGATGGTCGATGGTGATCATCCAATCATCATGGGGGAACATCATTACCCTAACGACAGAGGATGCGATTGTAGTCATGACGTACATAAAACTCCTCCCGAGGAGTATATTGTAGTCTAGTTGTGTATCTAAGACTTCAATGTCTATAAGTACTATCTTCCCGGTCAGGTTTAGAGGGACATTTTGATATGGGCCGGCAGGGGCTAAAGGGAAACCGTAATATGCTCTAAGCATGATGTCAGATGGTTTAAGTTCATGTGATCCTAACTTTTTCCAAACGGATTTGGACATGATGCATGTGGATTCTCCTTCATCGACGATGCATCAGTGTTTGGTGATGTTCTGAACTGAAATCGGTGTTTGGAAAGCGACCAGAGAAGGAAGCCTAGGGTTTGCTTTGTCTAGGTCAAAAACCATTAGGCATGAATCAAAAGGGTCGATTGCGCCTAATGCGGAAAGTAAGGGTTTCCATTGTCTTGGGCATGATTGTAGGACTTCCAAGGCTGACATAGCAGCTGGTGATTGTGCTAAATCATCAACTATGTTATAGCTATGAGCAGCTTTAGAGTGATGTCCTATGTGCCTGGTTGGTCACTTGACCATTTTTGGAAGGGATTCTATAGGTACTTTGGATATGGTTAACGATGCAGTAGGTGCACTCGTCCTCGTACCTGATGGGTTGGTGTCCCGGGGGGGGGGGGGTATCATAGTTTCTATTCCTTGTTTGGAAGAACAATTCTTTGCTAGTCATGTAAATTTTGTGACTGTAACCTCCAGTATCGTTTTGGGTGGTTGTTGTTGTTGTTGGATGTTCACCACTCCTTGGTGGGGGGAAGGCTCCTGCATTAGAACAGGTTGTTGGGTAGGTCCCCCTTGTCCACGGTTATCCTGAAATTTTTTTAGTTCGCGAAGCTCAGGACAGTGGTGACTGTAATGGTTGTATTCACAACATATGGCACAGGAATGATTTTTCCTTAGACTGGATCTCTTGCTTTTCCCTTGGGATTTTTTATTTGGCCCTTGGTTTTGATTTCGGTTGGGGTTGCCCCTAGACGAGATCGCGGGGGGTGTTGTTGGTTACTACCCCCATGTCCAGAGTCAACATAGTTACCGATCAAATAGGTAACTGAAATGGTGCCTACTTTTTTGAGGTAGCCAAAAAAGCACTCAATTTGAAAAGTGGTGATGCATAATCACCCTTTTTTTTAGCATATATTTGACACTTCAATTTTTTTTATTTAAGAAGTATGAACATTTGTTTTAATTTGTTAGTGATTTTCATGCTAATTTTGAAAAGTGTTGATGCAACATCAACCATTTTTTTTTTAGTGGTGATTTTCATGTTGGTAATAAAACATAAAAATAAATTTAAAAAACATGACCAAAAAAAATCAAATATATAAAAATAATAAAAAAAAGGCAATAAAAATGTAAAAAAATAAAAACAAAATTAACTTGTAAAAATAAAAAATTTAAACAAAAATAAATAAATAAAACAAAACAAAAAAATGAAAATTAAATAAAAAAAGGGAAAAAATTCAAAAAAACACATAATTTAAAGAAAAATAAATAAAAATTGAAAAAAAAAACATCAAATTTAAAATACAAAAATAAAAAATAATTTAAATTCAAAAATTTAAATATATATATATATATATATATATATATATATATATATATATATATATATATATATATATATATATATTTATAAATTTAAAAACAAAATTTAAATTTAAATTTTAAAAAAAAATTAAGATTAAAAAAAGAAAAAAAAACATTTTAAAATAACCTAAAAATTAAAAAAATAAATAACCTAAAAATATTAAATTTAAAAAATAAATTAAATTTAAAATAAAAAATTAAATTTAAAAAATAAAAAATAAAAAATAAAAATTATTAAATTAAAGAAAAAAATTTAAAATTAAAATTAAATTTAAAAATATATATATATATATATATATATATATATATATATAATTTAATAAATTAAAAAAAAAAAAATTAAATGAAATATTAAATTAAAAAAAAAATTGTATATTTTAAATTTATTTTATTTTTTAAAATTTATTTGTTTTTCTAATTTTTTTTTTAATTTAATTTTTTTTTTAAATATAATTTTTAATTTTAATTTTAAAAATGTTTTTTTTCTTTATTTTTATTTTTTTTTAATTGAAAAAAAATATAAGGAATTTTTTTTTTTTTTGCAATTATTTTAAAATGTTTTTTTTTCATTTTTTTTAATATAAATTTTTATTATTATAAAATTTGTGTTTCAACACTTTCTGTTTTTGGGGTGTTTTTTGCACAAAAAAATTTGCTAATTATTTCCATTTTTTAAAAAATGTTGAAAATTTACCCCGAAAAAAATGGTTATTCAAGAGTACAACTTTTCATTTTTCGGTTTTTTTCATGGTTTTTTTATGTTTTTTTGTTATAGTTCTCATTTTGAGGTAATAGTTCCCATTTGATCAGTAACTATGTTAGTCTCCCTTTTGTTTATTCCTAGGCTTCTTTTTTGCAGCGTTTGGAGGGTTATTGTGGTTCTCCTGGTTGTAATACTAGCGTTGTTGAGCCTAGGATGGTTTCACTAGGTTCACTGGCACGTTGTTTTGCGGTGGTGGATTTTTTGTGGGGAAAGGAGGATATAGGTTCCCCTATCCCTTATTGGTGTAATATTGTTGGGGGGGTTCTCTTCCATCGGCATTCCTAGCTAAGTACTAGTTCCCCTACAAGGGAGGGTACAACCCTCCCTGCTGTTGATGGTATGGTATCACCTTATTCGTCGTATTTTGCAAAGGTGCAGATTGACTTTGGTGGTATCCAGGTTGTGACATGTTCTCGATTTAATCATGAGTATCCTGGGCATTGGATATTGCTGCCTAGGTGAACTTGAGTCAAGGAACCGATCAAACCGTCTGCAGTATTCGACGCACCTAGTAACTCTCTATAAGTTTGCAGACACAGGGCATTTAGCAAGAAATTGTAAATATATCTTGACTGTATGTAGATGAGTTCAAGTTGTTGGGATTTTCTAATGGTGCCCTCCTCTGAGGTAGGTTTCTGTGTCACCATGTCTTTTGAGATCTTTGTTGTGAAAGTTTTCAAAAATAAGCCCAACAACACTCAATCATCGAGTTTGGCTTTACACAAGCTACGACATCACCGCCATTCGTGGAGATGGTCTGATATATGGACAGCTGGCGTTTGCCTAAAATGAGTTAGTAGTTCCATTTCTGAATCATGGTGAATGGGTAGATGAAAATATGTGAGGAACGTGGTAGCGAGGGCGCTAAAGGTTCCATGCGAAGCAGAAGGCTTCTGGACATACCATTTCACCACAGGCCCTATTAGAATGCATTGAAAAAGTCTTAGTTGAATAGTATCATCAATTATACTATTGGACAGACATCACAGGTGGAAAGTCATAATATGATTTCCTGGGTCTTCCGCTTGCTTCCCTTGAAATTTTGGTATGTTTGAAGGGAGCTTCGTGGGCATGGGAGGCCAATTAAGGCTATGAGAAATGGGTTCATTAGTTAATCTCATTAGATCTGGAAGATTAAGTAATGCTAAGAAGGGTAACTGAGTATTGAATTCCATTGTGTACTGTGGAAAAACAGGTGTCTGAATGTGGTGGTTTATGGGGTGTGCCTAGGGGATATTACCTTGTGGCATGCCCTGATGAACATTCTGTTGACTCCCTGAAGGGGTAGCACTCCTCTTCCCTCTAGGGGTTGTGGGAGGAGTTTAGTGTGGTGACCCTCCTAGGGTTTCCACTAGTGTGGTGTTGGGTGACCCTTGGGGGTTTCCAATCACATATGCCCCGATAAAGAATTAACTGATAATGGTGGTCATGTGTCGTCTTCGACGCCTAAATGGCGAAAGACCTGGCACTCTTCCCTCTAATGGGGGGAGGTCCAAGAAAGGCCTAGATCAATGAGGTCTTGTTGGGTCCGTTATGGTGTCGACTAGCTTAATCTTAGTGATACTTTTGGATTGTTGGAGGAAGGAAGATTTTTGTCAAAGAAAATATGATCACATGCATAAAACAAAGTGTAAAAATAAGAGGTAAGTTTTCATTTAATTTAATTCTATGTCATCAAGAAAGAAAAAAATATGATTTTTTTTGTTTTGCGTATGATACTCGAAAGCCTAGATAGACCTAGTTGTCCTTACACTCTCAATGTAACTAGGCCTTGAGAAGATGTCTTCTGATGGGTACTAGGGCTAACATCCCAAAATAACTGACGATGGCTTCCAGCAGCTGAAGAATCGACCAAGGTAATGGTAAGAGGATTTAATGCTACTTGCACCATCACCTATATGGAAGGATGCCCTAGTTTTGGCCACTAAAATATTTTTGTCCCACGTGAGCATTTGAGTCTTGAGCTTCTTGGTATTCAGATACTAGTACTGAGCACTAGATGGGTCAGATAGCCCCAAAAAGTACTGCACGCACTGGGCCTAAGCTTAACCCCCTCTGAAATGGATCTCTAGTAATGCTCAAATATTTGTTCCGTGGGTGGATAGATGGATTTGAAGTTCCCTAAAAATTCAACATCTATGTTTCAAAATGTATAATGACCACGACAGCTTATTGGATGCCTACCCCTGATGGTCCTAAATTGAACTATAATTTCTTTTGTGGCCCCTGTGGGGAGAATTTAGTGAGTTCAATTAGTGATTACTTTTAGAGAGTCTCAATTTTCTTAGGGTGTCACCTTGGTGAAGCAACCATAAGAAGAACATAAAGGTCCCAACACACTGGGTGTCTTTTGGTCCAATGCTTAATGATTCTTCATGTGTGCTTTGGAGTGTATAATCGCAAGTGTTATGAGATGTGGATATGCATTGATGCTTTACAATCATTTTATAATTACCATATGTGTGATTGTTCCTTGCAAAACTAAACGATGTGCAGAATATGGGATGCTTACACCTTGCCTAGTTGGACTATGTTTGCATTATAGGGATATGGAAAATTGTCTTAGGAAAGTGTTCTTATGCATACACAGGCTCACCATGAGGTGCAAGGGTGGTAGAGATTTCTTTCTTTCTTTTCGAAATTTTGGTCTTGGTCCTAATTCCTAATGAAAAATTGAACTAACATAATGTAAAAATTGAATAAACTTGAACTAGCTAAAGATATGTGGATATATGGGCCACTTGCTTTTATGCTAATTACACTATGTGTTTTTTATATTTTATGAGAAAACTGTTTGTTTGGACAACATATGTGGATTGAAGGCCACTTACTCTTTCCTACTTAAACTATGCATGACTTGCAAAAATAAAAACTACTTAGTTGCTAAGTTGAATTCTAGCAAATAAGAGTCCTAACTGGTCATGAAATACCATAACACAGTGATGGAAAATTTCTTATGGGTTTCCAAACACTTTACAACTACAATACATGAGAAAAATCACGCAAAAATGGGCTTGCTACCTACCGCGCAGCTTATCCACCCATAGGCACGAAACACACATCTGTCTAAAAATAATGTGCATGGTCGGGCAGATTCAAAAAATTCCTCCTCCTCTAGGAAAACTTTCTCACTAAGGATGACTGAAGGAAGGTGCTGAGAGGATGCAGGAGTGATTTTGTAGCAAGCTGAGTAGGAAGAAGGACTATTGAGATTCAATAAGATGATGAGCTTAGTGAAAAGAGTCGCCTTCACTAAGTGGGCCGGCAGGCTATTTTTGGTGCAAAGTCTATTTTTAGACTATGTCTATTTTTAGACATGTCGATCATATTCTATGAGTTGTAGGATGCTATTTGTGGATGGCTGGTCAAGTTGGAAAAATAGATGGACTTCTATTTTTAGACATATTGGGCGGAATCTATTTTTAGATTGCCAGTCTAAAAATAGATATGTCGAATATTATTAGCTCTTAATAATATTTGGACTCTAAACATTATCTTATTCTCTTGGAGCACTCATTTAAGTGCACAGATGTGGCACAACAGCTAATAGAAGGAATTACATTATTCCTGAGGGTTTACTAGAGCTATTGCATGGAGGACTTCAGTTAGAACTCATGTGACAGAGTTTGGTTGAGTTATAGAAGTAGTTGGTGGAGTTGTATTTAGTTTAACTTAGTTAGACTCAGTTGAGCTAGTTGTATCTAGTCTAACTGATTGATACACTAGTGAGAGTGGTGTGAATTAATTAGTTAATTAATTCACTAAATAATAACTCATTAGTCAACTGAAGAATACATCAATTAACTACAGTGCATGGCATTTTCAATGGAGACCAGTGGAGAGGTAGGTGAAAGAGCAAGTGTGACTATAGTGATGCATTGATTGCATCCAACACTCAGTGGAGATGCCAATGAGTATTGTGTGAGAAAGGCTAGCTGGAATCGAGTTCATTCAGAGCCATTCTTCAGCAGGGATTGCGCAGTAGAGGCAGGCTAGCAGGTGGCAGAGATCGATGCATGGATTTGCAATATCGGGCCTAATTAGTGTGTAGAGATTGTATTGTACTGAGAGCTTGATATGATCAGCTTTGTATGAGGATTTTTACATGATCTCTATGACATATATTATATACAGATAGTTGGGGTTTTTAGATTCAAGCTTTCCCGTTAAATCATTGTGTTAATGTGTGTGAATTTTTATTGTTTCATGTGTGCATTGCAATTGATTTAGTTTCCGCATGTGATGATCAATGGTGGAATAGATTATGTATTGTGCATGAAGTTAAAATAGTGTGTGATCAGGATAATCTTGGATATATAACACATAAGTTATATAATTTCTACATGGTATCAGAGCAGTTGATCATTGGAGCAGATTACAATTATTGAAGCGGTTGAGTTTTGTGCTGGTGGAATTCGAATTTGCTACAGTGTTTTCTTGGTGTTGAAGTTGAGAATTCATTGAAATGTCTTTCAACGGATTGCGATTGGAGTATGCCCTTGATGGAAGCTTGAATTATATTGCATGGAAGGATAGGATGGAGGCGGTGTTGGATGATAATGGGTTGAAGGAGTTCATAGATACTGATATTCCAAAGTCTAGTTCTAGCGATGTAGCCGCACTTGACGCATGGCAAAAGAAGGTAGCTAAATGTCGAAGAATTCTGTTGGAAGGTGTGAAGGATCACATAGTTTCTAGCCTTCATGGTAAAGATACTCCATTCTTAATGTGGAAAGATTTGAAAGAATTGTTCCAAAGCAGAAGCGACCAGAGGAAGTTGGCGCTTAAAGACAAGCTCAGAAAAATAAAAATGGAGAAAGGCGACAGTATACCAAAATACCTCACGAAGTTTGTCCACTGCAAGGATGAGCTGGGAAGTGTGGGGGTTACTGTTGATGAAGAATACTTGGTGAGCTTGGCTCTCCTTGGGCTTCCGAAGAGTTGGCATAGCTACGAGGACTCTGTCTATGGTCGGGAGAAACTGCCAGGATGGGAGCGACTTTGGTCAGATCTTGTGCAGGAGGAGATAAGGCGGGGTACTAGGGATGGATCTTCATCGAAGAATGAAGATGAAGAAAATTGCACTTTGACTGCCAAAGAAAGGAAAGATAAGGGAAAGAAAAATCCTTCTCAATCCGATGCGAAAGGCAAGAAGCAGGACTTGTCCAAGGTGAAGTGCTTTCAATGTCACCAACATGGAAATTACGCCACTAATTGTCCACAAAAGAAGAAAAATAAGCAGGCTGCTGGATCTGTAGCTGGAGAGGCCTTAGCCTCGCAGTTTGAGCTAGATTTTTCACTGATCACATGCTTGGTTTCAAGTGTGATGGGTGTTAGCCACCTATAAAAAAAATTCATATCAAATGGTGGCTAGATCTTTTCTAGCCTTCAAGAAACAATTCATTTCCAAATTGTGAGTTCTTGAAGTCTTAATGATGTCTATCTTTCCTTTAGAAAACCTTCACTGTTGTTTCCCTCATAACACTAAAAAAATATGTTGTTTACCAAAGCAAAAGATTGCTGAAAAGTTCCATTTTCCCTCATTTTCCCTTCTTCTTTTTTCTTCTTCGTTTCATCCCCAAAACCTTTCATTTGTCTTCTCATTCCCTCAAAATTCCCTTTAAACCTTTGAAAATTCCTTTGAAAGTTTTAAAAACCTCTTTTTCCCCTTCTACTGAAATCCAAAAAAGCCTTAAAAATACTTCATTTTGGCCTAAAAACTCATTTTTCTACTAAGGCCTTAAGCCCCTTTGGCCTTAGCCCCTAGCTCCTTTTTTCGCATAAGACCCGGAGCAGTGACCCAGGGTTAAAAATCCATCGTATAATCACAATCGGGGTGTTCTATGTTCCTTTTCACCTTTAGCATTCAAAAACTCCGATGCGATTTGGCCCTTTCCTTTAAAAAGCCCTCGATCCCTTTGTTTCTTCACAAAACCATAAAGCCCCCCAATCGGGCACTTAGAGACTCCACACCCTAGTTATAAACCTTCATTTCTTTTTTTTTTCTTTATATCTTCATAAAACCTGGAGCCGCAACCAGCACTAAGGCCTAATCACGCAATCGTAATCGGGTTTCCCCTCTTATCTTACTACCTTTCGCTTTTAAAAATTTCTGATTGCGATTAAGCCCTTTGTATATAAAAACCCTTCCGAAACACAAACTTTCCTTTTTCTTTTATTAAAAACCCGATTTTCCTATGTTTTAATAAAACCCGACAGTTCATTGCTTTGATGAATGCCTGCCATTGATCTAAGACCGATCAACGATAGTCGGCACATCGCATCGGAGTTTTTCACTGAACATATTTTAAATGGTTTTTTTCCCCCCTCCGATTGGCGACCTTGCGATGGTTTCCTGACCGTTGATCTATTCCACCATACCCAGATCCGACGACCCACATTGCTCTATTCCAAAGCCCGCCCCTCCGCCTTTGACCTTCATAATTAATTTGTGACCGTCGATCTAGTTCTAAGATTGACGACTCTGATTCAATCGCATCAAAAAAAACCTTTGTGCTATTCCTCTCTCCTCCTCTGATTGCGATCATTGCAATTAAATATGGGCCATCGAATCCACAAGAACTGACGACCTAGATTAATAAAAAATCTGCCCATTTTCCTCCGCTTTTATCCCACAGATTCATTCCCGACCGTCGGTATCTCTCTAGATCTGACGGTCCGCGTGCAATCGCATCGCAAATTTTCTTTGCTCCTTTCCTCTCTCCTCTGCCGATTGGCGACCCTACGATCACATCTGGGCCGTTCGTTTCACCCATCCAACGGTCCAGATCAAACCCTACATCCTTTGTTATTTTCATAAACCCCACTGTGTAAAGTCCGTTCGGTGAAGATCTGCCATTTATCTCTGCAGATCAATGGTCCACATTTACCCAATCTCTGCCCAAACCCCCCAATCTCATATTTCTTTCAAAACCCCAAGATTTAATCTGGTCCGTTCATATTGAAGATCTAACGGTCCATATTCAACCCGGCAGGCCCAACTCATTTGGGACCTACCTCCCCATCAATAAATCCTGACCATCCATTCCCTGATCCAACGGCCCAGATTAAAACTGCCTTGATCCTGCCCCACCTTTTTCCGCCCACGCATCTTCCCTCCATCGCGCTCTCCTCACAATCGTTCGATCTGACGCCTCAGATCTGACGGCTAACGCGTGGTTTCACATGATTTCACGTCCAGAAGTTAATGATTTAAATTTACGTGATATGGGTGGTTTTAAAAAAGCCACGTGTCAATCGCTAACGCATATCACATTCCAAAAGGAAATACTGCCTTTCCCTCTTTTCGTTGCGTGAAATCGGTGGTTTTTCCACCCAAAACCACTTTTTCCCATCGCATTACATTTTCTTACAATAAACCTCCGCCGTTGATCTCTGAGATCTAACGACTCACGTTTAACCTCGCCATTAGTTCATCGCCCTTCTCCTTCTTCCAAGTTACTTCATTAATGGATCTCTGCCGTCGATCTCCGGTGATCAATCTAATCCAATGGCCCAGAATCGTTCGAAAACCCCAAATTTCATTTAACCCATTTCCCTTCCGCCTAAGGTTTTTCGTCCATTTCCTTTGTAATTTCCTCCATTTCATTATAAGTTTCCCCTTTGCATTACATAAACCTGATCAATCTCGACTGTTAATATTTGCAGATTAATGGCTCGAACTTAATTTCCCCACTATTTATCCAACCGCCTCTCCTTTGATCTCAGCAAGCAATCCTCGCCGTTGGATGCTTTCATCCAACGGCCATGCTCTAACCTAAACCTCTGAAGTAGTTTTAGCCCATCCACATAGGATTTTATAACTTTTTGTGTATTTTTGCAGGTTGTAAAGCTTTTACACAGTTTCTTAAAGGAAATCAAGGGTCGTGGATGACGATCCCCCAGGCCTTTATTCATAAAGGAGATCATTATGTAGGGTTCCAGATTATGTTTTTTCCGTGCCTCATGAGCACTGATTCCATTATACAACCCTTTCCGCACTTGCAAAAGCAAAGAAAACACATTGAACCTCAAAAAAACAAAGAGTATCAGTGTTATAGCATTCAACCAGAGCAAAAATTAATAATTAAAGGATTAAACACAGTTTTGAGGGATTATGGCCTAAATTCGACTATCTAAAGCCTAATCCACTAAATTGAAGACAATATGAAGACCAGAAGACAGAGATTAGGCCTAATTAAGCCTAACACACAAAATTAAAATAGATTAATAGTGTTTTAAAGAAGAACAATCAGATCTATTAGTCCAAGAAGCCTCCACTACCACATCAAAGGCTAATTGAATCCTCTCCAGCTACCAAAAGCCACATGCAGCCTCAAAGCAATCAAAGAAGGCATAGTTATTGCCTGTTCAGAAGATATTTGCCTAAAGACAGCTGAACAGTTAATTCAACCAAAGGAACTTATTATAAACTGTCAGCAGAGTTATTACAAAGATAAGAAAGAGCCTTAAAGTCAACAAACTCTCCCAGCAAGCTTAATACTTAATGAAAATCAATTAATATAGGAGAAATATCAGAAATCTTCTCCATTGAGCCCCTCAAAGGCCGAGAAGCATTAACTGTATTAATTGAACCTAATGATATTTTCTCTCATCACACCTCCTCATTTCTTCTATAAATACTTCTGTAGAAGATGAGATAATGTTGGTAACTGCATATTTGTTGCATGTAAATAGTTTTTTGAATCTGCTGTAAGCTTTATTTTTAATTGAAGATACCTAAGTTGAGATGAGAAGTTTGAAGCTGTAGAGACCGATTGGACTTGAAGATTGTAATTGGTTTGAAGCATCAAATACAAGCTGATTTATGGGATCTTGGTCTATGTCAATGGTGATGTTTTTCTTATTGTAACTTGTCATTTTATTTCTGTTTCCATTCTATACATCTTCTCTGATAAAGAACAACAATTATAGAGTTAGGATTTACTATCAAAGGTACCCTGCTCTCACTGATAAGCTTTATCTACATGTTTTCTTCCAATTGTGTATTAAAGAATGATTTAATACAGTCCAAGAAGTCAAGATGTTGGCGTTCCCTTCTCTTACTGTCTAGAATTTAAACATTGTTCTTGAATGTTATTTTCAGTTACTGCCAAGTAAAGTTGAACTAGGGAAGTCTATGGTTAGCCCTGTCCTCTAGTTTTATCTCCAAAGGTTGTCTGAAATTTTCCCTAAGAGTATGTTGAAAGCAGGCTAGGTTCAAAGTCCTTACCTGATCTCAGACTATTCTTTGTTTATCTTGAGTGTTGTCTTGAAAATTTTGCTAAGTAAAGCAGAGCTAGGGAAGTCTATGGTGAGCCCTGTCTCTAGTTTCTTCTCCAATAGTTGATTTGAAAATTTTCCCTTTGAATATGCTGAAAGAAGGATAGGTTCAAAGTCCTTACTTGATCTTAAGCTTTTTTTTTTTTTTTTAAATGTTTTCTATTGAAAGTGCATCAAAAGAAGGATAGTTTCAAAGTGCTTACTTGATCTTAGGCTGCTCTTTTTTCTTCATTTGTTTGATTCCCCTTCTTATTGTTTCATTCCATTCCATAAAATCAACTTAAAAGAGATCCTATATTGACATAAATGACTTGCCCCATAGACCACTCTTGAACCTTGCTGTTTCAATTAAATCCTACTATGACTCCATAGCCCAATGGATTGAAGCTACTTCTTGCCTATCTTGTTAGCTGAATTACTCTTCACTTTCATTCACCTTCACCCTTCATTTAAAATTCCTTCACCTTCACATATCTTTGCCCGACCAAAACAAACAAGAACCTCGTTCTTCATAACTAGCCTAATATCACATTCAAAATCCTTAAAGATAAAACAATCTTTGCATTTATAGAGAGATCCCTCTCTGGATTCAGGAGGGCTAGATCCTAGAATCCCAAAGTGGTTCATGTGTTGTCTCTGCAGCTTTAGTCTCACCAATCTACTGAAGTTACAGATTCCTAACATTTCTGGAAACTCCGCTGGGGACTGAGTAAATTTTCACCTTAGACATACTTAAAATACCCCTTGAGTACAAGTAGCCCTCTTCAAGCACTACCAAGCAAATGGTAATCATGATAAAACTTATTTGAGTCAGTGAAAAACTAAGGAAACCTTAGGATTCTCATAAGAGCTTATCAAACCTTGAAGGAATTAGCTAGCTTAGCCATAAGAGTAAAATTTCTTTGTCTCATCACCGTAGCTAAGTGTTGAAACAGATTTAGGACATTCTTAGAACCCATAGGACTGAAAAAAACTCAGAAAACCCAAAAAATATTTCAGACTGGTATTCAAATAAACATGGTGGTGGACCATAAAACATTGTACCTCCAAAAGAGCTAAAAATTTCCACCTAGTGACTCCACAATCCAAACAGACCTTAAGACTCCACTGAGGAAACCCATTATCATCATAACATCATTTAAAATCAGTTAAGAAGGCTTTAAGGATTAAAGTTTTCTTGTTTAAAAGATCAGTTAGCCTCTTAAATATTGTCATATTTGGTTAAACTATTCTGGTTTAGTTGGGTCTAAAGGACATATCATAGTGGCTCCTAGAATAATTCATACTAGATCCTATCCTGACCCAAACCCTCCTAAGATAGTTGATAACCCTAAAAGAATCCTTAAAAAGTCTCCTAAGGCTAAATCTTCAACTATTGTCAGACCATTCCATAGAGCTAGTTCTGTTCCTAAAAACCTTACAGCTCTACAAGAATCACAAGTTGACTTAAGAAATCCATTTAGATCTAGGTCACTTGATGATATAGATTAGTTAGATTTAGAGTCTCCACCTTCATCTCAAGATAGAGGTGAACATCCTGGTAGTAGAGAAACTACTCCACCTGATTTACATTTCCTTCATAATTTTGGTTTCTCTCATCCAAGATTAGCTCAACAGTCTCTTACTGGTCCATCCACTTCTGTTACCCATACATCCACTGTTCAAACTACACCATTCCATCAACCTCCCCCACTTGTAAACCCCCCACTTTTTCCACAACCTCCTATCATGGCAACATGGTATGCTCCCCTAGTCCTTCCTTTACCTCTAGTCAATCTACCACAAGACTATCAGTCCAAGATACCTTTGTATGATGCCAGTAATGCTACTACTGCTTCACAACATGTGGATAAGATGAATGACTACTTTGACATAAATGAGATTGATGATGAAACTGTCAAAATTAGATTATTTTCTCAGAGTTTAGGGGGAGAAGTAATAAAATGGTTCAAAGGCTTAACCCCTCATAGTATTAATGATCTCCAAGCCTTCCAACAGTTATTCTTAAACAAATGGGAAGTGAAGAAAAACCCTCTCCAAATACTTTCGGACTACAAGAATCTCCACAGAAACACTGGGGAAAGTGTTCAAGCTTATTGCACTAGGTTCAATAATGTGTATAATGCACTTCCCCCAGATTTGAAACCTCCACAAGGCTTAGATTTAAACAAATTTCCTGAAGGATTTGATCCTGAAATGGCCTATCAGCTGAGAGAGAGAGATCCTTTAACTCTTGAAGATATGCAGAAAGGATCCTTAGCTGTGGAAGTTAATTTAATGGAGAAAAGAGAAAGAATGAGGAATGAGAAGAAATTTTCCTTTAGAGAGGAATCTGCACCTTCCACATCTAGTTCAAAGATGGAAAGAATGATGGAAGAGATGATGAAAAATATGAGCATACTTGAGAGAGCACAAGCTAGTCAAAACCAATCAGCTCCTCAAAACAGAAATCAAAATCAAAATTAGAATTTCAGGAGAAACCAGCCTCAAAACAAACCAAGGGAATATGATCAATAGGTTACTCCTCCTTTTCACCAAAACTATGTAAGTGAGGTTGAAGAAACGATAGAACAAACAGAGGAAGATGACATAAACATGTTGGGAGTAGACAATGATGATTTTGAAATTCATCACAATAGGAAACAAGGTCTATACACACCCTATGATGATAAAATACCAGAGGAGGAATATTACTATTAAGAGCTGGAAAATGTTATCATAGAGACTCCAAAAGAATATGACCTTAGGAGTAAAAGCAATCAGGAAACTCTCAAGACTAATACCTCTGAAAATTCTGCAAAAAACAGCACTTTGAATAAACCCAAAGTTACAAAACAGAAGGAAAAAATAGTGGCTGGAAATTCTGATAAAAACAAAGAGAAAGACACTGAAATTAATGAAAAACAGAGTGCAGACCTTAGCAGAATAGCACCTCAGCTAGTGCTCCTATGAAAAAATTTTTGACTAATGTAAATAAAGAAAATCAACAAACTGCTTTTGCTGATAGAGTGGTAGTTAATAAGGCTAAAACAAGCATGTTAAGAAATCAAATGCCTTTTATTTTGGAGCAGGAAATTGCAAGAATCAAAATCTCTGTTCCTCTCACTGAATTAGCTACCCAAGATGTATATAGATCACATATTTGAAGGCTTTTAACATAGAAGAGAATAATGACACTGTCAATCTTAATGATGACCAACCAGAGCTCATATTTGGTCCTAAGATTGAGGGTAGATATCAAGAAGGACCAGTTCCTCCTTTTTATGTTAGTTTGCAAATTCATGAAAAAAATTTACATAACGCTATGGATGATTCAGGGGCCTCCCATAACTTAATGCCCAAAGTTCTAATGGAGAGCCTAGGCCTTGAAATCACTAGGCCATACAAAGATCTTTACTCCTTTGACTCAAGCAGAGTGAAATGATTAGGTTTAATCAAAGACCTCAGTATAAACTTAGCACAAATTCCAGCCAAGTGTTTAGTGATGGATATCGTAGTGGCTGATGCACCCCCCAAGTATGGTATGCTGTTATCAAGATCGTGGGGAGCTAAGTTACAAGGAACAATGCAGATGGACATGACCAGGGAAAATTTTAGGGGCGAATTTTAGCCCAAGGGAGAAATTTAAGGGGTTTTAGATTTTAGTGGGGCGAATTTTTTATATAAAACCTTTTTGTATAGTTTTGTATAATTAGTCCCAAAATTATTTTAAAAAAAAATAATTATTATTCTTTAGCCCTAAAAAAATAAGAGCGCATAAAACATAAATGTTGGATTCGCCTCGGCATTTACTGGTCTGGACAGTTTTGGAACTGCATTCGCCCTCGATTTGCTACGCTGGGGCGTTTTGGAACTGCATTCGCCCATGGTTGCAGGGTAAAACTTGCCTCTGCACTGGAGTCGACAATGGAGACTTTTTCTGCGTCTGGAGTAAGACTAGGGAGTAGTTTAGCTAGGTCAGTTTTGCATCTTCTGTGAATAATCGTAGCAGAGTTTTCTTGATGGCACTTCCATTATTTCTTGCTGGAGATTGGCATGGCATCTGCTGGTTTATTGTATCTCTGGTTAATTTCTACCTCCATTAATATATCAGATGGATTCAACATGCTTTTTCATAGTTCTTTGAATTTTGTGTTGCTTCTCAAGGAAATCATGCAGCAGGGTTTGAGTTTTCATTTTTATGCACTTGTTTTTAATCCCTCTTTCAGTCAACGCACATATTATCTCTCGTCCATTTTGTTGCTGTAACTTAATTAGAGAAACTAGTCTTACTCTACAATTTTATTTACAAGTTTTTCCGTGTCCTACGGTGATTTCTGGGTGCTTGAGGGAAGTTTAGTGCCCTGATTCATTTCGATTTTAAAGGCAGATGCACATACAAGAAAAACTGCATACAAACATTTTAGGGACATTCCCCTGTGGATGGAAAAGCACCAGCCCGAACAAAGAGGCATCTAGCAATGACATGGTTAGCTAGTCTATAGTTATCCCGCTGATCTGTTCATTCTTTTTAATGCATATTTTGTGATGTTAAGTACTGATCTGCAGACAGAATACATAGCAGATAGAAATTAATCAACAAAAAAAACACACACATTTATATAAGAAAACATAGATATCAGGAAAAACACTAGGACAATTCATTACAAGAATCCTCTCTGCAGTCACAAAGAATAGAGCAGCCTCAAGGAACATCCCGTCTCATTCCATATCACATGGAATGGAACCCATATTCCTTCCTTTGACACACTCTCTAACTGATTTAACAGGTCGAGCCCATGCAATAATAACACTATGTTGTAGCTCCTACAACACCCTCCAAAAAATACATAAAATCATAACACCCACTTCAAAATTTTTTGGAGCCCCCTTAAAACTAAAGAAGGGAAAAAGCCAAGTAAAGTTCTAAAGGCAAGTCGCTAAGTCGCATATGCATTATTTGTGACCCATGCGACCTATGCGACTTTGCGACCCACAGGTCACACAGGTCGCCAGGTCGCAAGAGTCATAATTTTATCCATTTGCGACCTTGCGACCTAGCGACCTTGAGGTCGCAAGGTCGCAAGGTCGCAAAATTAAGTTTCAAAGAAATTTGCGACCCAGCGACCTTGCGACCCAGCGACCTGAGGGTCGCGAGGTCGCAAGGTCGCCAAATTGCAACTTGCGACCTCATTAAATGTCCGCACGTGCGACCTTTTTATATAAGGTCGGGTCGCTAGGTCGCATTTGTGACTCTCAGCGAAATTCGTGGAATTGCTCTGACAGGTTGACTGGCGCGTTTTCTTCCGGGTAAGTTGCCTTTTTCCTCCCTATGTTTCCCTCTTAAGCATTTCTTGCCGTTATTGAGCCTCCCCACGGTCCTATTTATTTGCTGGAAAGGACGGGGGGTTTTCTTTGGAATTTCACCTCCGTTTTGTTTCCCACAAACCCCAAGGTCACCCGTCTCTTGCCAAATTCCTCATGGTTGTGCCTTATGGTGAGTTTAGGCCCATTCAAACCGCAGTTTTTTCTCGTTAAAGCAAGATGAGCCGCAAGGTCGCGCGCGCGCAAAACCCCCGCCAGGAGCAAGTGCGACCTGCGACCTAGCGACCAGGTCGCAAGGTCGCAAGGTCGCAAAACTCCCACTCAGCGAATCTGCGACCCTGCGACCTAGTCGCTAGGTCGCGAGGTCGCGAGTGAGTCCTTTTGTGGATCAGCGACCCAGCGACTCCCAGAGAGCTTTCAATTAAATCTTTTGTATGTACAGACTCTATTTAGCCATTTTCATCATGTCTTTCTTATCCTGGGATTCTGTTTTAAATGCAGCAGGCGAATTCAGAGCAGACACAGCACCGGTCCTCTCCGACTCTAGCAATATGGCACCCCGGGTATCCCGAAGGAGAAGCAGACAGGTGGTGGAGAAAGAATCAGACGCAGACATACAAATATCGTCGCCACCAATATAAAGAGACACCCTCTGCACCTTCGCAAAGGAAGATAGCCTTAGGTGGTATGAAGTATACCGTGAATTTGCCATGACAGAAGAGGAGTTCCCAGAGGATCTCCCGGACCGTGAAATGTATCTGAAAGTCAAAAAGTCCAAATTACACCTGGCTGGGTCACATCCTGCCATCTTTCCGTGCCCTGAGATGTTGGACTGGATCATACAGAAGACGGATCCGAAAAGCTTCGCAATCCGAGATAGTGCAGGGAAAGCTTTCGTAACATTGGAAAGCTCAAGAGCACAGGTCTAGTACTCGCTACCCAAACCAGAGGTGAACTTCACCCCAAGATGGTTTGCTGCAAATGAAGTGCCGATGGTGGACACAATCAGAAGATGGTGGGCAGAACCAGACAAATTTAAGATCAAGAAGGACCAGGAGTACCCAGTGGCCAGTCTGAGGAAGGTCTACAAGCTAGTGGCCGCCATGCTGTGCAGGATATACGGGCGTTCGGACGCCACCACCTTCAACGGAACATGGGCAACCATTATAGAACACGTAACAGTCTACGGCACTCGGTTCAATTGGGCCGGTATATTAATGGGCTCCATGCACACAAATTTGGCTTCATCTTTAGCCCCAGATGAGGGAGTGCGATCAGAATTCTACATGGCTTCGTATCTATTAGATGCTTTCTGTGCCCAGATGCATGTCGAGGGATGGCCACATAACTGGGACCCCGAACAGACCCAGGCAATACACTTGCAGACCAGGGTATTCTGGGAATCCAGGTACAAGTCGGACATCGAGAAAATCTCTCACATATTCATTCCCGCTCTCTACGGGAAACTATTCGGTCAAGACACCCCCTGCATGTCTTGGCGAGCAATGGAGACACTAGGTCAGGTGGCACACTGGTTCCCGTTCGCCGAATTCACGATCATCCGAGTATTTGGCTCGTTTAAAGCACCACACGCTCTACCTAAGTTTGTTACCAACAAAGTGCTCATACAGGAGGTGTGTTTCCAGATGACCTTGGGCTTCTCTAACGTCCTTACCAAAGGGAAGAAGGAACCTTGGCCTGCTCTACCTCTCACCATTGGTGCCTATACGGTCAAGGACTCCAGAGAAGTAGCGCGTGAAGGGGAAGAGGTGAAGAGCTATCACTTCAGAAATCTGGACTTCCGAACTTACGATCCAGTCAGGATAGTTCCTGAACATTGTAAAAGGGCCAATTTCAGATGGAGTTATCAGCATATCGAGTGCCCGGATGAGGACGAGAGAAGAAATTGGTATAACGCAAACCGGCATCTCGCGCCGGGAATCGACTCTGACCGAGAAGGAGAAGAGCATCAGAATTTAGGAGAAAGGAGCCAGAAGCTTGGAGGCTCTTCCTCCTCCAAAGATAAAAGAACACAGACCGGTACGGGACCTGACACCACAGATCAGCAAAGGGAAGCAGAAGCCCAAGACAAACTGGAAGAGGAGAAGAAGAAGAAGGAAGATGAAGAGAAACGCAAGAAAGACGCCAGAACAGAACGAAAAAAGAAAAAAGAGGAGGAGAAAGAAAGACAGGAAAAGGAGGCACAAGCGGCGGCAGAAAAGGCACTGAAAGAAGAACTCGATGAAGTCGATCGTCAGAAAAAGGCAGAACAGGCCGCCGCGGCAGAGAGGAAGAAGAAACAGGAAAAGGAAGCAGAGGCAGAGGCAGAACGCCGAAAGAAAGAAGAACATGACAAGGCGGAAGCAGAGCGCCAGCAAAAGGAGAAAGAAAAGGGTCAAACGCAGGATGTAGAGAACGAGCTAATAGATGACATTGATCTATCTCCCCTGAATATCCCTGCAGGTGGCGTGGGAAGTACCCTCAGTGTTGATGACTTTCCGGGGGAGCAAGAAGAAGAAGTCTTCGACTTGACCAGGTTGACCTTTGACCAATTCTCTTTCAAGATACGGCAAGAGAAGAGGAAATCCTTAACGCCAGGCTACCCTGCCATCTCCACGGTCTCCACCGGAAAGGACATAGTCCCAGACACAAGGACAAATCCAGTTATGATAGCGTCAGCAGGCACCGCTTTTGCCGCAGCCACAGAAGAAAATGTCACGAGGATGAGCAGAGAAATTATTTCTTTACAGAACCGGCTAAAAGCGGCAGAGCAGGAGAAATCAAGGCTAGAAAATGAGATGCTCCAACTCCAGGGTAGGCCCGCTCAAGTGAATGAGGTCCCACTGGTGGTCAGCAAGGAATGTGATGTGTTAGAGATGACAATGAGGCAAGTATACCAGGAAATGCTCACCCTGAAACAAACAGTGGCCCCATTGGCAGAGGCACGGGAAGAAACCAGGCAGAAACACGAACAGCTCAGGGAAGCCTCGGCAGCCTTGGATAAAATGATGAATTGGACAGCACAGTATCAGCAAGCTCCCGAACATGTGCCTCGGAAGGATTGGAGTCATACGCAAGAAGCCAAAGTACAAATTCGGATGAGTATGCAATCCAAAGACAAGCTGTCCAAAGATCTGGACAAAGTAGTGTCTGCGTATAATCACCTAATCAGTGGTATCGACTCCATGAACGCTCTTCATCACATTCCATCATTAGGGGCACTAAATGAAACTAAGGGCTGGGAACAGGTAGAGCAGGAAATTCAGTCTTTTCTGCAGCCAGTAAGACAAGCTGCCGCCGCACCGGAATTCGAAGCATCACAAGAGAACCTGAACCGGTTGCTTGTCACCCCAGTGCAAATCTACACCAAGCTTGCTTCTCTCTCAATGATGATCTCCCAGAAGAAGGAGACTCTGGTGCCGAATGCTCTAGAATGTATGCATCGGATAAAAGAGGAAATCCCTCTTGTCGCTCCTATAACGGCAGATTACCAGACTTGGAAAGACTTCATCAAAGGCAAGAAAGTCGACGCTCCAGAAACCTCAATTGCGCGACCACCTTCATAGTTTCAAACGCTGGGTCGCAGGTCGCATCTGCGACCAAGTCGCAGGTCGCATCTGCGACCAAGTCGCAGGTCTCATTTGCGACCAGGTCGCAAGTCGCATTTGCGACCAAGTCGCAAGTCGCAATTTTTGCAAACAGGAAGTTGAACCGCTGGGAAGTTGAACCGTCGGAAGGCCATAAGTGCGGCTGTTGAATCTATAAATACCCCTGTGGGGAGCATTGTAAAGGGCTGCTCTTTGTTGGACTGAAAGGCATTATTGCATTGTAACTTAAGAAGCATACTCTTGATATATGAAATACAATACATGTTACAACCCCTTTGATTGGATGATGTGTTTAGCTGTGACAACATTGTGTGTATTCTGCATGCAGTTTCAGAATATCTTCTGATTAATGAATCTGTGTTATTTAAAAGTATCATTCATGCACCATAGCTATCTGTGACTGTGTTGATGATGCTCAAGTTTTCTATTTACTTCATGATGAATGTTAATGAACTGTTTTATTAGCATTTCGTTGTATCCTTCGGAAAGTTAAGGGATATTCTTGCCACAAAGAACTGTTTCTTTGGCGGTTAGATCATCCTGCATGCATGCCTCATAGATGTGTTGCTAACGACATTTCTTGAGTGTATGCATTCTGTTTATTACCTTGCTACGCACAGTGTTATATATTGGTTTAATACATCAGTCATGTATTTTGTATCGTGTGAATGAGTGTATGTTTGCAGTTTCAATCAGGTTGCTTGAAACCGAAGAGATAGTCATTTAAGCGGTAGCCGAACCCACACCCCGGACGGGATCCCTACTCCAAACGGTTCAAAGTCTAATTGGGACTTTCTACCAGGGAGATCCCCTACTGTTGGCCGGACATATTTTCCCGTCAACACACTATTACAAGACCAATTCTGTTCCATTACAAGAAAGTTCGGTTTCATTATCAAACACTTTCCATATTCCAACAGGTTTAATGATATTTCTATTCCTAACAACAGTTGCACAAAAGATCATAAACACAGAAAACAAGAAGCACAATTTTTATTCATACGAGGGTGCTGGAAGCAGAGCATTACCAAATATTTGATAGCAATGCACATATATATAATACTTTTGACAGTCTTCTAATCCCTATCTTTCCCTGCCTAATTTTATATTCACTCACACATATGTAGACTCGGTATCCTGGAAAAAAAAAAGTAGACAGTATATTTATGCATATTTTCTTGCTTTCTAACTAAGCATTTCAAAAAACAATACCAAAATTGAAAAATCTGTAGGAATTCTTCTAGAGGTAAACTATAAACATTGTTGCACATGATGTGCTTTTAATCCATACAAGGGTTTCCCAGTAATGTCAATAAAATATTCTGCTATGTTTGACAGGGCTACATCATCTTCCAAGAACGTAAATAAAAATATTCCATTTTGTTTGACAGGCCTAGTACTAAGTGGTCAGAACCTAGCCTGGATGTAACTTGTATTCATTCGGAGGACATAATATATATTTTATTCTATGAAGTTCTCATATTCTTTACATGGGAGAATTGATCTTAGTTTTCTCTGTAATCATAGGCAGCACCTACACTGGAAAGTGTGCGTGACATATGTTTTGCATCACAACTCATAGGGGATATGACGGGCTCCATCCTTGATGATCCATTAGGGAATAGATACTCCAAACTGGGCTGCACTATAAGCCCACTAGAGAAAGAAGTAGATGATTACAAGATGATTCTCAAGTACCTGGAGAAGACCTTTGAGCCCATTCAATTCAGAGATGGAGTAAGCAGACAAATCTCAGTTATTCTTTTCTTATTGAATTCAATAATCAATTATGCAGATCATCCCTTTTTTTCTTCTTCTCATTTTGCTGTAGCAAGAGATACATTGTAGACACAATGATTCCATTTTGTTTTTGGGTCTGTCTCTGCAGTCTTTTGGAGTAACGGTAGAAAACATTTTCAAGTTGGATGCAAGTGCTCATCCTTACCATGAAGTTTCTAAACTGCCTAATAAAGTACTTCTATGGTGTGGTATGTTTTAATTAGCTCTTACTTTGGTCGACTCCAAATAATGCATCGGATATCTGTTTTCCATATCTTGAAAGTTCTTACTGGGTTAACATGCACATACTGAGCTGCAGAGTTGGCTCATGGAACACCTTTCAGTCAGGACTGTACCTTGAGCTTGAAAGGCAGAAAGGTCCTCTGTTTTTTCTTCAAGTGCCTGATAGTGTGTTAATTGTGTAGGCACTCGGACAAGCAACCTAGTTAGACACATAGAGCAAGGGTTTCTGCCTGCTATAATTTCACTTCCAGCACCTGGTTACATGGTAAGTGCCTTTCATAGCATTAGAAATGTTTATCATCAGTTGTTTTTACAAATCAAAACTAGTTTTTTGGTTTCTATTTCAATTCTGATAAATCTATTCTTGGTGTGCAGTTTGGTAGGGGTATTTACTGCACAGATGCAGCTACCAAGGTAGCCCTGTATGGGTTCACTGCAGTGGACAGGCCAGAAGGTTTTCTCATCCTAGCAGTTGCTTCACTTGGGGAGGAGGCTATTGAGATGTCCAGAGCTCCGGAGGTATGGAGATTTTACATATATATCCATGTAGTGCTTATCCATGTGATGGCTTACATTTTATTAAACTAGAATGGCGTTGTGGAATTTTCCATTTTAATACTTGCTCTACTTTTACTCCACCCGTGATTTTTTTTCAAGGGTATTACTCTACTCCCTTGATATTTTTCAAGGGTACTTCTTTGCTTTCCCCTCCCTCCTAAATAAATGTAGGACCTTAGGACCTTAGCGCCAACATGAAGGAACAAGTCCTTTCTAACGAACGCAAGTACCTCACCTTCTAGCTCAGGAAAGTGAAGAACTTTCGCACTTCTGACTTTATATGTTAATTAAATGGGATTGGGACATTATACATATGAGAGAACTTTAGCAGTTTTGAGTTTATATTAATTATAAATTTGGACATTTAATATGCTGTAGATAGTCAACAAGCTAGTAACTCTACTATAGATTGTCTTACAAATAATTTATATCAATTGCAGATTTGAACATCCGAGATCCAATAGGCATGGAGTAGTCAATTATGGATAAACTGTATCTGTCCCTGTCACAGTATTGGTATCTGGGGAAGGTAGTGCATAACAAACTGGTAAGCTATAATTGTAGAATATATTACGAATATTATACAAGACAGATAATTTATGTTAATTGCAGATTTGAACATCCGAGATCCATATTGCAGATTTGAACATCCGAGATCCAATAGGCATGGAGTAGTCAATTGTGGATAAACTGTATCTGTCCCTGTCACAGTATTGGTATCCGGGGAAGGTAGTGCATAACAAACTGGTAAGCTATAATTGTAGAATATATTAGGAATATTAGACTATTAGTATTTGGAAGATTTGTAATCTTAGTTAGTATGTTAATTACAGATTTAAACATCTAACTGGCATGGAGCAGTGAATATGCCTATGAATTAGCTAGCTAGTAAGTGTTATAAGGTGATGGGCATGGGCATTAGTACGTATTATACGTCTATGGATATTGAGAATAATTAGTATTATAGATTTGAGCATCCAGCTCTATACTCTAAAGTATTATAGGATATGTCCTAGTTAACTAATTAGGAAGTATTATAGATTCATACAGCAGCAGTCAACTAGATAATATATCTAGTTATACAACATGACATGAAAACTTCTCTGGGTCTATCAGAATATCCCATATGCAAATGGCTATCAAAAATGCACATTGACATTGACAATAGGAATATCTGCACAATAACTTGGTTTTGGTCTGTATAATATATCAAGCTGGGATGGGAAATTTACATATCAGTACTACCCTGGCCTTCATGAAACTAAGTAATCTTGCAGATTTTTCTTTTGTAGCCAGAAAGCATTATAAGGTTTAATGAGCCTGTGCCTGAAGCAATCCATCTCTGATCTGCTCAGCAACATCACGGACTGCACCAGGTCCATGAGGGATGAATACTGAAGATGATTTTGAAGATGCTCCTATCTCTTTCATTGTGTCAAAATACTGTGTCACCAAGATCATGTCCATCACATCTTTTGCAGTTGTCTCGGGCACATTGGCTGAGAAAGAAAGTACACTATCCCTAAGGCCATCCACAATTGCTTGCCGTTGACGGGCAATACCCAAACCAGACAAATATTTTGCTTCTGCTCCAGCTTCTGCTTTTTTAATTTGCAAGATTTTCTCTGCCTCAGCTTTGTGTTGTGTTGCCACCCTCCCCCTTGCAGCTGAAATCGAGATTCAATAGACAAGTTACAGGAATTAAATGGACAACACTGTAAAAGTAATGTGAAGAAAAGAGAAGACAACTAAACCAAAAATATGAAAAATTTGAGCAAAAATTGCGAGTTCATGTGTTGTTTTTGCAAGGTTATCTCTAGGAGAAGATACTGGATTTTAAAAGCAAATCTACATTAGTGATGCTATCCACAAAATAGAATTTTATACCAAAGAATCTCTCAAGATAAAACAGCCAGGTTCCACAGAGTATCTATTCCTTTACTTAAAATATCATAAAGAGCAAGAAATCAGCGTCAGGGTGTAGTTGTGTATACATAATTCCATTCTAACTTCAATATGCCAGAGAATGCTTGCCTGCATTTATTTCATTCATTTCCTTCTTCACAGTTTCAGCGACTACTACATCAAAACGTCTCTTACAAAACCAGAAGAACCATTCACAAAATCATAACAGGCAATGCAATAGTCATCCTTCAATATGCAAATATAGTGAAGGTATTTTCCCCACTGAATATCAAACAAGAAATATGCAAGAATTTTTTATTTTGTATTCATCCTTATTTAAAAAGATAGACCGAACATGAACTTTATTTTACTCTTTTCTTAGTTTTACATTTTCAAGTTCCACTTCAACTGCTTTAGCAATGTCATTATTTTGCTCAAAAACTTCATCCAAGTTCATCTTCGGGACGCTTTCCCGAATGACTGAACATGAAAAATGAAAACATGGACATGAGCTCAAATAGCAGTGCAACAGTTATGTATAACAACAAGGAACACTTTGGACCACTGGATAACCCATAAAGTATTTAAATAGACACATCACAAAACCAACTGCTAAACTAACCTAAAGCAATGCCTTAACTAACAAGTTTTCTTCTTTCAATCAAAATATTGAAAATCATCATTTCAGACCTTCAGCTGTCTAAGATCTGTCTATGCAAAATACATGAACCGGTTACCAAAGCAAAAAATAAATAAGGGGTGGCAGTGGTATGGGGGGGTGTGGGGGGCAGGGGTGGTTGCAGTGGGGGCAAGGGAGTGGACATCATTGACGTTGGTGGAAAACAAGAGTATAAATATGTATGGGGGACATGCACAATGACAAACAATGAGGCAGAGTCCCTACCAATTTTCCAAGGTCTCAAGCTTTTGTCTCAATGCATGGAAAACAAGATTCCCATTATAGGGGATTCCTCCCTAATCGTAAACACCCCTAGCAACAAGGAAGACATGTCTTCATCCCCAATTTCCAGAAATATCAATCAAGCCAAGACTGTAATCAAGAAATTCAGAACGGCTGCCTTCATCCATGTACTTTGAATCAATAACTCTAGAGTAGTGAGGAAGTTCCTCTGCTTTCTAATCTGTTAATAGGTGAATTTGTTGCCTGACATTTCCTCCATGTCATTTTAATTTTTAAGTGAAATCATGCTTCTCATACTATGCAGGCACATTCATAGAGCAAGGTGAAAGTCCACAATTCTACTTTGAGAAGTATCCAAAGGACAATCCTGCTTTCGGCTTTCTCACATGGCGTTGGGTCTTGGGGCTCTTCTTAGATCATGTTTACACAACCCCTTATTTCCTTGGTCTATGCATCTTGTTGGCAGCATCATTGATGGCTTGTACTACCACAGCACAACTTCCAATGGTTAAAGTTGCTCGCAGGTTTGCTCTCTTTTTGAGCTGTATCATCATGCACCAGCCTCTCTGTTCTGGAAGATGATATTTGAATGTAAATTGCAACGTTTTTTGGTTCTTATACCTTGTCTAAAAAGTGCATTTACTTTGCTGTTCTTACCTTCTTGTTGTGATAGATAAGACTGTGAAGCCTGGACCTCAGCCTAGTACAGGTTTTAAGTTGATATGGGAATATTTTTAGGATGCCCTCTTCCTTTGCCACACCTTTATCATAATCTCTTTTGATGACTACTATGTTCTTGAATTAGATTTGACTATCTTTTTAAATTTGTATACATTGACCTCACCGACTCTCACATTCAGAAATTCACATAGACTCGGTTTTCAGTTGTGAGTTTACTTTTAATCTTGAACTGAGAATCAAAGTATATTTGACTTGTCACTTGAAAAAAATTCTATTCAAATCTGGTCTTCTCTAATAGTGATAGATCATTTCATGTAGATGGTCATTCATGAAGTCTCGATCAGCCATCCTAAAGCTTGATGTGGCATATTCACTTCCCAGAGCTCACATTCAGGATCTTGGTGTTCTCCTGATGGGTGCAGGATATGAGGTAAATTTTTAAAATAGTCATACCATTGGGGGAAATGAGGCCATCTCATGTATCCTGCATTTGATCTGTGACTAGCTTTCTTAATAATGCTGTGGATGATTTAATCTTGTTTGGTTTCTTAACATTCATGGATTGCAGGTCTTTTTGAGTAATTCAGCTCTGTATGGATTCAAAGGGCTTGCTGGTAGGCTTGACCCTATTGGTGTCCATGGAGCTCTTTTGCTCATAATGGCAGGAGCAACCTTTAGTTCCACGGGGGCATATCGGGGTTCAGTTACAGTTCCTCAAGGCCTGAACTTTAGGATGGGAGATGTGCTTAATCCAAATGGGATTTTATCAAGGCCAATATTTGCTTTTGCGACTGAAGTCCACGTTAACAAATTTTACATTGATTACTATGAAAATGGAGAGGTATTTATCTTTCTCAATTGAGAAGCACATAGAGCTTGTGTTATTTCAACCCCTTTCCCCTCTTAAAAACCCTGTACACAAAAAAATGTTAAAAGAAAAAGGAAAGGAAAGGCATGCTAGCTGGCACTATTAACACACTATTTCTCTTCCTTTTACGTAACTTGACTTTTTACTGTTGAGAATCTAAAATTTATGGGGTAATTTTTTTTTTTTTTGAAACAACAATGTTGAAGCAGCTCTCTCTTTACGACATGGTTTGCAGGTATCCAATGGATTAAGATACAACTCTCCTTTGTTTGTATAGGTATCCCAATTTCACTCAGACCTTTCTCTACGAAATATGGATGGCAAGGAAGTTTTAAGGAAGACAATCAGTGTGAATCACCCTTTACAATTTGGAGGGGTAACTATATATCAAACTGATTGGGGTATTTCAGCTCTTCAAGTACACAAAGATGGTGCAGGGCCATTCAATCTTTCAATGGCTACCTTACAGAATGGGGATAAAAAGCTTTTTGGTACATTCTTGCCACTAGAAGATGACAGTAGTTATACCAAACCTAAAGGAATGTGAGTTGACATTGCAAACCTCTTCTTGGCTTGTAATTTCAAATTTACTCTTTACGTGTGTAAAAAACTTTTAGAGTGATTAGCTACAAGTTTCTAACAGTATGTCTAAGCTAGTCAGTTTTCTATTAATATTTTTGGGCACTGCAGATCAATTTTGGATTGGAAATATTGGAGTCAGCAAAAAGGATGGATCATGAACATGCAAAGAGAACAGAGTGCCTACATCTTCTCTATATGCAACAATCCATATCCAATTCATTTTTTTCCTTGAAGTTGCCCAGGTTATAAATGCATCAAATACTGAGAAAGTCTACATATGTAACCTTTGTCTAAATCTTTGGTGCACACTGAAGCAGGGCTAAATGGATTTGTGCTAAGTCTTTGAGAAACACCCAAATTTTATACATATACATGTTTTTTGGTAGTTCAATTTAAGTCCTATTTTCTTATTCCAGACTTAATTTTCTAATAGTGATATGTTAACTCACTAATAGTGATATGTGTGAGTATGGAGAGATAGTTGAGTCATTGGAGAAAGAGCCTTATCTGCCTTTGCTATTTTGAGCTTGTATTTCAAAATTGGTTTGCATTTATGATGAGTGATGAATCACCTAGATCGAAGGAGTTCTCCCCTAGTTGGCACCTTACCACATTAATTATGGTCACTCCATTTGCTAGAGCTTGTTGTAACTTACAATGGACAAGTTTACCATCCTGTACACACTTTTAGGGTGTATTCTTAAGGGATGAATTGGCTACTTCCTTGGCTATTTCTGGTCTCAATATCTTGTATGTGTCTGTTACATTATGCATTTTATCCTTGCTGCAGTAAGTAACCTGCAGCAATCTGTAATCTCTTTGACTGTAATTTATTTGTCTTTCTACTCTGCTCTCATTTATTGTTATATTGATATTTGTATAGTAAAGAATTTACTCCTAATGGTGCAGTGAAGTTTTTTTCAAAGGATTCATCACCATACAATGTAATAGAAAATGGAAGCCAGGACTGTAGCATCACTGTGTGGAGCACAGCCAGTCCATGCCCTATTTTTATTTTTTATAAGTTTTAGATCCATTAGCTGAACATGATAATTGGTTTGATGCCCCAAGCTAACTCTAAAGTTAATTCACTATATAAAACACTTCTCCCTAATCCATAGAACTAAGGTCATCATCAAAATATTCCCATGCACCATCCTTACCCACTTCTTCAGCAATCTGCCTAGGAGGCTTAGGTACTATGATCTGGGGACAACTCTTTTACAGAATTGATACCAAATAAAATAGGAAAAGCACATTGAATAGGAAGAATTTAGGGTGAATTCTTAAGGGGTGAATTGGATACGTCCTTGGAGAGTATGCGCTAGCTCACCCTAATCTATTGAGGGTATGTTAACTTACTAATAGTGATATGTGTGAGAGTATGGAGAGATAGTTGAGTCATTGGAGAAAGAGCCTTAACTGCCTTTACTATTTTGAGCTTGTAATTGGTTTGAATTTATGATGAGTGATGAATCACCTATATCGAAGGAGTGCTCCCCTAGTTGGCACCTTACCACATTATTTAAGATCACTCCATTTGCTAGATCTTGTTGTAACTTACAATGGACGAGTTTACCATCCCGCACACACATTTAGGGTGTATTCTTAATGGATGAATTGGCTACTTCTGGTCTCAATATCTTGTATGTCTCTGTTACATTATGTATCTTATCCTTTGCTGCAGTAAGTAACCTACAACAATCTGTTATCTCTTTTATTGTAATTTATTTTTCTTTCTACTCTGCTCTCATTCATTGTTATATTGATATTTGTATAGTAAATATTTTACTCCTAATGGTGCAGTGAAGTTGTTTTCAAAGGATTCATCACCATACAATGTAATAGCAATGGGAAGCCAGAATTGTAGCATCACTGTGTGGACCACAACCAGTCCACACCCTATTTTTATTTTTGATAAGTTTTAGAGCCATTCGCTGAACATGATAATTGGTTTGATGCCCCAATCCAACTCTAAAGTAAATGCTATGAGATTCACTATATAAAGCACTTCTCCCTAATCCATAGAAATAGGGGTCATCATCAAAGTATGCCCATGCACCATCCTTACCCACTTCTAGAAAAATCTGCCTAGGAGGCTTAGGTATTGTCATCTGAGGAAAAATCTTTTAAATAATTGAAACCACATCAAATAGGAAAAGCACATTGAATAGGAAGAATTTGCCTATCTTTAAATGTTACTGCCACCTGACAACTTTTCAAACAAGCTTGAGAATCTGAGTGATATTTTTTATTTTAATGTTATAAGGTCGATCATTATAAGCTTTAAATACCATCATTAGAATGGTGGAAATAATTCCACATAAGACATTTCAAATCGGGAAAAATTCTGTATCAAATTTCTAAACAATTATTAACTGTTTGACCTTGTAGACCCTACAAACAATTTATACCATATTATGTATACCTAAAACAATTTGAAAATTCCTTATGAAATATTTACAAATGAAATTATTTAGTGTTAGTTTCTCCTTTTGGGATTATTCTTCCTTCAAATAATGCTATAAAGTCCCCTGTGATAAAAAATATTGCCTATTAGCAATTTTTGATCTCTTCTTCTCAATCGGTTTAGGGTCCTTTTCCGTGGTGGTAAACATCATATTCCTTGGTGGAACACCACACAATATTGTTATTTTTAGATTGAAAAGGAAATTTTATGGGTTCTGTTTAGTTGATTGATGTGAATCATTTTCTACTTTCTTTTCCTAGAGGTTATATAAAATGAATGCGCCACTATTGTAAGACACATTGTAAGTTCCATGTTGCCATGACATTGATCATGAAATACGAGACTAAATTAAAATTATTTTGTTGGGAAGGACACTTTTTTACCATGGACTCTGGTTTATTTAAATAGTTGAGAGAGCAATCTTAGAGGTTTACTCACAAATTCATTGAAATTGAAAGAAGGTATAATATTCTAAGGAAAGCGTCCTTGATGTGCAACTCAATTGTCGTATTATGTAAATAAAGAGACTTTAAATTCAAATCCTTCGAGGATACAAATATAATGATATGAGAATATTGGTCCTATAAGTATAATGAAAGGGACAATTAAAATTAAAAATAAATAAATAAATAAATATGTAAACAAAAACATTCAATTCATACACCCATTTCTCTTTTCTTTGATATGTTCGCATCTTGCCAACCACAATGAGAGAGGAAGAGAACATGCATCCAGCTACCCAAATATGTCAAACATATAAGTATCAACCATTTCACTATGAACCATTATCAACATTGTCAAGCTGCTCTGATGCCAAATGGGAGCCTGTATGAACAGCTTCATATTTCTCAAGGGGAAACGTTGGATTGGCCTACTCGTTATAAGATTGCTTTTGGTGCTGCTAAGGGAATGTCCTACCTGCATCATGGTTGTTCCCCTCCAATAATACATAGGGATGTTAAATCATATAATATATCGTTGGATTCTGAATTGGAGGCCCATATTGCTGATTTTGGTTTAGCTAGAATTGTAGAGAAGATGGATCAGATGAATGTAATGTCAGGGGTTGCTGGAACATATGGATATATTGCCCCAGGTAAGAATTTACCCGGCACCAGGGAAGTTGTGGAAATGCGGCTTTCCTGCAGCACAGATGAACGAATTAGAAAGGAAGCAACTACCACTTTGTCTCCCCATCTCAAGAGGAATCCCAGTGCTTTTAGATATGCTTCCCCTTCTATATGCACTAGCACATGTCCATTTAATGACAATAAATGTGGCATAGACTTGTGACCTTTACGTTAATTTATAGCCGATATTAAAAGCATTGTTCAGTGATGCTCTTTACCTTTCTGAACTGCAGGAGAATTTGATTCACAAAGAAGTACTAGATCTCTATCTTATATTGGCTTTATCAGTTTGTTCCAAACAGGAGATACATCTATCCCTGTGGAAAAATTTCACCAATCCCTTGCAAAGAAGCAGTTGTTATCCCCCAAATCACCAAGAACAAAGTTGCAGACAAATAATAAACCTGTTGGGTATTCAGCAAAGACATCAGGAGATCCACCAGCCAGATTTGGTGACAAGTCATATCACAGCTAGAATCTCACTCTCTCGATAGCAGCACGCATATGAGCTATTGTTCTGTAGCATAGCCTTCAAAACAAGAATCAAGTTGAGTTTAACATTTCCTTTAGTGTATATAATAGGGAATTTTTGCAGCACAAATGTGAAACATTATATGCAGGGTAGCCTGTTTTGAGATTGTTCTATCAAAGAGATGATGACAAAGGAATATATGTAGAACAATGCGGTACATCATGGATGAATGATTGACAGTAACTTCACTGAATCTCTTCTATCATTTAAAGGTAGTCATGAGGCTTTGTTGTCTGGTTATTGTATTGAGAATTGTAGTGTATTTTAACCTTTAATTAGGCATCTGCAAATGAGGAATTGTAACCACAAAAAGTAGTAGCTATCAAAGGAGGATATACAAACAGTCTACCAGAGTGTGAAGATACCTCCAAGAATTGTATGAAGTAGAATAACGTTGAGTAATTTTCATTTTGTCACTGAAGATTGTGTCTATATGGCATGTTTTATTACATGCTTCATCTTTAATGCAAGTCAGATATTAAATTGGATTCAATTGGTGTATTACTATTAAAGTCTACACAGACTTCCTACGAGAAAACACTTAACTTTAACCCTTATGCACTTTATTTTTGGCCATCTATCTAATAATTAGTTATGTTCTCTTACCACCAATTATGTTCTCTTTGAGGCAATCAAAAAATAAATTTACAACCCACTGATTACTTAATTCACGCACAACTTAACCAAAATAGGTTTCCTTGTTGTGCAGGTGTTTATTACTGTTGTGAATTGTGTGTGGCACTGAACTGGGATTGAGTTTAATACACAGTTCAATGCTTAGATTTTTTTATAATCCAGAGCCAATTCATCCCTTTATCTTGTCCATTCTGGCCACATTTCATGATTGAAAGTAAGATTAGGTCAAGGTTCATCCAGGGTGAAAACTGTTTCATTCATAATTGACTTCATCATATCCACGAACAACTTGCCAGTAATTGATATCTGGCCAGATTTGTCATGCCTATAGAACAAGATGGTTCTTTGGGTTATATTTTATTTGGACTTATAAGTTATAACTACCAGATTTGAAAAGACGCATATACTGAAAATGTATCTCTCCTTGTACAAATTTAAAACAAGACATCATTTGTACAACAATACTAGGAGAGCATTGGCAAGTTCTAGAGTGGACCTCCTCTCCAATCAATGGAGCTATCAGGTAAATACAGGGTACCACTGCTACTACTTGTGGGATTCTGCTACAAACAGATTCATGGCATGGCATGGGCATGACACGGGGAATTTCGAATCGAGTTTTTCTAATGGTTCTCTTCATGTTGATGGTATAATTTTAACAGATTCAGTAGGGTGGCTGCAACTGGCACATATTCCTTTCAATATCCAGATTTGAAGGCACAAGAAGGAATAATATTTTGAAGAAGTGAGAAGCAGTTCACCTTATTATAGTTACAATGCTAGGTCTTCCTTTAAGAGATTCCCAACATCAAATCATTTCCATAAATATGGTTATGTAAGAGTCGTGATGGTGTTGTAATGTAAATTATGTTTCCATAGTTGAACATCTGAAGTATTTTGCGATATTGTTATGGTACCATGGCACCTAGATCGGATCCAATTTTTATCAACACTTTTTTAATAACATGTTTTCTTTTCTTCCCGTTGTTGTTCATTTCTCCTCAAACTCCTCTCCAACCTCAATATCAGTGCTAGTAGTAGCATGAGCAACAACACTACGCTTAGTAGAACTAGAAGAACGTGTTTTCCAAACTGCATGAGAACTACTTCCCTCATGAGTCACCATGTGCCATGCTTGGTCTCGGTGGTTCTCTTCCTTCTCCTCTTGGTTCAACTACCTTAATCTTCATTGGAACCAACACCCCGAACTCCACTAGACAATGATTCACCATTTTGTAGTAGTGATTCGCCATTTGTACTGGTGATTCACCATGATTTTACAAGATAATATAATCTCGTGAGAGATTCGCCAAAAAATTATATATACATATTATATTATTAATAAAATCGCCTTCCATTTTTCCTATGTATCATGGGGATTCGCCTATTTTTTATATATATAAATTTAGGGGGGTTCTTAAAATTATCCCTGGACATGACATATGCAACCATCCCTGTTTTCAATCAGACTAGAAGACTTTATAGGGAGTCTCATATGCAATACATGGTTACCAGCCAAGATAGACCACAAAACTCTCCTCTTTATTCAGTACATACAGGCCTTGATTCATTTATCCTTTTTAATAATGAAAAATTCAGCGAACAAGAAACCTTAGCTGAATTAGTGGCAGATATGGAAAAAGAGGAAGACAAGACAGAAGTGTCAAAATAGTTTGCCCAATCTGAAAATCATAGCAAACAAATCACAGGTCTAGAGCTGCAAATCAGTCATCCATTACTTTTCAACCTTGAGAGTCAAGAAATGAGGCTTCAACATGATGAAAAACATGAGGAAATAAAACAAATTCAATTTAGTGTTGATCTACAAGAACAATCCAAAAGCACACTAGATGAAGAGGATAGTAGTCAAACTAGTGAATCTGAAACTAGTCCTCTTTGGAGTATGAACTTTGATGGGTCTTGCTCTAAGAATGATGCAGGTGTAGGAGTGTGGCTTCACAATACAATGAATAATCATACTGAATGGCATTCCTGCAAATTAAAATTTCAATGCACCAACAACATAGCTGAGTATGAAGCCCTCCTTTTAGGCCTACACTTATTAAAGAAATTAGAGGCCAAAAGGATAAAGGTGCATGGTGATTCTGAACTGATTATCAAGAAATTGAATGGGGAATATAGTGCCAAACACCCTAGACTTAGAGCATATAGGAATGATTTCATGGATTTATTGAAAACATTTGGGGAATTCCAACTGATTTTTGTCCCAATAGATCAAAATATCCAAGCTAACAGTTTAGCTTTTGCTGCTAGAACATGCTTAACACCTTATGAAACCAAACAATGCACCACCAAAATTAAATTCAGACCATCTGTCCCTGATAATGAGAAACATTGGCAAGTGTTTGATGGAGACAAACAAATAGAAGTCTTCCTATAGTCCAGAAATGAATTTGAACTACCAATTTCAGATTCGGATTATGAAGATGACTGTCCTAGTGAAGAAAATATACTTGATAAAGAAGAAAAGTCTCCAGAGATTGCTCATGTAAATCTGTTGTCTAACAAACTTAAAAATACCACAGAGATTGGCGCAGATCTAAGAAAAGAAGACTTAGAAACTCTGCAATCTAACAATCAAAGTTTGCCAAAAGTTTTGGTCCCTTTAGAAGAGTTTTTTTATTTCAATGATGTGGCCAGGAAACCAAAACTGGAGCCCGTGGAAACTGAAGTTGAAGAGTGTAATATAGGTAGTGAACTAAAACCAAAGATGATCAAACTGTCTAAAACTTTACCAGCTCACATCAAACTCAAATACATAGAGTTGTTTAAATAATTTTCTGATGTTTTTGCATGGAGTTATGAGGATCTGAAATCCTATGACACTGAAATAATTCAGCACAAGATACCTCTCAAAGAAAACCAAAAACCATTTAAACAAAAACTACACAGAATAAACCCTGTTCAGCTACCTTTGGTGGAGAAGGAAATCAAGAAAATGTATGAAGCTGGTATTATTGTTCCTATTAGATATTCAGAATGGGTGTCTAATTTAGTGTCAGTTAGGAAGAAAACAGGAGAGATTAGGCTTCATATTGACTTTAGAGACTTAAACAAATCCTCATTGAAGGACAACTACCCTTTACCCAAGATGGATCATATTTTACAAAGGGTAGTTGGGTCTAAAAGAATTTCTTTGCTCAATGGCTTCTCAGGATACAATAAGATTTTAGTAGATCCTAATGATCAACTAAAGACAGCTTTTACTACACCTTGGGGAACTTTCATGTATGTGAAAATTTCATTTGGTTTAATGAATGCTGGTGCTACTTTCCAGAGAGCCATGGATCTTGCATTCTTGGAAGAATTAGGCTACTTCATCATTATTTACCTTGATGATATCACTTTTTTTTCTAAAACAGATGAAGAACACCTAGAACACTTGAAAATAGTCTTTGAGAAATTCAGAAAATTTGGGTTATCTTTAAATCCAAAGAAAAAACTGTTTGGTCTCCAGGAAGGTAAACTTCTTGGGCACATCATATCAGAAGAGGAGATAAAGATAGACCCAAATAGGATTGAGGCTATATTGCAAATCACTCATCCTAGAAACATCAAGGAACTTCAATCTTTCATTGGAAAGATTAATTTCTTGAGTGGGTTCATACCCAACTTAGCTGAACTCCTTAGAAACATTACAAACATGTTGAAAAAGGAACAAGGAGTTAAATGGACCTTGGAAGCAAAGAAATCTGTTGAACTGGTAAAACAAGCATTAACCAAAACACTAGTTCTTATAAGTCTTGACTTTACAAAAGATTTTTACATCTTTTCATTTGCATCAGAACACACAGTGGTTGATGTCCTATTACAAAAAAATACACAAGGACAAGAGAAGCCCATTGCATTCTTTAGCAAGGCATTGATAGATGCATCCCTGAAGTACAACATCATGGAAAAACAAGCCTTTGCCTTAGTCAAAGCTTTAAAAGACTTCAGAGTTTATATTCTGCACTCCCACATCATTGCCTTTGTCCCAAATTCAGTTGTGAAAGACATTCTAACACAGGACCCAGATGGAAAGAGAGGTAAGTGGATAGTTGTGATACTTGAATATGATTTAGAAATCAAGCCCACTAAACTCATTAAAGGCCAAGGACTAGCAAGATTAATGGCTGAGTCTAATTTTGAAGCTCTTGATATAAACATGATAAATGCTTTAGATGAACAAGAAGAATTTCCTTCTCCCATTTTTGAAGATCATTTTATGAATTCCTCTTGGTATGCTGATATTTTATATGTTTTGCTCAATTTGAATACACCTCCTGGCTTGTCAAAAACAAAGGCTATATTTTTAAAGTTAAAAGCTGTAAACTACTGCATTGTAGATAAATGTCTTTATTGGAAAAATGAAAGTGGGTTATTTCTTAAATGTTTTCCTGAGAATGATGCAGAGAAAATCAAGCATGAGTTCCACGAAGGAGAATGTGGAGGCCACCTCTATTGGAAGACAACTGCCAACAAAATCCTTAGAGCTAGTTACTATTGGTCCACCCTCTATCATGATGTACATAAGATGATAATTTCCTGTCATAAATGTCAAATCTTTAAAGGAAAAAGAAAATTGCTTCCCTTACCTTTGCATCCAATCACTGTTGAAGCTCCTTTTCAATAGTGGGGACTTGACTTCATAGTAGAAATCCATCCACCATCATATGCCCAACATAGATGGATTCTCACTGCAACAGACTACTTCACCAAATGGATAGAAGCCATCCCTTCTAGGTAAGCTAATGACTCTGTCATTATAAAATTCATTGAAACTCATATCCTCTCTAGATTTGGCTGTCCTAGGAAGATCATCACTGATAATGAAGCTACATTTGGATCCAAAAAGATGGTTGAATTCTGTCACAAATATCAGATTACATTGGGCCATTCTACTGCTTATTATCCTCAAGGTAATGGGCTAGCAGAATCCTCAAACAAAATCTTGGTGAACATAATCAAGAAGTTGTTGTAGGGCAATACGAATTCATGGCACACAAAGCTGGTACATGCACTTTGGGCTGATAGATTAACACTTAAAAAATCGATTGGAATGTCACCCTACCAGCTTGTTTATGGGATAGATGCAATTTTTCCAACTAGCCTTGTAGTGCCATTTATGAAGCTGATCTAGGAAGTACAGTCTGAAGACAATGACATGATCAGAAAAATCAATCAGACCATACATCTTCAGCAAACCAGAGAGGAGGTCCACAACAGAGCATTACAAAAGCAAGAAAGCATCAAGAAGCTTTTTGATAGAAGGACAAAATTCAATGATTTCAGCATTGGTGACAAAGTTTTAAAGTGGGATTCAAGGAGAGAAGATAAGGGAAAGCATGGGAAATCTGATAATTTATGGCTTGGTCCTTATCTTATTCATTATGCTGCTGGTAACAATGCCTATTTCCTGCAAGAATTGAATGGAGCTTAATTGTTTGGGGGTCCTGTTAATGGCAGGATGCTCAAACATTATTTTTCTTGACCAGATCATATTAGAAGCCTTTTATTTTTTCTCATTGTAAACATTACATCCATCATTGCATTCAAAGTTAGAAAAATCAAAAATACAAAAACAATAGAACAAGAAAAAGAGGGCAGATTGTAAAAACAAGAAAGGTACAGCCCCATACCAAAAAGAGAAACAAAGTCTGAAAGTGTGCAAGCTCAAATGCCACTCCTAAGAAACACACTCCTAGTTAGTCATATAGCCTAATCATGACTAATTAGTTTTCAATTTTCTGCTGATAGGTTAGTGAAATAGATTTTCCAAAACAACTTAATCTTGGCTTATCATCTAGGTAGATTAGGATAGGAAAATAAAGGTTCAAACAAGCTAAAAAACTGAACCTATGAGTTTCAAAAGAAGCATGGATCTAATTTGTTTCAATCTTGAGCCAAAAACAGAAGAAAACTGGTTCTAATATGCCCAAAAATTGAACCAGAAAGGAATGTAAGACAGCTCAAACAAAAGTCAAAAACAGAGCTGAAGAAAAAAGAAGGATGTTCTTAAACTTTTAGATCTTAAGCCTTCACCATTTTGATTTAATTTTCTGCAAATAATTATCTATGTGCAGCTTGTTTTTATGCCATAGATCAACAACAAGTTAGACTGTTCAATCCTGACTTGTCTGCTTTTAAATTTCTTGTTTTAGAAATTATAGAATAAAAATCCGTTAAACAGTTTAATCCTAACAGATAGTAGTTAGGTAGATAAGCTTATGAACTCAACTGCTTAATCTAAGTTCATGGAGAAATAAGGGTAGAAATAGACTAGTTTTATGTTTTCAAAAAGAATAAAATGTTTGTAAAAATATTTTTCCAATCCAGATGCACTCTGAAAAGAAGAAAAAATGTTAGATCATTAGGATTGGGTAAGTAGAAATCTTGTTTTGATAAAATTCCATTGGTTTTAATGGTTGCTAACATTGTCAGAGCAAAAGAAGATCAACAAAGAAAGCAAGTGCAGCCCAATGGATGAGGCATTGATCAGCCTCTAGAGAAGACATGTTTGAGGTTCTTGGCACCTCCAAGGAGCTGCCATCCCAAGTTGGAACCGTTGTTAGCCACCTATAAAAATCTGTCATATCAAATGGTGGCTAGATATTTTCTAGCCTTCAGGAAACAATTCATTTCCAAATTGTGAGTTCGTGAAGTCTTAATGATGTCTCTTTTTCTTTCAGAAAACCTTCACTGTTGTTTCCCTCATAACACTAAAAAAATCTGTTGTTTACCAAAGCAAAAGACTACTGAAAAGTTCCATTTTCCCTTATTTTCCCTTCTCCTTTTTTCTTCTCCATTTCATCCCCAAAACCTTTCATTTGTCTTCTCATTCCCTTGAAACTCCCTTTAAAACTTTGAAAATTCCTTTGAAAGGTTTAAAAAACTTTTTTTCCCCTTCTACTGAAAGCCAAAAAAGCCTTAAAAATCCTTCATTTTGGCTTAAAAAACTCATTTTTCTACTAAGGCCTTAAGCCCCTTTGGCCTTAGCCCCCAGCTCCTTTTTTCGCATAAGACCCCGAGCGGTGACCCAGGGTTAAAACCCCATCACGTAATCGCAATCGGGGTGTTCTATGTTCCTTTTAGCCTTTTGCATTCAAAAACTCCGATGCGATTTGGCCCTTTCCTTTAAAAGGCCCCCGATCCCTTCGTTTCTTCACAAAACCATAAAGCCCCGCAACCGGGCACTTAGAGGGTCCACACCCCAGTTATAAACCTTCATTTCTTTGTTTTTTCTTTATATCTTCATAAAACCCGGAGCCGCAACTGGCGCTAAGGCCTAATCGCACAATCGTAATCGAGTTTCCCCTCTTATCTAGTTACCTTTCGCTTTTAAAAATTTCCAATTGCAATTAAGCCCTTTGTATATAAAAACCCTTCTGAAACACAAACTTTCCTTTGTATTTTATTAAAAACCCAATTTTCCTATGTTTTAATAAAACTCGACAATTCATTGGTTTGATGAATGCCTGTCGTTGCTCTAAGACCGATCAACGATAGTCGGCACATCGCATCGGAGTTTTTCACTGAACATATTTTAAATGGTTTTTTCCCCCCTCCGATTGGCGACATTGCGATGGTTTCCCGATCATTAATCTGTTCCACCATACCCAAATCCGACGGCCCACATCACTCTGTTCCAAAGCCCACCCCTCCGCCTTTGACCTTTGCAGTTAATTCCTGACCATCGATCTAGTTCTAAGATCGACGGCTCTGATTCAATCACATCACAAAAAACCTTTGTGCTATTCCTCTCTCCTCCTCTGATTGTGATCATTGCGATTCAATCTAGACCATCGAATCCACAAGAACCGACGGCCCAGATTAATCAAAACTCCGCCCATTTTCCTCTGCTTTTATCCCATATATTCATTCTCGACTGTCAATCTCTCTCTAGATCTGACGGTCTGCGTGCAATCGCATCGCAAATTTTCTTTGCGCCTTTCCTATCTCTTCCACTAATTGGCAACCCTACGATCACATCTAGGTCGTTTGTTTCACCCATCCAACGATCTAGATCAAACCCTACATCCTTTATTATTTTCATAAACCCCACTGTGTAAAGTCCATTCGGTGAAGATCCACCGTTGATCTCTGCAGATCAACGGTCCACATTTACCCAATCTCCGCCCGAACCCCCCCATCTCATATTGCTTTCAAAACCCTAAGATTTAATCTAGGCCATTCATATTGAAGATCTAATGGTCCATATCAACCTGGTAGGCCCAACTCATTTGGGACCTACCTCCCCATCAATAAATCTTGACCGTCCATTCCCTAATCCAATGGCACAGATTAAAACCACCTTGATCCTACCCCACCTTTTTCCACCCATGCATCTTTCCTCCATCATGTTCTCCTCACAACCGTCCAATCTGATGCCTCAGATCTGACGGCCAACGCGCGGTTTCACGTGATTTCACGTCCGGAAGTTAATGATTTAAATTTACATGATATGGGTGGTTTTAAAAAGCCACTTGTCAATCGCTAACGCATATCACGTTCCAAAAGGCAATACCGCCTTTCCTTCTTTTCCTTGCGCGAAACTGGTGGTTTTTCCAGCGAAAACCACTTTTTCCCATCGCATTACATTTTCTTACAATAAACCTCCGTTGTTGATCTCTGAGATCTAACGTCTCATGTTTAACCTCGCCATTAGTTCATCGCCCTTCTCCTTCTTCCAAGCTACTTCATTAATGGATCTTCGCCGTTGATCTCCGGTGATCAATCTGATGCAACGGCCCAGAATCATTCGAAAACCCCAAATTTCGTTTAACCCATTTTCCTTCCACCTAAGGTTTTTCGCCCATTTCCTTTGTAATTTCCTCCATTTCATTATAATTTTCCCCTCTGCATTACATAAACCCGATCAATCTCGACCGTTAATCTTTGTAGATCAACGGCCCGAACTTAATTTCCCCACTATTTATCCAACTGCCTCTCCTTTGATCTCAGCAAGCAATCCTCGTTGTTGGATGCTTTCATCCAACGACCATCCTCTAACCTAAACCTCCAAAGCATTTTTAGCCCATCCGTGCAGGATTTTATAACTTTTTGTGTATTTTTGTAGGTTGTAAAGCTTTTACACAGTTTCTTAAAGGAAATCAAGGGCTGGGGATGACGATCCCCCAGGCCTTTATTCATAAAGGATATCATTCCGCAGGGTTCATGTTTTTTCTGTGCCTTATGAGCACTGATGCCATTATACAACCCTTTGTGCGCCTGCAAAAGCAAAGAAAACACAGTGAACCTCAAACAAACAAAGAGTATCGGTGTTATAGCATTCAATCAGAGCAGAAATCAAGAATTAAACGATTAAACATAGTTTTCAGGGATTATGGCCTAAATTCGACCATCTAAAGCCTAATCCACTAAATTTAAGATAGTATGAAGACCAGAAGACAGAGATTAGGCCTAATTAAGCCTAACACATAGAATTAAAACAGATTAATAGTGTTTTAAAGAAGAACAATCAGATCTATTAGTCTGAGAAGCCTCCACTGCCACATCAGAGGCTAATTGAATCCTCTCCAGCTACCAAAATCCACCTGCAGCCTCAAAGTAGTCAAAGAAGGCATAGTTATTGCCTGTTCAGAAGATATTTTCCTAAAGACAGCTGAACAGTTAATTCAACCAAAGGAACTTATTGTAAACTATAATCAGAGTTATTGCAAAGATAAGAAAGAGCCCTAAAGTCAACAAACTCTCCCAGCAAGCTTAATACTTAATGAAAATCAATTAATACAGGAGAAATATCAGAAATATTCTCCATTGAGCCCCTCAAAGGCCGAGAAGCATTAACTATATTAATTTAACCTAATGATCTTTTCTCTCATCACACCTCCTCATTTCTTCTATAAATACTTCTATAGAAGATGAGATAATGTTGGTAACCGCATATCTGTTGCATGTAAATAGTTTTCTGAAGTTGTTGTAAGCTCTATTTGTAATTGAAGATACCTAAGCTGAGATGAGAAGTTTGAAGTTGTAGAGACCCACTGGACTTGAAGATTGTAACTGGTTTGAAGCCTCAAATACAATCTGATTTATGGGATCCTGATCTATGTCAATGGTGATGTTTTTCTTATTGTAACTTGTCATTTTATTTCTGTTTCCATTTTGTACATCTTCTCTGATAAATAACAGCAATTATAGAGTTAGGATTTACTGTCAAAGGTACCCTGCTCTCACTGATAAGCTTTATCTACATGTTTTCTTCCAATTGTGTATTTAAGAACGATTTAATACAGTCCAAGAAGTCAAGATGTTGGCGTTCCCTTCTCTTACTGTCTAGACTTTAAACATTGTTCTTGAATGTTATTTTTAGTTACTGCCAAGTAAAGTTGAACTAGGGAAGTCTATGGTTAGCCTTGTCCTCTAGTTTTATCTCCAAAGGTTGTCTGAAAGTTTCCCTAAGAGTATGTTGAAATCAGGCTAGGTTCAAAGTCCTTACCTGATCTTAGACTATTCTTTGTTTATCTTAAGTGTTGTCTTGAAAAGTTTGCTAAGTAAAGCAGAGCTAGGGAAGTCTATGGTGAGCCCTGTCCTCTAGTTTCTTCTCCAACAGTTGCTTTGAAAAGTTTCCCTTTGAATATGTTGAAAGCAGGATAGGTTCAAAGTCCTTACTTGATCTTAAGCTATTCTTTTTATGTTTTAAATGTTTTCTATTGAAAGTGCATCAAAATTAGGCTAGTTTCAAAGTACTTACCTGATCTTAGATTACTTTTATGTATTTCTCAAGTGTAGGACAAAAGCAGGATAGTTTCAAAGTTTTTACTTGATCTTAGGCTGCTCTTTGTTCTTCATTTTTTTTATTCCCCTTCTTATTGTTTCATTCCATTCCATAAAATCAACTTAAAAGAGATCATATGACATAGACGACTTGCCCCATAGACCACTCTTGAACCTTGTTGTTTCAATTAAATCCTACTATGACTCCATAGCCCAATGGATTGAAGCTGCTTCTTGCCTATCTTGTTAGCTGAATTACTCTTCACTTTCATTCACCTTCACCCTTCATTTAAAATTCCTTAACCTTCACATATCTTTGCCCAACCAAAACAAACAAAAACCTCGTTCTTCATAACTATCCTAATATCACATTCAAAAGGCTTAACGATAAATCAATCTTTGCATTTATAGAGATATCCCTCTCTGGATTCAGGAGGGATAGATCCTAGAATCCCAAAGTGGTTCAAGTGTTGTCTCTGCAGCTTTAGTCTCACCAATCTTCTAAAGTTACAGATTCCTAACAATGGGATCAGTGTGGTTTCTTGGCAGTGGTGTTTCTTTCCAGATAACTGGAGACAAATATTTGTTTAGTGATCTGGATGAGAAGGATCTTGGAGTGCACATCGAGATGGGCAATGATGGTAGATACAGTGCGACTGGTATCGGGACCGTTTCCTTTGAGAGGGAGTCTGGTAAACCTTTCATATTGAAGGATGTCATGCATGTTCCAGGATTGAAGAAGAATTTGATCTCTGTGGCGATGTTGGAAGACAAGGGTTATGATGTTGTTTTTAGCGAGGGAAAGGCTTTCCTGCGCAGTAAAACAACTAGTGAAATGGAGGATAGGGGTTTGAGTTAAGAACCTTTATCAATTGCAGGTAGATGGCTGCGCAAGAAATGGTAGGCAAAGCAGAAGCAGTGGTGAGTCAGGATGAGGGCGAATTGTGGCATAGGATATTGGGCCATCTTCACCATGGCACTTTGAAAATTTTGCAGCAGATTTCTACCGGGCTTCCGAAGGGTACACTTGCGCAGTCAGATCAGTGCAAGGGATGTACTTTGGGAAAATTTTTGAATACCACTTTTCATGAGAAGGATAGTTGTGCCACGACAATCCTTGACAGAATTCACACAGACATGTGTGGACCTTTCTCAGTAGCTTCGATAGCAAAGCACAGGTATTATGTGATATTTGTTGATGACTTTTCTCGTAAGTGTTGGATCTTCTTCATGCAGAAGAAGAGCGAGACATACTCAAAGTTCTGTGAGTTCAAGGCACTGGTTGAGAAAGAGTTGGGGAAGTAGGTGAAAGCTCTAAGGAGTGATAATGGTGGTGAATACATCTCTGGATAATTCAAAGACTTTTGCAGCGCAGAAGGAATTCGAAGAGAACTCATAGCGCCTCATAACCCACAGCAGAATGGGGTCATGGAGAGAAAGAACAGAATGATCATGGGTGCTGCACAGGCGATGTTGCATGATCAGGGCCTTCCCATACACTTGTGGGCTGAAGCATGCAACACTGCGGTTTATGTGCAAAACAGTTGTCCTCATAGAGTACTTGGTATGAGTACACCTGAAGAGGCGTTTTCTGGTAAGAAGCCTGATATTTCTCATTTGAAGATTTTTGGCTCACCTGTTTCAATTCATGTGATGAAGGATGCCAAGAAGAAGCTGGAGCTGACCGCAGAGGTTGGGATATTTGTGGGGTACACAGAAAGACCCCACAATTATCGTGTGTATTTTCCAGACAGTCGGATGACTGTCATGCGATGGGATATCAAATTTCATGAGGAGAAAGCCATGAAGTTGTCGCTTGAGAGGGAGCTACACTTGCATGCAGATGAGGAGCTACTTGTTCCTAAAGATGAGCCTCAGGATGTGGATCAGCCACAAGAGGAGGTTCATGGAGTGGAAGAAACCACTCATGCAGCGCCAAACATCATAGGGCGGAAGCGCACTACAGAAGCTGAGCGACTTAATCTTGATGCAGCGCAGAATGTATGAGCACCTACATCACAGCGTAGACAGAGATAGTCACCTGACTGATTTACTAGATACATGGCTCTTATGAGCAAGTGTATCGTGACAGAACCATATTCTTTCGAGGAATTTGTGGAGGATCCCGCATGGGTAGATTCCATGGTGGAAGAGTATGATTCGATTTTCAGAAACAGTGCATGGGAGATTGTCCCAAGGCCAAAAGGGAAATCAGTGGTAGGTTTGAGATGGATCTACAAAGTGAAGAAAGCTACTGACGGGAGCTTCAAGAAGTACAAGGAAAGATTTGTTGCCCAGTACTTCTCATAGATTGAGGGGATCGACTATGAAGAAACCTTTGCACCTATCGCAAGGTATTCTTCCATACGGACCATCCTTGCTCTCTCAGCGCAGATGGGTTGGCACATTCATCAGATGGATGTGAAGACTACATTCCTCAACGGAGTCATTGAGTAGGAGGTGTACAATGAGCAACCTAAAGGATTTGAAATCTCCATCAGCGAGTCGCATGTGTGTAGGCTCAAAAGAGCGTTGTATGGGCTGAAACAAGCACCTCGTTCTTGGTACACACGAATAGACAGTTATTTCACCGGACTTGGTTTCGCCAAGAGTGAGGCAGATCCGAACCTATACCAGATTGCGGTGGAGGGTAAGTTGTTGATCATTGTAATTTATGTAGATGATTTGATACTAACAGGTGATGAACTGTTGATACACTCATGCAAGGAAGATCTTGCAAAGGAGTTTGAGATGAAGGACTTGCGCCTCCTTCATTATTTCCTGGGATTGGAAATTTTTTAGCGGAAGGGTGGACTGTTTGTGTCTCAAGGAAAGTATGCCCGAGAGATACTGGAGAAGTTTCAGATGCAAGGTTGTAAGCCTATCGACACTCCTCTTCCTGGTGAATGGAGGAAAGAGGATGCTACATCGGCAGAGGTAGTGGATGCCACTGTTTATCAACATTTGGTTGGTTCACTCATGTATCTAGTCAATACACGACCGGACATATGCTATGCTATTAACCAGATTTCACAAGCTATGGTTAAGCCTACCAAGCTCTTTTGGAAGGCAGGAAAGCATGTCCTGAGGTATCTTAGGGGCACATCGAGATATGGATTGTGGTACAGACAATCGGATGAGTTGAAGCTGCATGGCTTCACAGATGAAGATTGGGTAGGGAGCCCAACGGACAGAAAGAGCACATCTGGAAGGATATTCAGTATCGGGTCTACAGCATTTTCTTCGTACAGTAGGAAACAAATATCCATGGCACTCAGTTCAGTGGAGGCTGAGTACATGACATCAAGTTTGGCTGCATGCGAGGCTATATGGATGAGGAAGATCCTAGTCGGGTTGTTCGGTTCTCACTTAGATCCTACTGTGATATATTGTGATAATCAAAGTTGCATTAAATTCTCGGTTAATCCAGTATTTCATGATAGATCTAAACATATTGACATCCGGTACCATCATATCAGAGATTGTGTGTAGCGGAAGATCATGTTGCTTTCTTACATTCCTACAAAGGATCAGGATGCAGATATTCTGACGAAGGCGCTCACCAAGAGTAAATTCGACTACCATAAAGACAGGATCGGGGTGGCAGATAATCCCTATCTTGTTTAGAGGGAGTGTTGAGATTCAACAAGATGATGAGCTAAGTGAAAAGAGTCGCCTTCACTAAGTGGGCCTGCAGGCTATTTTTGGCGCAAAGTCTATTTTTAGACTATGTCTATTTTAAGACATGTCGATCATATTCTATGAGTTGCAGGATGTTATTTGTGGATGGTTGGTCAAGTTCAAAAAATAGATGGACTTCTATTTTTAGACATATTGGGCAGAATCTATTTTTAGATTGCCAATCTAAAAATAGATATGTCGAATATTATTAGCTCTTAATAATATTTGGACTCTAAGCATTATCTTATTCTCTTGGAGCACTTCAGTTAAGTGCACAGATGTGGCACGGAAGCTGAAAAAAGGAATTACGTTATTCCTGAGGGTTTCCTGGAGCTATTGCATGGAGGACTTCAGTTAGAACTCATGTGACAAAGTTTGGTGGAGTTATAGAAGTAGTTGGTGGAATTGTATTTAGTTTAACTCAGTTAGACTCAGTTGAGCTAGTTGTGTCTAGTCTAACTAATTGATACACTAGTGAGAGTGGTGTGAATTAATTAGTTAATTAATTCACTAAATAATAACTCATTAATCAACTGAAGAATACATCATTTAACTACAGTTTATGGCAGTTTCAATGGAGACCAGTGGAGAGGTAGGTGAAAGAGAAAGTGTGACCATAGTGATGCATTGATTGCATCCAACACTCAGTGGAGATGCCAATGAGGATTGTGTGAGCAAGGCTGGCTAGAATCGAGTTCATTCAAAGCCATTCTTCATCAGGGATTGCGCAGTAGAGGCAGGCTAGCAGGTGGCAGATATCGGTGCATGGATTTGCAAGATCAGGCCTAATTAGTGTGTAGCGATTGTATTTTACTGAGAGCTTGATATGATCAAATTTGTATGAGGATTTTTACATGATCTCTATGACATATATTATATACATATATTTGGGGTTTTCAGCTTCAGGATTTCCCATTAAATCACTATGTTAATGTGTGTGAATTTTTATTGTTTCATGTGTGAATTGCAATTGATTTAATTTCCGCATGTGATGATCAATGGTGGAATAGATTTTGTATTGTGCATGAAGTTAAAATATTGTGTGATCAGGAGAATCTTGGATACATAACACATCATTTATATAATTTATGCAAGGAGCTGCATCAACAACCATTAACTCAAAAGAAATAATATAGTGGAGTCTCCATCCTATGGTAGTGTATTCAGCGCATGGGCGGATGAAATACACTTTGCTTAGTAGGGAGGTTTCTTACCTACATGCAGTCACAGGTCAAAGTGGTTTTTCAAATGTTAGTGGAACAAGTTCAACATGTAATAAGTTAAGTTAAATGGAAACATAGCATGCTAACTAAACAATGAAACAAAAACAAAACAATGTGCACAAGAAACACACTCAATAGAGAAAACACGCTAATAACTCAACAATGGAGAGCTTTCTCCCTTTATTAGGTGTTGGTAGTAGTATAAGATATGATGCTAAATCTCTTTTAATGAATCCTTCGAGCTACGGAGCTCCAATATCCAAGACAAGGGGATATCTTCCCCTCAAGTTTTCAACAAGCCTCTCTTCCCTCTCAAAGGATGGTAGATCGATGAACATGTGGTGAACTCTTCTCTCTTAGACTGAGGTGTTGGATGGCCAACAACTAAATCCTTCCAATCCTCTTGTTGTTGGAAAACTCAAGCTGGTTTTTTAATAAGCAATTTGGCCAACATAGCAATGTGTCTCCTATTTGTCTTCCCATGGCTGGATTTTATAGACCATTTTCAAAATTTCCCTCCTTCTCTTAGTCCAAGATGGATGGTGACACAAGAGTGGGGGTATGATTCCATTGTGTGTTGCACTAAAGCCTTAAGGTGCCTCAAAGGCAACTGTATATGGCTAGGTTGAGTGAGAATATTTTTCTCCAAGTGTGCCAAGTGGTCCCAAATGGTGACATTTTGCATCCCCAGGACCATGTGGCTATCGAAGGGATAGTTGCGTAGTGCGCGGCTATCAAAGGAAAATCAGCAATTTGCACTCAGAGCCAGTGCTTCTTGTCTGTGGTCCAAAAATTTTTCCTTCTGAACTTAGGAAAATTTATTTTTTAGCTCCTCTAATGCATTTATTCCCTTTAAATCTTTATCTGTACCTTCTACTTGAAATTTTTTTAGTGTCTTCTTCCTGCATGTTTTTCCAGTGTTAACAATGACCATCAATAGAAACATCCTTTCTAAAAATTAAATCCATAGGAGATTTAGGAAATTATCCCAAACATGCCTCAAATGGCAATGTCTGAGTTGAAGAGTTCTTGGCCCGGTTGCAAGCATGCTAAATATAGTGCAAGTTTTCATCCCACAACTTAGGATGCTTATTGCAATAACTGCAAAGAAGATGTATCATCGTCCTGTTCACCACCTCTGTTTGACCATATGTTTGTGGATGAAATGTTGTACTCTTTTTCAATTTGGTGTCCATGAATCCCCACAAGCTTGACCAAAAATTCCCAAAAAAGTGAGAATCTCGATCACTAAAAATGAATGTGGGAAATCCAAAATGCACCCATACATTCTAAGAGAATAACTAAGTAGTTTATTCACCTGTAATTTTCTTTTTACATGGCATTAAAATACACATTTTTCTGAACCTATCCACAACTACAAAAAGATAATCATGATTCCTTTTTGACATAGAAATGCCTCCAACAAAGTCCATAGAAACACTCTCCCATGGATGAGAAGGTACTGGAAGTGGTGTATACAATCCTAACTTTCTATTTCTAGGCTTACTGACTGCACATAATGAACAAACTCTAATAAAACGTGACACACTTTCAAGCATACAAGGCCAATAACAATAACTTTGTAGATGTTCCACCGTCTTACTTACACCGAAATTACCAACAATAGGAGAAGTATGTGCCTCTCTTATGATGTTGACTCTTTATCCATGTGGAATACAAATCTTACCAAGATGGTACAACAAGTTATGTTGCATGTGATAATCCAATTCCTCTACTTGGTTCCGTCGACTTAAAGTTGCATATACATCTTGAAAATCATTATCTAAAGCATATTGTTCAACATAGTTATCATGAAAACTAGAAGTATGCTTAAATAGTAGCAGCACTAACAATAGGCCTAGAAATCATGTCAGCAACTTTGTTATAGATACCTTTTTTATACCTTATCACCAAGTGGAATTTTTGAAGAAAACCCATCCATCGAAAGTGCCTTGATTGCTGCAACTTTGTTTGTGATTGCAAGCATTGCAATGGTTGATGATCAGTGTGAATGATTTTTTCCTTACCCATCAAGTAGTGTTTCCACTTTTTCACACTTTGCACCAATTCATACAATTCCTTGTCACATGCAGGATATTAATCATTGCACCATTAAAATTTTCCTAATGAAATCAAATGGGCTTACCATGTTACATGAGGACTGCACCCATGGCCTAGTCACTAGCATCAACCTAAATCTCAAATGACTGTCTCAAGTCTGGAAGTGCAAGTACTAGAGCTAAACTAATATTTTCCTTCAATGCATCAAATTCCTTTTGTTGTCTACCTCCCCACTAGAAGACCTGCTTCACACTTGTCAATGCATGCAATGGAGCTACGATAGAAGAGAAGTTAGCAATAAAATTCCTCCAATATTTGGTTTCTCCCAAAAATATTCTTACCTCCGTAAATGTTTTGGGCTTTGGCCAATTCAAAACGACATCAACCTTGGAGGGATCTATTTTCAATTCACTTCCTCCAACAATATGACTCAAATACACTAAAGGAGTTTTTCCAAACTCACGCTTTGACATCTTTAAAAACAATTGTTCTTTCTTCAAGACATCAAGTACATTTTTGGCATGCATGACATGTTCTTCATGATATTTAATGAAAATCAACATTTCATCTAAGTATACTATCACACAATCATCTATAAATGGCCTCAATACATCATTCATCACACGCATAAAGGTAGTCAGAGCATTGCAAGGACCAAAAGGCATAACTAGACATTCAAACAAACCTTGTTTTGTTTTGAATATTGTCTTTCATATGTCACCTTCAAAAATTCTAATTTGATGATAGCCACTCCTTAAGTCCAACTTACTAAAATATTTTTCATCTTTCAATTGGTCAAGTAAATCATCAATTCTAGGAAGTTGGTAACAGTTATTTACTATAATTTTGTTCAATGCACATAAGTCCACTCACATGCGCCATGTTCCATCCTTATTTGGCACCAAAAATATAGGTGACCCGCATGGCAAAGTACCTGGTTTTATGAGCCCTTTGTCCAACAACTCTTGAATTTTATTTTTAATTTCTGCACTTTCCATCACTGACATACTATACATGCCAATGTTAGGAAGAGGACAGTCTTGCTGCAATTGTATTTCATGTTGGATTCCCCTCTTGGGAGGAAATCCTTTTGGCTCCTGAAACATCTCATCGTATTGGTTAACAACCTCAACCAAATCAGATCTCAACCTTGAATCGCAACCTTGAAAAGCTTCATTCTGAACATCATTCTTTTGTTTTACCATTAAAAGCACAAAATTCTTGCTAGAGTTAATGAGTCTCTTCATTTGTCTAGCATTTACAAGTGAAAGATTTAATTTCTATCAATGTGCTCTAACAATGTACCCAATACCATCTTTGAACATGTGATACTTAATTTCATGGTGATGAAAAAAAGCTTTCCTATCATACAAATATGGGCTTCCCAAAACAATTCTCAAAATATCAAGTGGAACTACATCAAGTTCAACTTCATTAAGAAAGTTTGTTGTAATTGAAAATCTAAGTATGCATTTCCTTGTAACTTGTAAGTTTGCATTCTTTCATATCCAACCTAAAGGATAAGGTCTTGGATGAGGAATGGTTTCTAAATTTAACTTCTTGACTAAGTCTTCGGAAATCAAATTTGCTTGTGAACCACTATCGAAGAGTGTATCAATTTTGGTGTGCTTTGAAATAACCCGAATATGGAAAAATTTCAATTCTATTTTTCTCATATTGAGTATCATTAAGATAACTTGAAGATATAGTGCTTGCTATATCCTTACCTTTCATCTCCATTGTTGTGATATTTGTTTCATCTCCCGAATCGGATCCTAAGTCATGTTGTGTAGTTGCAGTTGTCTTTTGCTTCCCTTTGCTGTTAAACTTCTTTGGTTTCATCTCACAATGAAGCTTCCAACAATGAGCTTCAGTATCACCCTCTTTGGAAAAATGTTTGCATGTTAATTTTTCTCCTTCCTTCTTGACGGATGCATTCTTCTTTCCTTTCCCTTTGAACTTACTCTTACCCTTGTCTCCACTTGTGAATGGCTTCTTTCTACCCTCTTGTGAAATGTTTTTCCCTCTTGCTTCAAGATGTGTTTCCTGAACAAAAACCTCATCTAAACTTGTAGGATTAAACATAAGTATAGTATGCCTCAAATAACTGTGTAAACCCCCAATATATTTCAACAAAGCATCTTGTGAATTAAATTCTACACCTAGTATCAAACACCTTCTTCTAAACTCTTGAGTGTAACTTTGCACACTTTGACCCTTTAGTTGTCTAAAATTTTGCCAATCCATAATAGCCTTTTGCATATAAGATAATGGATAAAAAAATTTTCTGAGTGTAGCAATAAAATCTATCCAAGAGGTTGAGACCTTACCATGATATTTCATATCCTCTTTTGTTTTGGCTTCCCACCAAATCCAAGAAGCACTTTCCAACCTTAATGAAGCCAACTGAATCTTTGTTTCATCATCTTTGATGTTTTGAATCCTGCAATAAACTTCAAGTTGATGAACCCAATTATCAAGTCTTTTAACATTCACTTCACCATTATACATAGGCAGTTCGAATTCGATATCAATTTTTAATAAGGGAGTTTTACCATGAACCCTTGGGGTATGTGGATGTGTTTGAGTAACATTGGTTGTGGAAGAGGAAGAATATGAAGGTGAAGCTGATGGTGGAGAAGAGGATGGTTTGTCACCATTTTCTTTTGAAGGCTTTTCATCATCTCCTCCTTTTCCTCTAGAAGAACCCTCTCCTTTTGAAGTATTGGAACTTTCACCCTACAATCTTGAATTCCTCTCTTCACAGAGAAGCTTCACCATTTCAATCATGTCAAAGAAATATTTTATGAAATTCTTCTCTTCATCTGACATATTATCAGCTCCTCCTTCATGAGACATGCTTACTGAAGCTTCAACAAATATTTGAGGAATAATTTGTGATGGAGATTGTGGAAAACTTGCTCTCCTTGTCCTTGACCTAAATTGAGGACTTGCAACCACAAGTTTTCCTTCTCCTCTCTTGAGCTTCAACCTTGTAAGCATCAAAAACACTTGCAAACAATTAAATCCTCACACGAACAAATAAAACCTAAGCTTTGATACCAAACTTTATCTGTATGAGATCTTAATGAAAATGTGCTTGAGGGTTTATATATTGTAAGTGTTAAAATCGATTTTTATGAGCCTTTATGTTAAAATATTAAACTCATAAAGCATGAATTTAAAACTGTGAACATCTAAAAACAACAGACAAATGCACCATAAAAATAACCACAACACAACAAGTGATGAAGGAGTTCACCCCTCCTAGGCTACGTCTCCTTATTCCAACTTCCAATGGCTTGGCTCTATATCATGATGCTCAAAATGGTGATTACATGCATTTACAATTCTCAAATGGCTTCAAAACCTATTCCATCAGCTCCAGAACTGTCAAAAAATGTCTATCTAGCCTCTTTCTACTCCAAAACTGGTCAAAAACTAAAGAAGTTATGAGCCTCCCTAGCTTTGCTGCTAATCGCACCACAAATTCCCCAAAATATGGAACTGTCCTACAAATTCACCCTAATTTCAACTAACCGAGCACCATTTTCGTGGAATTCCAGATGAAATTTTTGGACAGTTAAAATGCCCAATAACACTTAAACCCAGTATTTTAAACCATATTACTATGGTCGAATTAATTTTTTTTTAAATTAAAAATGGTGGGATTCCGTCGTGCCTCTAGTTCTAGGCCATGTGTCATGTGGCATATAATGTGGGGTGGGGTCAAGGCTAAGCCCTGGCCCCTTACCCCAAACTCCAATGCGCATAATGTTTAAATAACATTTTCAGACTATGGTTCAACAAGGAGTAACATAGCCCAGCTGGTTAGGGCACGACGTTGTTTGTGAAGACATTCTAGTGTCGATTCCTGTAGAGTATTAAATTGTACTTGAACCAATTTTTGGTGGCCCCCGTGCTGCCACGTGGCGGCCTCTAGTTGGGCCACATCGCAGCATGTGGTTGGCCACCAACCAACCAATAGAATTACCCAAAACCAGCATCAGTACCCTGTGACACGTGGCACGATCGGATTGGTCCATAAAGCTCAATCAACCATGCCTAATCAGTAGGCCCAGTCAGCTGTACGGACGACTGACTGGGCTACCTACACAATTGTTTTGCCAAAATTTTACCTGTTTGGGAAAATGAACAGAAATCATTTCCAAGAGCATACGGTGTCATTTTTCTATGAAACGAGTTGCGCTGGATTTAGAATTATGAGATATACGCGGTGATTTAGGTTCAACACCATTCGAACAACTTCAATTTTTGAGCACTTGATTAGACTTGGTCTACAATAATGGCTTATTTTATTAATATGCATGTGATTTCATATTTACAAAACTAGTCTATCTAGCATCAACACAAATAAACATAGGAATGTAAGACTAAAACACATATGCACATGGGCTCACTAGCTCCAAAATAGTTCTTGGCTTACCTGCTTAAACATGATATGTACATCACACACACATGGATCATCTTAGGGTTATGACATCCTTCAAGTGACTCCCTATGTATTCCAAGGCCTCTCCCAAACATAAATCATTTGCTATTTTTTTACCACCCAGGCACGAATATTTCCATATAGGGATGTTTAGTTAATAATAACCTTTCCTTATAATTGAATTTATCTTCATATAGGTAGATCTTGGAGTTTTGATCGAATCCAAGTTCCCATCTATTCTATTGTAATATACTCTGACAAGTTTCTTGAGCATGTGAATGCCCTCCTCATTTGTATAAGAGATAACATTCATTATATTTCTAATAGTTTTGCAAATGGCCTTCATCTCTTCTCCATAGTTATCATCTCTCTCTCTCTCTCTCTCTCTCTCTCTCTCTCTCTCTCTCTCTCTCTCTCTCTCTCTCTCTCTCTCTCTCTCTCTCTCTCTCTCTCCATTTAGCACACAAGCATATGGAAATAAAAAAAGATATATTTCAACTATATGGGTGGTTCTAACCTCAAACATTAGGGGTAACTATTACCATCTCAATTTTCTTCTAATAGAAATTTTGGCAAGTATTCATTAAAGCATCAATAATTGGCAATAGTGTAGCATAATAACCCAACCTCATGTCTACTTAACACACCTTTATGAGTGAAACCAACGTTAGAAGTTGGACCTTTATTAACTTGTACAATTTTTCTTTTCTTTCACCCATGAGACGTGTGTCAGATATCCTTTGATACTCTCACAATTCTACCAAAGCATATGAGAGCAACCTTTTTAGTGCATTAATGGCTAATTGGCCTGGCTCGGGTGACTCTAGGGTGATGTACAAGGAGAATTTAAGCATTAATCTCATTAGTGTTGAGTACTTTGTCATCCCTAATATAATTCTTATAAATCCTTATAGATCCCATTTGAATGAGGAGCGTTCACGTTGGAACTAATTCTTCATTGTAGTTCAAAATTTATATATACATGAAATCTATGGGTTAGCACTTAAGAAGAAAAAGGACTTCAATGTTATGCTATAGGAATGTTCTTAAGGTGAATCATCTCACTCTCTCATCTCTATCATTCATTTCTATTTTTCTTGTAGGAAAAGAACCCATCCCTAGAAGAGGGTTGTATCCCACTTGCCTCCAATCATTGTTATCTAGTGATATTGTTTTCCTCTAAATTTTATGTTTGAATGGCATTCTTGTAGTTAAATTTGTAATCTAGTTGAATGCATGCTACTATTTTATGTCTCTATTTTGAATAGGGATTCCAAAAATTTAATTTAATGATAAATAATTATTGGGTGGATGATAAGGATTTAATCTCCATGGAATATTAGTAGTAATAGTCACAAATCAAAGGTTAAGTTTTATTCAAAAGTAGTTGTGCCCTTTCAACATTTTTGACTAAATTGATTAATTAAAAAAATGGCATATGAGTTATGGTTTTTTTGGGCACGTGGTGGTATTAGTAAGCCATGGTATTGACTCATGGTGTTATACAAAGTCTATTTACAAGTTAAGAATCTCCAAGGTTATAATTTAGTTAAATTTTATGATTGTTTTCAATCTTGATAATGTGAGATGTATAATAAGACCAATATCTTAATTCCTATAGAAATTTACCAACCATTTAATTTATATAACTACACTAATTATTATAATATTCTTATATTTGTCTCATAACTAACCATTACTTATTATCTAATCTACAATTTAATTATATAAAAAATATATATTAACTTCACATTAAATATAATAATTAAATAAAAATTTAACTTAAAAATATTTTACATTTAAAATAAAAATTAATATAATAAAATTAACTCACACTAAATTAGTATACAAATAATTAATTAAAAAAGGGTTAAAGATATATATTATTTTTAACATTAAAATATAATTAAAAATAAATAAATAAACATTGACATTTATAGTGTACAAGTTTCTCGAAAAGCTGCTCAATTTCAATTACAACATAGCATAATATCTCAAGTCAAATTAAAGTCCAACCTTCACCTTTTTAGAAATCATTATCGTATTAAACTCATTTGACTTGTTATTATTATATTTATATTAAAATAAAACCTCTCGATTAAATATAATTATTTAATTTTAATTTAATACTAAATATTAAATATTATGCTAAATAAACTCAAAATTTTAGTTATTAATATGTGCATGAATTGAATTTAAATTAGTAAAATATTTATAAATATATAAACCAAGATATTTATAAATTTCAATAACTAATTAAAAAATTAATTATATAAATAAATTTATAAATTTATATTTAAAATTATTAATAAAATGAAAATCTCTAGGTTAAATATATTATTTTAAAATGTTTTTGTTAAATTGTATTTCAATAATAAATATTATCTCAAATAAATTAAAATGTTAATTATTATTTAAATTAATTAATTTTAAAATTTACTGGGTATAGTTTAATGGGCAATTGTCTATTTCTGCAACATTTAAGTGTTAATTAGTTTTAAAATTTACTGGGTAAAGTTTAATTGGTAATTGTCTATTTTTGCAACATTTGAGTGCTAATTAATTTTAAAATTTATTGGGTATAGTTTAATTGGCAATTGTCTATTTCTGCAACATTTGAGTGTTAAGTATTTGAAGGCATACATACTCTACCTTTCTGGTTTTAAACATAAATTTCTTAAAAGGAAACACATGCTCTTAACCATTAAGCCTACTCAAGTTGTATTATTAAGGCTTAAACCTTTCCACAGTCAAATAAATAATGTACTTAAGACACAAGATTCCAAAAATGCTCAACTACATTTATTCCAATTTATAGGTTTAAAAATAAAATCTCAATCTCTACATGTCTGGTATTTGGGAATCTTTCCTTCTTTTATTTCTTATGATTAAACACTCTTCTTATTTCATATATATCTTTATAATTTGCCTGGTATCTTGGAAATCTTTCTTTTTCTATTTCTTATGATTAAGCACTTCTTCTTATTTCATATCATTGTAATTTCTAAAGGTTGGTACATTATGTGTCCAAATTCTATTTTGGAGGAGTGTGACAGAGATTTTTTTTTCCTTTTCCATTCCTAGCTTATTACAAAACATACATCGACCAATTAAAAACATGCCTCCACTTGATAGTTCAGCGGACTGCAAACGAATTGCGAAGAGGCTGCTGCCTGGCTTGTATAATTACTCTGACTTTTACACTAGAAAACAATAGAACGGTCATGAATATTCTGATCGCTTTCCTGCTTCTGTCAACGAAGGACATGGATTCCTCTTACACAATATTAAATAATAGCCTGACACTTATACGGGTCACCCTCCATATATCAATTCTCAGATAGTGCTGCTGCTGCTGTAACGAGAAGATCGATGGCAGGATATCAAAAAAATAATCATAATTAAGCTCAAAAATCCAAAGCAGGATCAAAAGAATTAATTAGCTTATTATCTGGTTAAGCAACGAATGATAAGCATCGTCGCTGGTCTCCAGATCTCCATGGGGTTCATGGAGCTGCAGAGGGTTTGAACAAGAATCCAAGAAATTAGGGCATGACAGAGGGGCATGGTGAGACGAAGAGTTCGAACCGGTGGCCTCCTGATGCCTGACATGGAGCTTGCTGTCTGCAAAATCAGCTGCATGCCCAGATGGACTGTTACTCATGTGAGCAGTGCTGTTTAGTGTTAGGCACGATTTCTGAAACGAAGAAGCTTCTGATGATTCCAGTGGGTTTGTCAATGGGTTCCGGGCATTCAAGCTGGAAGCGCCCCTCACAGGCTCTAAAGAAGCTGGGAAATGGGATGAAGTCTGTTCTGCAGATGTGACAGAAGGTAGCTTGGATAACAAGGCCTGAAGGCTGGACATGGAGGGTTGCATCAGTGGGAGAACTATTGTGTTATTGTTGTTGATGGGAGCTTGGCGTGTGTTCCAGCCTGCGTTCATGGCTTTGTTTGGGGAGAGGCAGGTGCCATATAAGACTGGCACTGTGTTCTGCTTCGACATGTCGATGAATTGTTCCGGTGGCCGCTTCATACCTGCGAGCTGAGTATGAGGGTGAGGGTGATTCAGATCCTTTGTTGGTGAAGGACAGATTTTGTCATGGTGGTCGCCATGGTTGTTGAATCCGTCACATGATGGGTTTTCCTGAGAAGAAGAAGTGGTCATTTTGGATCTTCTGAGATCGAATGAAAGTGGGGGATGGATGGCAAACACCCCCGGAATACTTTGCAGATAGTTGAACTTTCGCTGTAAGAAGATTACGAAGTTCAGATCTTCCACAATCTGGAAATCATTACACAGAGAAAACAGATTGTTTAAGTTTGTACAATAGGAATTCATTGAAGAATATATGCATTAGAGAATGGATATTTCTACAGTCATAAACATGATGTTGAACACTTTAATAAGCAATATACACAGTTTTCCAGAAACTTGCAACGTTAAGAATATATATGCAGTTTAGAACAATGCTTTATATATGTAGTTTTTGAAATGTTTAACATTTTAGATTAATACTTTACTTATTAAGATGTTTGATGTTAGGAGTTTTTTTTTAACATTTCACTCATTATTTTCAATTACTCTTCAGTTGTCAGTTTCAATTAATTTTCTCTCTGATGATTGACTTTCTGTCATTGATATCATTGATGAGGAGGAAAATATTCACCCAAAAATCTAAATTTACATAACACCTTCCAAAAAGCAATTTCAACATAATTCTTTTTACTGTAAAAACCTCTATAATCGAAATGCTTAATTTAATGATATGGTATACAGATATACAGACCTTGTGCAGTGATCCCAGCTGAATCAAACCTTCCCGAACTGCAACAACTGCAATGGTCTGAAATGGCCACGGCCTCATAATCAGAGAGACTTTTGAAATTCAACAGGATGACAGCGTAGATATTCAAAGGTAAAAGGTCTATTCTATTGAAAATCAATACAATTACAACAGAGATATCCACCATGGTACCTGTGTATTTTCTTCTTACACAAAGTAGGTAGCTTAATAAAATATAAAATAAGATAAAATGAAATGAAAACTTAAAAAATAATATAAAATGAAATGAATACTTAAAAAATAAAGTTATAGATTCATAAAGAGTAAATGAAGAAAAAAATAGTGGTGAAGAAAAATAAGTTGAGATAAAAAACTCAGAGGAATTTGGTGGTATATTGACAGATATTTATTGCATTGTAAGAGGCAGTTGTATGTCACCTATGGACTTTGGTGGTACAGGTTGTTAAGAGCATGTCGTACAGGTTGCTAACATGCTTTTAAGCTACCCAGCTACCCTTTGTGGTGTGAACAAAAAATGGTTTACTGTAAGCAGTAAAAGTGATCAAAAAAATTTGGTGGTGAGTAGTAAAAGTGATCAAAGAATCTGGTGGTTTACAGTAAGGAGTAGGAGTAGCTTGTCAAGGCTTGTCTGTTGACAGATAGTACCTTATTAATTTTCATGTGTCATGATATGTTTTGTTAGAGTTATATTTTGAAATTTGAAATAATTTGCATATGTTATAATATTTATGATAGTCAATATTATTGGGCAAAGTACAATTTGAAATAAGAAAGATAGTATGACTGTTAATATTAATGATATGCCTAAATTTTGAAATAAGAAAGTTATATAAATTATAGATAGCTCAAAAAAAAATTAATATTATTAATATTGGTATATAATTTAAAATTAAAATATTTAATATTAAAAAATAATATATATATATATATAACATTAAAATTATAATAAATTAATTATATTTAATATTTTTTATCAATTTTATAATTATTATTTATATTTAATATTTTTTTCATCAATTTTATAATTAAAAATAATAATTATGGTAAAACTTTTCAAATTAAAATAAATTCAAACCCACCAAATTTTTAAATGAACCAAAACCAGCACTAGGAATACATACTATTTTGAAAGCTTTTAAATAAAATAAAAATACATGTTACTATGAAGGGTTTCTTGTGTTTTATTGAACTTGGGCAACTTTACATAAACTCTTTATCATCTATGGCTGATCCACAGTTTATTGAACAAATAAAATACGTATATGGCTGAACCATAGCTCAATGAGAAATAAAATAGCTGTAGAGGATTTAATAATTACAGCTCAATGAAGAAATAAAATAGCTGTAGAGGATGTAATAATTATATCTCAATGAAGAAATAAAATAGCAAAAGGGGATGTAATAATCACAGTAATCAAGACAATATTGGTAGTTTGACCAAAAGTGCAAATAAAATAGCAATAAAATATGTAATAATCAGTAATCAAGACAATATTTGTAGTTTGACCAAAAGTGCAGCAAGAAATATTCTACAGCCTGTGAGTGATTTACAGGTATGTAAAGGTGTATTGAAATTAATTGAGAGAAACTCAAGATACCTTTTACAACGTGCTAGTAGTGATCTGTACTGTATAGTGTGTATAATGACTTATTAAATCTAGACAGTGTATTGTATCTATATTGGCTATAGATACCTGGTATATACCCATGTGAACCTGGGCTTGGGTATGATATGCACCTGGAATTTGTGGGAATATCAATCTTGGGATCTATGTTAGACGAGGGTTAAATAAATTTTTTATTGGTGATAGATCACAGAAAAAAACAAGTCTGCTGCAAGCATTTCTCATAGGGACCGATCTGTGTTAAACCATTCTGAGATGTATTGAATTCAAAGGTCTGTAATCCCTCAATGGAAAGACAAAATGGAAAATGAGAGATTGAATAATTTTTACCTGAATGCCTGATTTGAACTGCGCTTCCCATGTCCTCGGATGCTGTTCATAAGCTAAGCAAATTTAGATGCCATGCAAATATATAGAGGCATCCATGCAGTAAAGAGATTGATCCCCAAAACGACAAGTAGTAAAAGTCAATGCAGATCATATATAACGAGACTTTTTAACTTACTGGATCAAGAGAACCATGCCAGGAGGATAAGAAGTTCATGTCATTCTCAGGAGGCTCCTTATAAACCCATTTATGGCTATTATCTGCTGCCACTTTTCCCATCAATCTGTCCAGGTTAAGGTCAGAATCTCGAATAACCTAGGTTTATCTCAGAAAAATTATTAGATTCCTAATGAGAAAAACCAAACAGGAAAATACAATGCACCCTGCACATTCTGACCATTTATAATAACGATTTGCTAGACCTGTCATGTTTCTGTGCAGTCCCCACATGTATATATACTTACCCTTCTCCATAGTTGTAGACTTCATGAGACATCTTGAAGAAGAGCTCTGGTTGGAAAGACTCTGCCATCATCTCGTCTGCCCCTTCACCAGAAACAGTCGTAGAACAGCGGTTGGATAAGCTGTTGGCTGCTCTTGTACAGCTTGAGAAATCACAGTAACCATCTTCCCATACCAGAATCCTGCAAATTGATCAATTAACCCCAATGAAGTAGCATAAAAAAGAAGTCACACATATATTTATACTAGCTAATCTGGGGTTTAATTCCTTGAGAACAAACCCAACAAACCCAAAATATGTTATAGATTATCAAGATACAGATAACTTTTGAAGACCCAGCCTGAGGCAGCACACTGGATTTGGCTTTTTCCAATACACTGAACTGAACTGAACTGAAGTGCATTCTGGATCCTGGTGGCGGGATGTGATTGTGATTGTGCTGGGTGGAGGAAGGTCATCCATTCTAATCTACAATGTCTTATTTTAAACTTATTGTCCCTTAAGATTGGTGAACTGTTCACCCAAAACTTCTCACATCTCAATAATCTCACACAGTATTTATTGTTAACTGTAAAAATCTACATGCTAAAATGTGTCTTATATATGTTATTGAACTGTGCATTGAATGTATTGCATATGAACAGTAACCCAAACCCATCCAAATTGGTCCCATATGCACCTCAATTTGTTCAGGTTGCATATCATACTTTGGACTTACATGGGTATGGGCTAGAGTTTAGATACAGCTATATTTTCATCTACATCAACCCTCCACAGAAAGACAGACTTCAGTACCAGGATTCATGAGGTGTACAGACTTTCATTGCCAGGATTCATGAGGTTTACAGGTTGCATATCAGACTTTGGATTTGGATGGATATGGACTAGTATATAGATAGAGATATACTTTTATATACACCTAGCCTCCATCAGACAGACAGACTTCATGACCAAGATTCAAGAGGTTTCCAGTTTGCACATCAGAGTCTGGATTTAGATGGATATGGACTAGTCTATAGATATAGCTACATTTGAACAAAAGTCAAGCCTCCATTAGAGAGACAGACTTCATGACCATGATTGGAGCTTGAGCCTACCAATTCCTCTTATTTCCCTTGGACCTATCCATAATGCCTCCTTCTGCATCCCACCTGCACAACAAGAAGGTGTCTACCAGTTTAGCCTGTGATCCATTTACTGCTAATGCAGATTCTATGAATACACGCTGCCACAAAAGCTGCAACATCCTTCTATAAAAACACATAAATATGACAGCATTGACTGACTTTGGAGGTGGGTAATTCCGAGGCAGAATTCTCCAAAAAACTGCATAAACCCACTGTGAATCAGAGCACAAGCTTCTCAGAGTGTGCTGCAGGAGATAATTTACCACAGGCAACCCTCCTCCATCCATTCTGATCAGTAACACACTAATGAAGATATATGTATAGCACTCCAACCCAGTGCAGCAGCAACTACGATTTGTAAGAATTGCAGATAGCAATTACAAGCCCAAGCTCATCATCATGAATCGTCTCGGGGTATATATTCAATGTGTATTGTCATTGCACAGAGAGCCTAATGTTATTGAAGCTGAGGACTGAATGATATGAACATGGACACACGGGCAGGCACCCTCTGCTCAATCCTCCTCCTCTCGTGCAGTTTGCAATTAATCTGATAGGTAATCGACCCGGATCGGACCCACGCTCTGCATAGGACCGAGGGTTGCAGATTCCCCCTCTGTCTTTCACTTCACTGATGTTTATGGTGTCATGTAATATTGCAACAACCCACCTGCCTATCACCCTCCCATGGCCGTGCAGTACTGTCACTCTGTCTCCGCTTTGTTCCACCTCCGTCCCTTCCCAGCTCCTCGTACTGGTGCATGGAAAGCCCGTAATGAACTCATTATAGAGCCTGTTTCTCTCTTAAAAAATTTCAATTCCCGTTGCCATGGAAACCCTAATATCCAAATTAGGAAATAAGCAACGGTGGGGCGGGATATTTTAAAATTAAATTGACTTAACGCTTCGAGCCCTAAACCCTAATTTCATTTAAGACGCAACAGTGTCATTTGATTGGTGCCACCATCGGATGATGATGCCACGTTTACGCTTTATCAATCACAAGATTACGTTATTTTTCTTCTAACATGTGGAGTAGTAAAAGTTATTTGTTATCTTTAAAGTAATAAGCATTATGATGTTTTTAAATAGAAATAAAGCACTATTTATAATAGTATTTATAATATAATTAAAGGTAAGAAGTCAATCATTGATATGAAGTAGTAAAATTTATGTGTTATCTTTAAAAGAAGAATAAGTATTATGTTGTTTTTAAATGGAAATAATGGGGTATTTATAATATAATTAAAAGTAATAAGTCAATCATTAATTTATTAAATAGTATTTATGTTTTGCTTTATTTCACAAAGAAATGAGAATTGGTGAATGTCATTAGATTCCAATAAAAATTATGTCTAGAGAATTGGTGAATGTCATTAGATTTCAACTAAAAATTATGTCTATATTTATGGAGATCATGTAAAAATTATGTCTATATTGAGAATTGGTGAATTCATTAGATTCCAATTAAAAATTATGTCTAGAGAATTGGTGAATATCATTAGATTTTAATTAAAAACTATGTTTATATTTATGGAGATTATGTAAAAATTATGTCTGCATTTATGGAGATTATGTTTAAGGTACGTATGTTTGAGAAAATGTAATTGTTACAAGTTATTTTATTATTTGTGATCTAGTTGTTTTATGTTTTGAAAATTTTTTGGTTAAATTTATTTGAAATTATTAGGTTTTGTAAGAGTCATTAGTTTGTTGGAATCATTAGTTTCATTTGTGAACATTCCACAATTAGAGTGTCTCAAAGGTTTTTAAGGGTGATGAATCCATTTATGCGTACAAAAATAGATTTTAAATAAATATTTAAAGAAAAACAAGATCAAAAAGGTTTTTGGTAGCAAAAAAAACTCCCAAGCCTATAATAGTTAACAATGTCATTGCAAGGTGTTATCCAACCAAGTAGGGTAGAGACTTTGTAATGTTTAACATTTTGACTCGATTAAAATAAAATTAAAATTAAATAAATCAAAATTAAATTAAATTAAATTAACACTCTCTTATGGTACATATGTTGTAATGTATGTTTAACATTAATTATATGTGTATTTTTATTTATAATTAGTAATTAAATAATCTTGGATCCATTTTAACTCTGATCTACCAAGCATCTAAATGGATCAAATCTCTCTTGAGATGCAAACCTCTTTTAGAGCAAAAATATATTTGATCCTCTTGACACTCGTAGATCTAGAGTTAAGATGGATCTAGGCTTGTTTTATTCCATTCCATATGTTTGGGTTATGTTAGAGTAAGTTTATGTCTTTCATGAATATAAAAGTTTTTTTTTTGAGTTGGATCTATTTAGGCATTCAAAAATTCAATTGAAGTAGTGGAAAATTGTGATCTCATAAAAAATTGTATCAGGGATTTCAATGAAAAAGGTCAAAAGCGTAAAATATTTAGACTAGGCCATTCTCATTTTCCAATCATTTTTGTTGTCTAAAATCTCACCATAATTTGGAGGAATTTCCATTTTCGAGTCAATTTGCTACCTAAATTCTCACTTTATTTGAGTTGTTGAGTCTATACAATCCAAGTGCCCCAAGATATTTTTAGGGGGTTAAATCCATTTATGCCTTAAAAATGCAAATAAATAAGGGAAAATTGTGATGTCACCAACGCCAAGAATTGTATCATTTGATTACAAAAATAGGACAAAACATAGAATCTTTAGACTTCATCCATTAAGTGTAGTCTAAATGTTCTACAATTTTTTCCCTTTTCAGGGCATATTTTGCCATCGATTTTACCCAAAATCCAGTCATAATTTGTTGTAATTAAAAAAAATTGAGTTATTGAGTTTGTAGAGTATCCCAAGGGTTTTTTATGGAGTTAAGCTCATTTATGCATTCAAAAATGCAATGAATTTTGGTGAAAGTGTCCAAATACCTAGAACATTTAGACTTCCTCAACCTTTTATATAATTAAAAATTAGTTTTAAGGTATAAATTATTATTAGATTTTTTTTTATATTATTATATTATCCAATTTTAAGGTCACAACTAAGCGAGACACCAAATTGGTGTATGATACCCCCTTGTTTGTGGGACAAGGGACCCACCTCCACACAACGATTTGAATGCTGCGTCTATGAAGGCATACATACTCTACCCCCCTCTATTTTTGAACCTATAACCTCTTAGGAGGAAACACGTGCTCTTAACCATTAGGCCCACTCAAGTTGTATTAATGTTTAGATGTGTTGCACATAATTTTTCATTTTGTGAAACTAAAGAATACTTTAAGACCTCCAAATCTTTAGATTGATATGATAGCATCTTCTTTTTATTTAGCACCAACAACACCATTTTTAATTTTAATATGTTTATGTTCGAGTTGATGTGACAGCATCCTCTCTTACTCCAACATTAACATAGTTGAGAGTTTCTATGCCATGTCTTGTAAGACATCATTTGTTTTTGTTAATATAAAATATGATGATGCATGGTATCTTGTTATAATGACACATCCCTATGTTTTTCAAAGTTAGTTCAACATTATTGTCTCTCCTAAAGTGAGATGTCCTTGATTATATGCAAAGTATATAATGGTGTTGCAATGACATATTCCTATGTTTAGGTTTCATTCAACATTAATGTTGCTCTACAGTGAGATGTCCTAGAGAGCATGTGAGGTATATATTGGTATTATATATTTGAGACATAGGGATGTGAGCTTACTTTGTGTTGGAATTAAGTCCTTTCAAGGTTTAATACCACTAGAATCTCTCCAACCTATTTACCAAATGTATTAAATATAATGCTAGTGTTGGATAATAGTTTTGTTATAAATAACTTCACATGGATAAAAATTGTGATATAAAATCCAATATATTGCTTCACGTACATTAAACTATTTATCAATACAAACACTCACCTCCACATTGATGTGATAACATCCTCCTACTTGGGGTCTTGATATCATTAGTGTTTATGGTGTTGTGCCTATGGGGCTTCAATTTGATGACCAATATCTTACCGCCTTCGTTCATAAAGGTAGTTTTAAAATCATGAAAAATAGAGTCAATATGTTGTAGGTATTAGTGGGTGGATACAATGGAGTGCTATATATATTAGGGGTCATAAAAGGGGAAAAAGGATTTTTTTATTGGAAATATGTATTGGGAGGTGGGGTTCAACAAAAGAATATATAGTATTCTCTAATTAAATGTATTATTTAGTATTCTATGAATTCACATGGAATGACATAGGTTCCTTGAGTAGAGAACCATGGTCATGTGCCTTTGTGGGCCTTGTTCCACCTTTGGTTATTATCCATTTGATATGTTATAAGCTATATTACTTAGTATATAGTTTAGCATATTATTTATATGGTAGGATTTCATGCTTTCTCCACTCATTCTAGATATTTGGCCTAAGTTTGATTCTCAATACATTCCTATATATCTCTACAAGAGAATATATAATCTAACTTAAATAAAAAGTCCGAGACAAATGTGGTTTATGATGCATTACTTATATTAAAACTCTGTTGAATAATAAGTTGGCTTCAATAGGTGTCATAGGCCCTCTATAGCTTCGAATTGTCATTTACATGATTTATAACAAACTTTAATCCTACAATAGCATACCCTATGGTGGCATTTCATCCTACATGAAGTTTAGAAAAAATTATTTTCATCAAACGATTCATTTATTTAAATGTTGATCCTTGTAGAGGTCATGCTTTATGGGGTATCTCTAGCTTGTGGTTGTTATTTCTGTGATGCATGATGTGATAGCCCTTTTTTCTACCCCTATTGTAAATGTCACTATGAATTGTAATTCATGTAAATAATGTGAAAATCTAAATAATTATTGGGTAGGAGGAGTGGACACAGGTTTAGAGGTCTGAGGAGAAGGAGTTTCTCTTGTTGAGTGTAAACCCAAGCCACTGCATTTATTTTACCACCTATCTCCCTAATAAATTTATGGCCTTGGCGGTTCAAACATTGAAGGTGTGTATGGGCCTCCTAATTAAAGGAGGAGCCCATACAATCCCAGTTCTTAGGTAGTGTGTTGTGTGTTCAACACACAAGAGAAGGGAATTAAAGTAAAGGAAGTGAGCAGGAAGGAGAATGAACATTCATTAGGGGAATTTTGAGGTCTAAAATGGGCCTTCTAAGAAAAATGTACAAAAAAAATTAAAATTTATAAGAACCAATAAGATTCAATATGATGATGTCAACCATGGAAGATTATTCACCATTTTTGGAGTCAAAAAGTAAAAAAATTAAAAATAATAAAATAATAAAACTACTTTTTCAACTCAGATTTTCAACTTATCTCCTTCAGGTTTTACTCAAATTTCGAGCGAGAGTACTCGTTGGATGTAAAATTTAATTCCTCATCCAATAAGTAACCATGTTGCATACTTTTTATGGAACCTATTACACGAAAAATGATCAATACATGAAAAAATGTGATTGAAACCACATTTTTCATGAATTTATCATTTTTCATGTAGAAAGGTTCATCAAAAGTATACAACATGGGTACTTATTGGATGAGGAATCAAATTATGCATCCAACGACTGTTCATGCTCGAAATTTGAGCAAACCCATAGGGAGATAAGATGAAAATACGAGTTGAAAAAATATTTTTTCCTTTCTTCCCTCTGAAATTTGACGATTTAATCTAATATTATTTTATTATTTCCACCATTATTTTATAATTTCCTTACGAGTCCCATTTTAGACCTCAAATTTCCCTAATGATATTGGGTATGAGGGTATGTGTGGACACACAATGTGGTATCAGAGTGAGGGAGCTTGCAAAAGAAAGGTATAATGAAGGTGGAACATAGTATGGTGATGAATGAGGAATTGTAGGGGAAGAGTGACATCCCCTAGCCTATTTTATGTAATCGAGATAGTTTTCCCAATGTTTTGTTGAGGCTAGTGGTGTGTGCTTGTGATTTATTGTCCAGTGAGAGTTTAGTGGATAATTGAACCACTCAGTGCTTGCCTTAGGGTTGATAAACCATCAGTGTGTTTGTTGGAAGGTTGATAAACCACTTGGAAATTTAAGACACCCAGGTGCTTGCTGAAAGGATATAATAAACCACTTATTTTCTTGCTAAGTCACCTAATAAACTACCTGGATAGTGGGAGCTTGACTCCTATCGTGTTTGCCTTAAAAACCCAATTAATAAACCACCTATATGGTGCATTCATTCTCTTAGAATTGAATAACATCACATTGAGCCTTAGGTGAATCCCCATGATTGATTTATGTTGGGATAGAGGGTCAATGTGGCATTCACTATTGGAGGTTCTTGATAAACCACCTCAACAGTGGAATCCTCTTCCTAGTGATTTGGTTGGTTGGTATTGGTGTGAATTATCTTGAGCACTTAACTCCTAAGACTCTAAATATGGCTTAGGGGTGGACGCAAGAAATATAGTGTATTTGGGCTATGTTTGGGTGGAAAGTTGAAGTCCCTCCCTTAGTTTCTAGTAATTTAAGTTATATAAACAAGTATACAATTGTATATACGTGTGTGTGTCACACTATGAATGATGATTATTATATTGTAACACTCCCTCCCACCCTCTCTAACTTCCCAAGATAATGGGAGGTGTTACTTTCAACTAACATAGCCTCTATGGTCTCACTATGGAGACACAGTTACAAAATTTCTTCTTTACTAAAGCTTGAAAAAATAAATTTAGATAACACTATTACATCCAACTCATTGAGAGATTTTAGAGATATAAATTTTACCTCAATCTAACTCTCAAATTGGAAGCTATTCCCTTTAAAATATTTACCATTTAACTCTAGCCACATCAATAGGATGTAGCTAGGTGGCAACCACATGTGACCCACGTGGCTCCTCCTTGTCACCCCAAACATCTGCGTGACATCCACGCTATCATGGTTAAGTGCTTCTGTCATTGCCATCTCATACACAAATGGGGGTCCCATAACACCCAAACCCTTGTCACAATGCAAAGAATTCCTTTATATAAAGCTATAGGGGTTCTCTAGGTGTCCACGAAAGTTGCACTGTGGCAAACTCCTAGACCCCGAGACGCTCAGATTACTACATCCCCACAAACATATCTGGACTTGAGACACATCCAACCCTAGATGTATCTGGCCCTGTCCCAAATCTTAGGCTTTGCAAGTTTGCATTGTTCCCTCACCCTCAGATGTCCCAGATCCTAGATACTTCCTTCGCTTGCGAGGTGATCTGGCCTCATGATAAATATTTTCTAAATGATATCTACTTTGGATTTCACAAAAAATATGGCTTGCAAGTAATTCTACCTTACCTATAAGCCTTCATGCACCTAAACAATCCCCACCCTAGATATATCCTTTACTTTCTTCCTCCATGATATATGATGAGTATTTCAAATCCATGATTCCACAAAAACACATAAGTGCAAACCAACTGAATTCTTGGACTCTCAGATACATCTACCAATCTTAAAGTACGTCCATATCGAATGTAAAATCCTACTAGAGACTTATTTGGTCCACATACAAGTATGATTTCTGTTTTCCTCAAACTTCAAAATTATAAAGAATTTCTACGGAATTTCCCAAGATTTCATTAGTGTTTGGTGTTTCTCAAAACACTAAATTCCACAGGAATTAAACCCTCGTTCCACACTAACATTCCAAACATTATTCTTGGCCATAATATCTCACTAAAGAAACATGCACTTAAAAAAACCAACCCATCGCTAACATTATCCCTGTAAATTCATGTATAGTAGCATCTTATTAATCCACTTGATGTATTCCAAACATACTCCATTAGATCCATTGATGTAACATGATATACACAACACCAACCATATACTTCCAATAGTTTTTAAGCAACACATATCCATGATATACATTTCATATCAAATAAGGGAATTCACACATTATAATAGTTTAGTTGAGCACCCAAAGAAAACACACATGACCATGTAAATTACTATGAACTCAGGAAGGTAACAACAATCAAAGGGATCTGCAATTCTCTCAAATACCATGAGAATATTCACATAATCATTTCATTATAAATAACCAAGGATAACACATTCCTCCATTAATAGTGTTGATACATACTTTGTTATAGCACATAAGAATATTAGTTACCATTTATACTGCAACATATATATAAGTGAATATACTTATCTAATTAACTTAAATGACTGGTAATTAAGGTAGGGAATTCAAATCTCCACCCAACCATAAGCTAGCTACATTGCATTATTTCTTGTAGTTAAGCATCCTTGAGTCAAATTCTAAGTTTAAGGGGTTAAGTGCTCAAGGGAAATCCACACCAATCTAGTTTAGCCAGATGAAATAGGAATGCAGAGCACACAATGTCTATACATGCTAAATAATTCATGGTTCGAGAGCACACAGTGTTCCACCTGCAAAACCATGCAGGGATCCATGACATACAATGCCTCCACCAATTAACCATTACATATATTCAAATCCCATGGTGTCCCCACCCGCTAACCCACATGAATCCATATCACACCATGTCTCCACTAGTTAGGCTCCATGAGAATCCAAAGCACTCAGAGTCTCCACTTGTTAAACGCCACAAGAAGTTCCAAAGTACATAACATCCTCACCTGCTAAATAGGAGTCCAGATTCCACTATCACTCCACCTTCTCAACACCATAGTATTCTCATTACACCATGATCCTCAATGCATTTCTATGATTGTGTGCATGTTGTGTTTTCTTTATTTTTCATTAGTGAGTCCTCTCACTCTGATATCACATTCTATGCATGTGATCGTAAGTGTGTCCACCCTTTTTATTTGCATACAAACACTAACGACTTCTCTCGCATTCTCTCCTGACTAATTCTTCCCATATTCCCCTTGCATATTGACTTCCACAACAAGGCTCCAGGGGACAGGAACTGTATGGGGTTTTTTGTCCTTTATTTTAGGCTACTCATAATTTTCCTCAATTCTTGCACCAACATGTCCATAAATTCATTAGGGAGATAGGTGATAAAATAAATGTAGTGGCTTGGGTTTACAAGAAAATCCTCCTCCTCATACCTCTCAATCTGTGTCCACTCCTCCATCCCAATTATTTTTTACATTTTCACATTATTTACATGAATTACAATTCATAGTGACATTTACAAGAGGGGTGGCCAAAAGGGCTATCACATATGTGTTATGACAATGTATATATCAACACTGATTATGGAGGAATGTGTTATTTATATTTATGTGTGATGAGCTTATTTATGTATATGTATTATAATGGTTATGAGGGGCTTGGAGGCCTTAGTGTTTTCCTATATGTTCAAGAATCCATTGTCATTTATATGGTTTTGTATGACTATTAGATGTGCTTGACTATTTAAGGTTATTAGTTGTCTTTCCTAGTAAAGGACTGAGAATGATGCAATGTATGATTTATCTTTTGAACCTCATCAATAGAGATCTAGTCAACGAGGAGCCTAGGTTGTCATTCAATCAAAAGGGTTTGGTTGCCAACAAGTTTAGTCGAGTTAAAATCATTATGTATTATTTGATCTGGTTAATAGGGGGTGTGGTCATTACATTACTAGTTGTATATTCAGAAGATGCTAAGACACAAATCCATGGCAAGGAACCCAACATAGCTTCTATTTCGATTCAATTAAAGGACACTTTAATTTCTAGTCAGTCAAGGCTCAAGTTGAGTTTTCGATTTAATAACTAGTCAAGTCTATGAGTTGTGCCTTGTGCATTGTTAGAAAGGTACCAAATTTCCACGAAGAATGCAGTGTCCAGTGTCAGCACTATCATGAGTGAAGTCATATTATCGGGGCACACAAGTTGTCCAAGGGTTATTGACTGACTGTGTCAAGGCCTATTTATTACGTATTTCTATAACCGCATCAGTGTAGGGCATGGTTTCCTAAATATTATGGGATATATCCATCATTGTGAACTACATCGAGGCTATGAGAGAAATGTCTCGATTGATCATGTTAAGTTGATTGTTTGTGTTAATTTGACTAGTTCTGTTGTGTCGATTAATCGTGTCAAGTTGACTAGTTATGTTGTGTTGACTGGTCATGTTAAGTCGACTGGTTATGTTGTGTCGACTAGTCATGTTAGGTCGACTGGTTGTATTAAGTCGATTATTTGTGTTGCATTGATTGGTCATGTTAATTTAACTGGTTGTGTTAAGTCGATTGGTTGTGGTGGATCGATTGGTCATGTTAAGCCAATTGGTCGCGTTATGTCATAACTTGTTTGATGAGTTGAGTGAAATGGTTCTTTCTGTTAGTTTTTGTAGCATTGGATGTGTTGTAGCCACAATATTTTGTGGAGAGGCTAAAATACATGTATTCTCTAATACCTAGAAATCGTTTCTAGAAATTCCACCTAGAGATGACTTAATTAGATTTATTAATAAGTTTTTAATATTTCCTAAGTCTAAACTTAGGAAATATGATTAATTAATCAGAATTAATTAAGTCATGGTATGAATGTTCTAGAAACTCACTCAAATCGACAAGGAAATAACCTAGGCTATCGATTATGTTTTAATATTGGTCATTGGTGCTCCAATAGAATATTATAAAAATAATTCGATGGGTAGATGGAGAATACACCAGTGCAGTTACTCAGTTTCCCAGGCAGATCGATTTTATTAGTGGCTGAGATTCAATAGAGGAGATAGAGCCAGAGGGTGAGTAGCATATGAGAGAGAGAGGGTACCAACATAAGTCTCAGAAGTGTAGATCGAATTCAAGAAGAGGCAGTGTGAGGAAATACGCAATCCGCTAGAGCTCTACACAGTCATTGTGCAAAGAGTGACGCAAAGGCACTAGTGTATGGGTAGAGGTTCCATCTTGGGTCTAGGGATTCATTGTGGAGAGTGAGAAATTTACCATAAAATTTCTCTTAGTATTTTTCCTCTACTTTGATTTTCATAATTCTTGTACGCAAATTGTTGTTGAAGATTAATAAGAAAACCATCATTTGTTGCACCGTTTTTCCCACATTGTGTTTTTCTAGGGAAAATTGTCCAAAAATAATTGTGTTAATGTTTTCTATGTATGAGCTAGAATTTCTCTATTTCCAACATTTAATTTTATGCAATAATTTATTATGAAAATTGTAGTAGTAAATTTATTTGATATTTTTCGTAGCAATAAATTGCATATTCAATTTGTCAGTTAGAAGAATATTTTTTAGTTATTTCAATAGATGAATTTTTCACATGGTATCCGAGCTTAAATGATCAACTAAAGAAATCAATAGCAAAGAAGAGGAGGGTCACTCCTCTACGTAAGTAATAGTTCGAATTCCCCATAGGAAGTGCAGTTCCTTGGTCAGAAGGGTCAAAATTATTGAGGAAAACAAATTTCTCTGAGAGAGCGAAAGAGAAATCTGATTTCTCTAGATTGAGGATTAATAGAGGCAGAGGGAGCAACCATATCTTTTTTTAAATCAGATCTCTAGCTCGATGCAATAATTTTGCAATAGCAAAATAAACGTTGGGAGGAAAGAGAAATAACATAGAAAATCATCGACAAAATTAATAGTTAGGATGATTCATATTTATCTTCCAGGTTGGAGGATGAGTTTTCTTGATTGTCAGTTACATCATCACCTGGTGTATGGTATATATATAATGGATATTTAACTCATATGACATGAGTTAGGGAATATTTCTCTAGCTATAACGAGAAGTAGATGGACTTCCATATCACTATGGGAAATATAACTAAATGTACTATGGTAGGGAGAGGCACCATAGAGTTTCAGACGGAAACAGGAACCAACACTAGTGCTACTAATGTATTCCATGTGCCAGGATTGATTATGAACTTAATTGTAGTGTCCTAGTTGCAGAACAAGGGTTACGATGTACACTTCGTAGGGAAGAAAGCATATGTCAAACCTCCTAGCTAGAAGAAGGTGAAACAGATTGGAGCTCGGAGCAATAGGTTATACAGGTTGCAACTCGATTCTTTAATGGCACTGATAGGTACTGATTGTAGCAGTGGGAATGATCTGTTTATGGAAACTTGAAGGTTTTTGATGAAATTTGCAAGTGAATTTTTATGTTTTTTATACAATTAGAAAAGTTGTTATAACACATAAATTAAGTTTTAAACTGAGTTTTGTAGAAAATAACAGAGAAAATATTATCATAATAGAAACACAAGACAACAAATGATGAAGGATTTCACCCGTCATGGGCTACATCTCCTGGTCCAACTTCCAATGTTCAAACTCTTTCATTCTCAAAAATATGTGTTTACATCAATTTGCAGTGCTCAGAATGAAAAAATACTATCTTCAATGGCTCCATAAGAGTCAAAAACTCCTAGATGGAATCTTTCAGCACTCAAAAAGGTCAAAAAATGACTGAGTTATGCTCCAGAACAATTTTCTTGCTAATTTTCCTTCAATTCGCATCCACTTCCCATTCATCTTACAAATTCTGCACCTTTCAGCCACGTGGAGCAACAAATTTTCCCACTGCCAGCGAGATTCGCGTCATGTCAGGTGAAATTTTTCGAACCCTTTAAATGCCTAGTGACCCCCACGAGCCGATAAAAAAGGGCCTAGTGGTGCCAAAATAGTCGTTGGATGTGGTTGGTTGAAACTATGCCAACTCTTTGACTGCGGTTCGACTGTAGTTAGGTGTTATGGTTGTTTTAAATCCCATCGGGTTAAAATTTGAATTACCACGAGATAATAAATAATCCCAACCCCTCTCCATTACCATGGTATGTGTAGTAGTTTGGTTCTGTTGGTTTGAACTGGTCGTAAACTATGGTGTTTGTGTTAGTTTGTGCTGTGGTTTTGGGTTTTGGTTAACCCCATGCCCCTATATGCCCAGATGCAGTCTCGTGGCATGGGATGGAACGGGGGCCAGGGGTTAACCCGACCTCGACACCCAATTCACATTGCATTAAACTTTAAATAGGGGTCACGCACTATGGATTACAAGGAATATCGGTGGCGTAATGGTGGAGCACTATGCTGCCACCCCGAAGGTCTATGATTCGATTTTCATGGAGGTCAGTTGAGACCCATACCAGATTTTTCACCAACACTAGGTGACCACATAGCGAACACCTATTAGCCCACGTGGCCTCTTCTTATTTGACCACTTCAAAAAACCATAAACCAATAATAAACCACCATTCACGAGCCAATAAAAAAGAGACACTTGTCAAAAAACCATTGGCCCCAAAATACACAGTCACTTTCCTAGTCAGCATATAGACTGCTGACTAGGCGTACCTGCAACTCAACTACAAAAAATTTAATTATTCGATAAAACAGTCAAAACGTGATATTGGAAGCATACAATATCGGTTTTGATTTAAACGAGTTGCATTGGATTCAGGGTGATGAGATCTTCATTTTGGCTCCATTTTCGAGCACATTCGAACACTTTGAATTTTGAGCATTTTACTGATCCACTGGATCATTCCTCCCCACCGTAAGATTTTCGACCTCCAAAAGATCATTTTTAGTGAAAAAACAGATGAGGGTACAGTTCCCTCACCCTTCAAATCTCAACCCATTTATCTTTTCTTGGATGTGTCACTTTGGGCCTCTCATGAAGGTACTTCACTTTCCCTTGTTTTGAAGTCCTTGTTTTGAAGTCAAAGATGATATCTTGCAACAATTTTTCGAGATATTCAAAACAAAAAACTTCCCTTGAAGGAATTTGAACATTCCCTTCTTGATCTTCAATCAAATGAGACTTAGACAATTTCAAGTTCACTTCACCTTGAACACTATAGTCATAACGATGCTTAGCATGTCTAGCCTTGCACTCGGCTTGACCCTTTACCAAATGTGATCGTCATTGCCATGCACCATCCTTATTCAAATCCAAAACATTATGAAACCCACAAGAATATTTCTTAGAATTAATGCCCTCTTTTTCAAATAGATTTTTCATCTACTTTTTTATCCTTGCATTCTTTAACACTGGCATCTTGTTCATACCAATGTTCAACAATGATGCATCCTGCTCCAATTGCAATTCATGTTGTTTACCTCTTTTAGGAGGAAACATGCTAGACTCCTGAAACATATTATCACATGGATTAGCAACCTCAGTCAAATCAAATTTCAAACTTGATTCATATCCTTGAAATGATTTAGATTCCTCAACATCTTTGTGCTTGAACATTAACGATGCAAAATTCTAACTAGCATTAACTAGTCTCTTCATTTGTCCAACATTCACAAGAGATAAAATCAATTTCTTGCTATGTGCTATAACAATGTAATAAGTCCCATTTTTAAGAAAATGATACTTTTTCTCATGGCAAGGAAAAATGGCTCTCCTATCATATAGATATGGGCTTTCCAAAACAATACCATAGATGTCAAGTGAAGCTACATCAAGTTCTGCCTCATCAATGAAGTTTGCAGTGATGGAAAATCTAAGTATGCATTTTCTTGTCACTTGCAATTTTTCATTGTCACATACCCAACCTAAAGGACAAGGTTTCCAAATTTAGTTTCTTGACAATGACCTCTAAAATAAGGTTTGCTTGTGATCCACTATCAAACAAAGTATCTATCTTGGTATGTTTTTAAATAACTCTAATGTGGAAAAGCTATATTATTGTTTTTTCATATTGAGTTTCACTGAGGCTATTTGAAGAAATGGTACTTGCAATTTACGTACCTTTCAATCCCATGGTTGTGATATTTGTTTCATCGGAGGAATTAGAACCCAAATCTTGTTGTATAGTTGCAACAACCTTTTCTTTCTCCTTGTTGTTAAACTTTTTGGGTCTCATCTCAGGATGAAGTTTCCAACAATGGTCTTCATCGTGGCCTTATTTGGAACAATGTTTACATGTGAGTTTTTTTTCTCCTTCTTTATGGAATCATTATAATTTCTTCCATTTTCCTTTGAACTTCACCTTTCTTTTGTCTCCATACTCAAATGAGTTCTCACTAGTTTCTTCATAAAAATTCTTCCCTCTTGCTTCTAGATGTGGTTCTTTTACAAAACCCTCATCTAAATTTGTAGGTTTAAACATGATAATATTGTTTCCCATATATTTATGAAAACCTCCATTGTATTTTAATAAAGTGTCTTGAGAAGATAAATCTACACCCAAAATCAATGCTCTCCTTCTAAAATCTTGGGTATAACTTTGCACACTTTGACCCTTTAATTGCCTAAATTTTTTCCAATCCATTATAGCTTTCTGAGTGTATGCTAAAGGACAAAATTTTATTCTTACTGCAGCAACAAAATCAATCCAAGAGGATAAAGCCTTACCATGTTTCTTCATGTCCTCTTGATTTTTGTCTTCCCACCAAATGAGTGTTGCACTTTCAAACCTTAATGAAGCAAAATGAATATTGGTCTCATCATATTTGATCCTTTTTATCCTAAAATACACTTCAAGCCATGGAACCCAATTATCTAATTTCTCAGCATTTACCTCTCCTGTATACATAGGCAATTCAAACTTTATGTCAAGTTTTAAAAATGGAGTTTTACCATGTCCCTTTGGAGAATGTGGAGGTGTTTGTAAAGGGGTTGATGTAGAAGATGATGGTGGTGAATATTAGGGTGAGGAGAAAGGTGGAGTCAGAGGTGGTTTTTCACCATTTCCTCCATTCCATTTTGGAGGCTTGTCTCCATTTCCTCCATTTTCCTTTGGAGGATTTGAGCTCTCACCTTGCAACCTTGAATTCCTTTCCTCATAAACAACTTTCAACATATCAGCCATGTTAAGGAATATTTCCTGAAATCCTTCTCATCCTCAATCATATTGTGAGGATCTCTTTCATGTTCCATGACTGGTGAGGCCTTTGGTGAAACTTGAGGTGAAACTTGTGGTGGGGATTGTGGAAAATGTGCTCTCCTTGAACTAGCTTAAGGAATTTCTCCCACAAGTTTTCCTTATACTCTTTTGAGCTTCAAAATTGTAACCGTCAGAAAAAACTCGCAAAAAAATTAAACCCTTAATACAATCAAAGAACCAAAGCTCTGATACCAACCTTATTTGTATATGAAAACTTGAAGGTTTTCGATGAAATTTGCAAGTGAATTTTTATGTTTTTCTATGTAATTAAAAAAGTTTCCATAACACATAAATTAAGTTTTAAACTCAGTTTTGCAAAAAATAACAAAGACAATAACACCATAACAGAAAAAAGAAAAAAAGAAAAAAAATGATGAATGAGTTCACCCCTCCTGGGCTAAATCTCCTGGTCCAACTTCCAATGTTGGGCCTCTTTCATTATCCTAAAAAATATGTGTTTACTTCAATTTGAAGTGCTCAGAATGAATAAAATACTATATCCAATGGCTCCAGAATAGTCAAAAACCCCTAGATGGGCTCTTTCTGCACTCAAAAAGGTAAAAAAATGACCGAGTTATGCTTCAGAACAATTTTCCTACTAACTTCCCTCCAATTCACACCCACCTACAATCCATCCTACAAATTCTGCACTTTATGGCCATGTGGAGTGACAAATTTTCCCCGTTCCATCGAGATTCACGCTGATTTGGGTGAAATTTGTCGAACCCTTTAAATGCTTGGTGACCCTCACAAGCCGATCAGAAAGGGCCAATTGGCACCAAAATGGTCGTTGGATGCAGTTGGTTGAAACTACACCAACTGTTTGATTATGGTTTGACTGTAGTTAGGTGTTGTGGTTGGGTTAAATCTCATCGGGTTAACATTTGAATTACCACGCCATAATACATAAACCCAAACCCATTCCATTACCATGGTCTTAATTATGGTTTTATTGATACACCGCGCGACATAAACATAAACATAACCCGTTCCAGAACTATGATTGTCATGTGGTTTAGTTTTTCTGGTTTGAACTAGTGGTAAACTATAGTTTTTACATTAGTTTGTGTCATGGTTTGGGGTCAGAGTTAACCCCGCACCCCTGGCTGCTCAGCTGTGGTCTCGTGGCATGGGGTGGACTGGGGGCTAGGGGTTAACCTCGGCCTTGACCCAAAATTCACATTGCATTAAAATTTAAATAGGGTTCACACCCTATGGTTTACAAGGAACACTGATGGTGCAGTGGTGGAGCACTATGCTACCATCCCGGAGGTTTGCGGTTCAATTCGCATGGAGGTCAGTTGAGACCCATACCAAATTTTTCACTAACACCGAGAGGCCACCTGGTGGCCACCCATTGGCCCACATGGCCTCTTCTGATTCAACCACTTCAACAAACCATAAACCAATAATAAACCACCATTCACGAGCCAATAAAAAAGAGGCACTTATCAACAAACCATTGGCCCAAAAAATACATAGTCAACTGCATAATCACTTGCCTATTCAATGTATGGATTTCCAACTAGGCATACCTACAACTCAATTACAAAAAAATTATTCATTTGAGAAAATGGTTAGAACGCGATATTAGAAGCATACGATATCATTTTGAGTGAAACGAGTTGCGTTGGATTCAAGGAAACAATATCTTTGTTTTGGCACCGGTTTCGAACACTTTGGAACATTTTGAATTGAGAAATTTACGGATCCACTAGATCAGGGACGGAGCTGAACAAATTATGGCATAGGAGGATGGGAAATTTGCACCAGCACTCAAGATGCTTATAGAAATTGTAACAAGAGTTCATGTTCTTAGCACATAGAATGATGATGTGTGTAGAGGATGTGTACTTGGTAAGTACGTAAAGGCATCATTTCTGAGAAGTGACAATAGAGAAAACGACGTGTTATGAATGATACACTTAGATATTTGCGGCCCTATGTCCACTAGAGCTCTTAGTGGTGGAAAATACTTCATCACCTTTATTGATGACCATTACAAAAAGGCCTGGATCTATTTCTTAAAGACCAAAGATAAGGTCTTTGATTGGTTGAAAGAGTTCAAGGCACTCGTAGAGAACATGATAGGGAAAAATATCCAGGTGTTGTGCTTAAATAATGGTGTATAATATATTGATAACGATTTCAAAAAATTTTGTGCGAAGGAAGGCATCAAAAGAGAATGGACAACTCCATACAACCCTCAACAGAATGGAGAAGCAGAGCGAAAGAACATAATAATATTTGGGGTTGAAAAGGCTATGTGGTAAGATCAAGGTCTACCCAAATTTTTCTATGCAGAGGCATGTAACATGACGGTGTACATTCAAAACAGAACACCTCATAGAGAATTGGGGAAGAAAATTCCAGAGGGAGTATTCACAAGAAAGAATCTAGAAGTGAGTCACTTGAGGATTTTTGGGAGTGTGGCTTACTACCACGTACCAGATGAAAAGCACAACAAGTTAGATTAGATTGTAGAGAAGGGGTTCCTCGTCAGGTATAGCGAGACGTCAAAGGTATATAGGATCTACATTCCTAGCATTAGGAATATTGTAGTGAGATGATATGTAAAGTTCATGGAAGACAAAGCTTTCAAGAGATCTTGAGAGATGCCCGCAGGTGATCAGTCAGCAAAAGTTCTGTTAGTCCAACAACAGGGACAAAAAGTGGGACTAGTAGGAGGACAGTCACATGGGTCAAGTACAATGATTAGTACCAGTATCTCCTCAGGGGTAGGAGATTTAGGGATTTTTCAGTAGATGGAGTAGCAGGGAAAGGAGGAGGAATTGAATGAACCTCCCACCACCAGTGGTAGAGACAGTAGGGATGTGTGTCAGACCTTGAGAGACACAGAGGAGTTTTTTGAAGCTCTTAGGATGGAAAAAAGACAACACAAACAGCCTGACAGATAACATGCTTTGGTAGCTCAGGTTGCAGAACTCTCCATCTTTTAGGATTCCACACAAAATCAGGTGTGGGTGGATTCCATGGCAGAATAGTATAATTCTATAATGAAAAATGATGTGTGGGAGGTTATTTCAAGACTAGAAGAGATATTAATTATGGGTTACAAATGGATCTACAAGATCAAGTACGCTATAGATGGCAGTGTAGATAAGTACAAAGTTAGATTCATGGAAAAGGGGTATGCACAAAAGGAAGGGATAAACTATGAGGAGACCTTCACCCCAATTGCTAGATATACCTCTATTGGATATGTTATATCCCAAACAACACAAATGGGATGGGAGATTCATCAGATGGACGTCAAGACAAAAAACTTGAACGAGGTGATAGAAGAATAGGTGTATGTAGATCATCATGAAGGCTTCGAAACTCATGCGAAGCACACTCATAGATGCAGATTGAAGAAATCCCTATACGGGCTCAAGCAGGCACCCGGGGAGTGGTATGGTTGAATTGATAGTTACTTGAAGAATTTGGGATTCGTCAAGGGTGATGAAGATCCCAACCTCTACTAATTTATGGTGAGAATGAACCTATCATTCTTGTTTTGTATGTGGATGATATATTTTTGACAGGTCATCAGGGGTCATAAAATACTACAAAGGAATCTTGAAGCATTTTTTGACATGAAGGATATGAGGTTGATGCACAATTTTCTTTCGAAGTATGGCAGAATTATGGGGAGATATTCCTTGGGTAAGGGAGATATGCTACATATATTCTGAAGAGGTTCAGAATGCAAGATTGTCTACCCATGAAAATGACCATGATCACTAATTGGAAGAAGATAGATGCATTGAAAGACAAGGAAGTTGACCCCACCTTGTATAAGTAGTTCATTGGGTCACTCATTTATCTGGTTAATACTAGGCCAAATATTTGTTTTGCTACCAATACCCTTAGTCAGTTCATGGTATATCCGTAAAGGGTACATTGGGCAACATCAAGGCACATTCTTAGATATGTGCACATAATAGTCAGGTATGGGTTGAAATATACTCGAGGGGAGATTATGTGGATTCACAAATGCATGTTGGGAAGGCAGTTCAGTGGATAGGAAAAGTACCTTTGGTTACTTCTTCAGTGTTGGATCAGGGATGGTCTCTTGGTGTAGCAGGAAGCAGAAGTTAGTAGCATTGACCTGAGTAGAAGGAGAATATATTGAAACCAACACATCTATGAACAAAGCTATATGGCTTAGGAAGTTGCTCGTGAGTTTGTTCAGGAAGAAGATGGGAGCAACCAGTGTCCACTATGATAATCATAGTTGCATAAAAATCTTTGAGAATCCATTGTTTCATGATAGGTCGAAGCACATTGATATCAGATGTCATCTCATCAGAGACTGTGTACAACGTGAAGGGGTCATCTAGCTATAGGATGTTCCTACATGAGATCAGGTAGTAGGCATACTGACGAAAGCTCTAGGGAGAGATAAGTTCATCCAGTTCAAGGAATAGATGGGTATGGTGGAGAACCCATTTCAGTATCAGAAACAAATATTTCTTAGTTGTAGCAATGCTGTATGAGAGGGAGTTGCAGTGCAGATGCAGTGTTGGTGAAAATTTAGCAGGGTCAACTGCAACACATATGCAACTCATATCAGAGTTGTGTAGTGGTTGGTGGTAAGTATGACAATAAATTAGCAGCGTGACAGGAAATGGTGCAGAGACAGTGTGTTGGGGCAATAGTTGTAACACTAGAGCACTTTCCTCGCTAAGAGGCAGTGTTAGTTTGGGTAACATCGGATGTGCTCTAGCCACAAGATTTGGTGGAGAGGCTAGAATACATGTATTCTCCTATACTCAAAAATCTTTTATGGAATTCCACCTAGAGAAGAATTAATCAGATTTATTAATTAGTTTTTAATATTTCTTAAGTCTAAACTTAGGAAATATAACTAATTAATCATAATTAATTAAGTCATCGTGTGAATGTTCTAGAAACTCACTTGGATCAATAGGGAAGTAATCTAGGCCATCGATTATGTTTTAATCTTCGCTGTTGATGCTCCAACAAAATATTGTAAGACGAATTTGATGGGTAGATGGACAATACACCATTCCAATTACTAAGTTTCCCAAAAAGATTAGCTTTCTCAGTGGCCGAGATTTAGCAGAGGAGATATAGCTAGAGGGTGAGTAGTAGGTGAGAGAGCGAGGGTACTAGCAGAAATTTGGGAAGTTCATATTGAATTCAGGAAGAGGCAACGTGAGGAAATATGCAATCCACTAGAGCTCTGTGTAGTCACTATGTAGAAAGTGACGCAGAGGCACCAACATATGGGCAGAGGGTCCATCTCGGGGTTATGGAGTCGCTGTGGAGAGTTAGAAATTTATCATAAAATTTCTCTCAATATTTTTCCTCTATTTTGGTTGTCAAAATTCTTGTACTCAGATTGTTGTTGAAGATTAATAAGAAAACCCTCATCTGTTGCACCAATTTTCCCACATTGGGTTATTTTGGGGACAATTGTCCAAAAGTAATTATGTCAATGTTTTCTATGTGTGTTATAACTTCTCGCGAAAATTGTAGTAGTAAACTTATTTGATATCTGTCGTAGCAAATAATCTGCATATTCAATTTGTCAGTTAGAAGAATATTTTTGAGTTATTGCAATAGATGAAATTTTCACACTTTCCAAAGTTGATTCCGCAAGCTTTGGAGAAGGCGAAATTTTGTAACCCTATCTTCATAACGAGACCATGAATGTTGGGTTAGTTAAACATAGCAACTCCTATCAACCCATAAAGTCTAAGAGGGCGGGGGGGGTTGACATTACACATTACAAGGTATTACTACAACATAATATCCCTATATTAATATTTTACTCAACATCAATACTGACTCCATTACACTATATTTGATCCCCTACAAGTACTATACAATGGCATATATAACATGGGTCTATGAACTTGGAAAGAAAGAGGGAATATGAAACATTTCATTCTTCATGCTTCAGAACTTTAGAGGTTTTTCCATGTAGGTTTGATGTTGTGTGAGCATTATATCTATTTAATGGATTACAAGTAACCATTACACTCATATATCCATACGGGGGGATTCATTCCACATTAATATTTAGTTCACTTTACTCTACTTGATTCACAATGAGATTACAATGAACAATTTCTGGGCTGACATTTCAAACCGACCAATGTGGTTCATCAATAGGACAAGTCCTAATGATGAACCACATTGATTGGTTTGAAACGTCGACCCAGAAATTGCTCACTTTCGATTAATTCAGAAGAATTTCATCAAAAAATTACGAATCACAGAAGCCTGAACTCAGAAAAGAGATTACAACTAAGTGAGCATTCAATTTTGTGGTGTTATTTTCAAAATGACCTAACATTTTTTGGATTTCCGATTCAAAATTTACGTAAACCATGCTACATTATCAATACTTTCATAGACCTATCTAAACCCAAGATCCATTAAGAATCAAGAGCGATAACTAAAAAATTGTTTGCACTTAAAATTCCACGGTTAAAATGCATCCATGTTATTTTGTTTACATTATAATTAGTTAAATTAAAAAAATAAAAGATCAATATAATTAATTTAGAAGTAACTTTTATAGGAATCATGAATAATACAAGTGAGAGATAGAAAATTGTGGGGCATTACCCACATTAAAACTTCATTGACTAAGAATTTTGCTTTGATAGGTATCATGTCTCATGGCCTCTTTGTAGTTTGTGTTTTTTTTTTATATAACACATGAAAAACTATTATACTACATTGACATTTTTCTATAGTGGCATATCTTTCCAAAGATTATTTGCATCAAGAAAATTGTTGATTTAGAAGTTGATTATGGTTGGGGCCATGTCTTAGAACCTCTCTAGGTTATTGTTACTATTCATGTGATGTATTACAAAATATATTGTTGATTTAAAAATAATTGATTATGGTTGGGGTCATGTCTTAGAACCTCTCTAGGTTATTGTTACTATTCATGTGATGCGTTACAAGATATTACTATAGTGCTATATCTCTTCTCTTCGTTATGATTTCATTCAACAACAATAGTTACTCTAATACACTCTATTTAATATATTACAATTACTATAGAATAATATCTATAACAAAGATGTCATTTGCTAAACAAAAGAATTATGAAGTATTACATCATTTTATGATTTACTAATTTAAAAATAATCCTTATAGTTTTGTAGACATTCTGATTATATTATAACATAAATTACATTCATATTTTCATTTGAGATTTAATTTCACATTAATAACATAAACATTTAATTTAAATATAACTTATTTTTCAAAACTATTTAACATTTTTAAATATATCATATTTATATTTATATATATTTCTTATTAAATTTATATAAAAAAAATAAAAACCAAATTTACATCCTGTTTATAAAACCAAATTCATGTAATATTTCTATGTTAATGTCAATCTTCAATACAAATTAAAATACAATGTACATCCCCATTAAGATCTTAAGTGTAGCAAACAGAGTCAAGTTTAAGTTTCAAACCTGGCAATGGTTCCACTTGATTATGGTTAGACATTTTAATACAATAATAATAAGCTAATATGCCTATCAATACTCAGTATTATAAATTCCATTTTAGTGTAAGATATTTTGTTGTCTCCCTTAAAAAAAAAATCCTATTCTAGTATCTTTATCTCGAGGTAAAATATATAAAATAATAATATATAAATCCAAATATATGATAATCTTTATTTTATTAAAAAAATCCATAAAGTAGTTTTTTTATTATATCATGATTGATTTGTTGTAAAATAGTGATGATTGCTTTCATTAAAATACCTTATTCTTGAAGGAAAATTTAAACTCTTAACTTGATATTAATATTTGTATTTTTAAAGGAAATTGTTTTTGGTGTGATTTTTTGGAGTTTTTGCTGTTTCATTGTCCAAAGTTACTCATCAAACTTCTATTTTCAATAAATTCCAAGAGTATTTTAAACCGAAAAAATCTATAAAAAATACTTCAAAAAATAACATTAAAACCAATTTTTTTTTAATCCCAAATAAATAATAAATACTCTATTGAACAAAGATGACGTGATGCCCAATATTTAAATGACCCTGGACCAGAGAAAGATCCGGTCGTCTTAACGACTTCAGATGGTTATTTAATATATTAAAGCAGAATGTAGGAACCTAATTAACAAATAAGCCGTTTACTCCGACCAGAGTACGGAACGTAATGTACCGTACCCACCAAGTCTGTCGGCTATGATGCTGTCCGACAGGCCATGCGTGCATAACATGAACACGGCGACCAGCCATGCCATGCACGACGCTCCATATTTAATTATTTCTTTGATTTGATGAAAATTATTTTAAAACTTTTCTTTATAAATTTCGATATTTTTCTCTATCTATATTTTAGAGAGGTTTGTATCATGACCTTCTCAATTATAATCATAATGAGATGTTTGCCTTTGTATAATTTGTGGGAAAAACTAAATTATTAAAATTAGATTCAGCGAATGTTATATATATATATATATAGTTTTATAGTTTTTAAGATTGTTTAATTTATTTATGTATTTTAATATAATTAAAGATTATAATTTTGTCAAAAATTGTTTATTGGATTTTGGCCAATGCCTTTAAAATGTGTTTATTTATCATTTTTTTATTAAAAGTATGTTTATTCACTTTTTTTCACAAAAGATAGCTGAATTTATAAATCAATCTATAATAAGAATAGTTTGTTTTAATTGTTAGATGCAAATTTAAGCTGATTGATAATTCTTATTGAAAGAAAACCACACCACTTGAAATGTCTTATTGTTACTGGATAAGATGGTAAACCTTCATGCTTATAAAATTCTTTAACTCTTAGATTGTTATCCTAATTTCTTAAAATGAAATGAGCTTTTAATCCATGAAAAGTAGTTTGAGGTCTTATTTTATAACTAAAAGATAGTTTAAACTTTGATAGTATACACAATAAGCCTAATATCCCTTGTGGAGTCATGTTCTTTCTAATCATGTTTACCCTTATCTCATATATGACATGTAATACTACCTTAATTATACATTAAATTTTAAGTGGCTAATGAAAAATAATTAAAGAAAAAAAAAAGATAAAATATATTTATCTTTCTTTCTTTCCTTTTATTGATTTATTATTGATTTCTTATGAATCTAGGTATCAAACCTCTTTGTTTGTGGTACAAGGGATCTCCTTCACTTAGTAATTTGACTACTAAAGTTTACAGAGGTTTACATATCTTACCCCTCTAGATTTGAATCTACGAGAAGGAAACACATGTTCTTAACCATTATATCCATGGTTGAAGTTTCAAAAGCACTATGTCAAATTCAACCATTTTAACAACATCACTACTCATTTTGATAATTTCAAGGAAGAATATTGATAGTTCTGAGATATAATTACCCTCAACAGATCACCTTATGTTGAGCATTTTGCTCATCAAATTCTATCCCTTATTTAATCCATTCAAATTGAAGTTTGGCATGTACTTATTCTTACTGTCATATATGATAATAAGTTTGATTGTGCTTATTCTTATTGTCATATATGATAATAAGTTTGATTGAGTGGGAATCTATAAAGGATTTTTTTAGTAATCTTAATAATGGTTTAGTTGGAAAGGAATGGAAGGTTTTAAGAGCGAGATTGAGTTGAAATTGCTTTTGGACCTAAAAAAAGTTTATAAATAGTTACGAGATAAATTAACTACAATTAATTTGTAGATAAATTGATTACAATTAACTTGCTAAAATCCTGAAAACTTAAAATACACTAATTATTTAATAATTTATCTATATAAATATTAATTATATTTTTAGAAATTTCAATAATATCTAAAATCATTATGTGAAAAAATAAAATAAAAATAATTTTCTTTTATTTTATATATATATATATGAAAAAGAAAAGTTAAATAAATTATTTATGCTCTTGCTAACATGCACTATAAAAGGGAAAAGGGATTTTTTTAGTATAAATACAACCATATTTTGTTTTTGGACTGATTGTACATGAAGCATATTGACAACTGGAAGGTTAGTTTAGTGGCATTCCCAAGGAGAATGGATGGATGGGTGGGTGGGGACTACACTGGTAAGCAAAATTGTAAGCACAGTGAAAGTTGTCCAAAGAAAGGGAGAACTATTAGTGGAAAACAATGGCTTCTCGTTGGAAAGCATAGGAATTTAGGGTTATGTCATGCGGTGTGATCGAGCCAAATGTCTCAAAAAAGGAGAAGAGTTGTGGTCCTATTTTGGAATGATTAATTCCTTGTCTAGAAACCATTAAGTGTTATCTGCCCCTTTTTGTCTATATCGTACCCTTTCAAAAAGGTTTAGCATCACAACAAAATGCAAATAAGTTAGGCACAACCTTAGTACTATGGAGCAGGCAACACATAAACCAAGTATAGATTTGCACAATTGCATAAATCACATATTATAATAATGGTTGTTGTTATGGATATTATTTGTTATAAAATATTATTGAATGCCACTTGGTTTAAAGTTCACATCAAACTTTTGTGGTGTCAATTGTGTATCGTTATAGTTAGGTTTATTGATTTTATTATTAATATAGTTATTTTGTTATAGGTTTGGATGTGAATTTTTAGTTAAAGATTTATAAATATATAATTCATTTTTTTCATAGTTTTAATTTTTATTAGGGTATTTTGTTAAATGTTCTAATTTAGTGTTTTGATAAAGGATTGATATTTATAAGTAGTTGATTTTGAGTTTAATGATGTATATATATAGTGTTATAGGTAAATTTTTTATTAATAACATGGATGTTTTGTTGAATATCTTATTCTAGCAATTTGGTAATGTTAAGGTGGTTCAAGTAAATTTGACTGGGTAAAGTTATCAACAATTTTTGGGCTCCAAGTTTATGACAACCCATGGTACTATTCTCTAATGCTAACTAATTAAAGGTTTAAAAACTACATGTTAATTTGTCGTAGTGACCATTAGGATTTGAAGGAATTTGTCTTTAAACACCATCACTTCTCTCAGTCTTTCATGATCCTAACAATTGGTATTAGATTTGAAGGGCAGGGGTGGAGAATGTAAGATCTCAAGTGAGATGGTCGATGAACCATGTACGTGAAAATATTTCCTAGATAAATAGTGGATACAACAACTAGTTATCCATGTAATCTGGTAGATGGAAACTTTTTTATATGGACTTCAATAGAAAGTGATTGAGACTAGGTTAATCTTCCCTAGTCAAGTTTAAGGGGGGGATTGTTAGGGTGGTTAAGGTAAACTTGGCTCAATCAAGTAATTACCAGTAGTTTTCAAGATATAGGTTTATGAACCATGTTATTATTCTTTAATGTATCATATTTAAAAGTAGAAAAACACCATTTTAATTTTTCCTAGTGGCCATTAGGATCTGAAGCAACCGTTTCTTTATACAACACCACTTCTCCCAGTCTTTCATAATCCTAACAGTCAAGGGCCCACGTTCATAATTAGCTAATTTCAAAATTGATCCCTTATTACAACTCCACATATACAACCATGGTGTGAACTTCTACCAATGAGCTAGATGCCTTATTGAATAACCTTGTCTATTATTTTGGTTAAAGACCCATATCCATGGTAGTTGGTTTCAAGTTTGATGCTCTTATTATAAATATTCCATTGGTTGAGTTACCAATGATATGATATGTTGTTGATTGTCTTATTATGTTAATTTGGTTAAGGACCCATATCCATAGGTGATTGGTTTGAAGCTTGATCTCACATTGTAACTCCACATACCATTCCATGGGTTGAACTTGAGCTAGTGCCATGTGGTATAACCTTGTTGAATGCAATAGTCTAGAATTTGGTTAATGACCCATCTCCATGGATAGTTGGTTTCTAGTTTGATACTCCAAAATATTCTACCATGAATTGAATTTCTACCAATAGTGTTGGTATCTTGTTGAATGCATTAAATTTTTGTTTTGGTTAAAAGCCCATATCTACATATATTTTACTTTATGTTCATCTCATATAACTTTCTTTATTAAGAAAAAAAAAAAGCATTCACTAATTAAATAGAAGAAAGCATCACATATTTAATTCCTCATATATTCATGATAGCTAATATACTACAAGATGAAACAAAGAAATCATTATAAGCTACAACCAAGTACAATATTAATAAGCCTTTCTCATTCTAAATTACCTTGAAAAGTTAGAATTTTTTAAATGTAGAGAAGACTCCGCTTGGAGTTATCTAGTTGCTTTTGTTTCTTAGTTTTGTTATTGATCATCTCTAAATAGATATACCCTTTGGGCCCAATGCAATGATTCTATCATTTTCCTTCAGTCCACCCCCCTAATGTTCTTCCTCAAAAGGATATTAGGTGGATAATCTACATCATCTTTCTATACACTAGCAACTTCCTTTATATATCTTTGTGAGGTAGCTTTTTTTCGTCTTCAATTTCCTTATTATCCATGAGGAAATATTTCACTTATATAGTGGTGGTCCTTTTTAAGTCCCTTCCACTAGGTGGGTAGGTAGTATTACTTCCTTATATTTTTTCTAAACTAATTATAAAACGTCCGTTCTCTATCTTGTTCTTTGGAAAAGATGTTTCCACAAGAACGTACTTGAAGCATGATTTTCTCTGAAGGAGACCTACTTGTTATAATAATTTTTTAATTTCTCAACCTTATATGCTACTGAAATCATGATATCTTGAAGTACATCCTTAGTGAAATCCACAATGTGATAGAATGCAATATGATATATTAAATGGCGGTCCTCTTTAGAACCCTTCTACAGGGTGAGTATATAATTTCATATCCCCAATTCTAAACTAATTATAAAACATTTTCATGTCCATTTTTGCATATGACTATATTTGAATTTGAAATTAGCTTGCTTATTATAATGATTTTTTCCTTTCAAAGTTGTGTTTACTACACCAATCATGGTATGTAACTTTGTGAAAACTTCCACTTTTCACACAATGTGATAGGTTATGATGTGATTTATGATAGGTTATGATGTGATTTATGAAGTGATGGTACTCTTTATATCTTTTTACTAGATGAATATGTAATTTTGTTTTAAGTTTTTCTATATCAATTATAAAACTTTTCCACATCTTATTTATTTATTTTTGGGAAAGATGTTGCCATGTGAACATACTTAGCATGCTTTGTTAGAGAGACTCTCTTAATATAGTAAAGTCTTCTACAACCTCAATCATGATATGTTGAGGCATGTTATTACTCAAATCCACTTTTACACAGAACATGATAAATTACAATATGATCATGATAGATTACAATATGATCGTTGAAATCCACTTTCACATACAAAATGATAAGTTGTGATATGTACATTAAAATTTATTTTTATATAAAATGTGATTATATATATATATATATATATATATATATATATATATATATATATATATATATATATATATATATATATATATATATATATATATATATATATATATATATATATATATATACACTAAACTTCCACAATTTTTTTATTATTTAAAAATATAAATAAATTTATTAAAAAAATTATTTATATATATAAATATGATATTAAAATTATTTATTACAATTTAATATTAAAAAAATTAATATAACAATGAATTAATGTGAAAACAAAATTTGAAATATATACCATAATAATAAAAATACAAAATACTTAAAAAATAATAAACGTGTCCATCTTAACCCAATTTTTTTAATCTTCCAAAAGTTTGTGATATAATTTTAAAATAAATATAATAATAAATAAATTAACATAATATAAATTTAATTCAAAGTTTTAAATATAAAAAATGTACTTTAATCTAAAAAATAAATATTTATTATAAATAAATTTATTAAAATATAATTTAATAAATAGGAATAAAGACCATTAAATTAATTAGATCTTCAATGTTAGTTAACTATCTAAACATTGTAAATTAAATAATTTACAGTATAACTAACAACCTATAATAATAGCAAAATAACAAACTTAAAAAAAACTAAAGTTGATTCATCACAATTCCTTTTATAAATGTTGAAGATGACATCAAAGAGAAAAAGGAAAGAACTCATTGACATGAATGTTGTTGTATTAGAAAATGTTGGAAAATGTATGAACCGTGACTTTTAGATCTGGTTAAGTGACCAATTAATGTTAGTTGACGAGCTAATTAGACTATTTAGCATGGTTAACATAAATTGAAGAATAACTTATTTGAACAATCAAATGAAATGGTCATAATCATGTTGGAAAGATCACTTTTAAGAATATAAATGTTTAAATAATTGAGTGTTTTTGGAATGGTTTAATTAATTTTTTAATTTTTATTTTTGGTAATTGTATTGAATTTTATTTATCAAATTTTTTGGACATTCGATCAGTAGATATGTAGAAATTATACAAATATATGTATATCAATGGATTCAATCCGATCAAGCAATGAACTAAATCTAGATAGTGAATCCTTCTACAAATCAATTGCGGAAAATAAACATGATCGCCAATCACAACAAGTAAAGAAAGAAGCAAATCAAACCACAACACATATATTTTCCCGGGGAAATATTGCTACTCAAAACTCCTCTATCTTCTATTGTATATTCACCATGGACCCATGAAACAATTACAATGCACTCTTATCACAAGAGTCTCCTACACTCTCACAACTGTCTCACACTGACCCAGACAAAATCGACTAACACTTAGCCAATTTACTGCCTCTAATTAGCCTGCCTTGCTTGCACAATTCATGTGTAATGTAATCCCTATTCTTTAGGAAATTCATCATTCCAAAATTGTGCAACGCTCACGGGAAATCCAATGGATGTGTTGCTGCATGCGGGCAACCTACTAATGATACAATTGATAGTTAACATACCTTTAACCTTTGTCTCAATTTGGGTCTCCACTGGAATTGACATGCATGAAGCTATTAATAGTAAATCATCAATTTCATTGAATATCACTACATGTGAATTAAATCTGATTAAATTCACTTGATCTCTCACTAGTGCAACAAACAGTTACAACTAGTTCAACTGACTTTAACTCAATAAATTGAGCTTATTGATTTCTCATGCATTAAACTAATGCACTAACTACAATTCGAACTCCATAATTAATAGAATCACTCTGCATGCCTCACCAACCACCCTCAACTCGAAATTCATGAGCTAACTGAGTTTATCACACCCAGTTAACTATTACAAGTGATTATGAGATAAGATTACATTTTATTCTCCAATTTAATTAAGGGAAAATTAAATTAGACACACATTTCTTGATGACTTTTCAACAAGATACTCAAGTATAATTAAATGATTTCACAAGGGATGATTCAATGAAAATAACAATATAGATATCTCTATGTTACAACTATTGGTTTGATAGTGACTACAAATATTTAATTTGTTCTTACTTATATAGTTTACCAAATTTCTTGGACATCCGGTGTAGAAATTATACAACAAGCATGTATATCTTGGATTCATCTGATCTAACAATGTGCTAAAGTTAAATACTAAATCACTTCTACAAATCTTTTGCGGAATTAAAAACACAATCGCTAATCACATGATCATGAAGAAAGATCAATCACACACAACACAGATAATTTCTCGGGGAAAGCTTACAACTAAAAACTCCACTATCTTCTATTGTATATTATATCATGGATCATGAAACAATTACATACAAAACTCTTCTCACAAGAGCCCTCAGTACATCAGCTAATTGTCTCACACTGTCATACAAAAATTGGCAAATCCCTTAGCCAATTTATTACCTCCAGACAACCTGCCTTCACTGCATAATCCATGCTAAATGCAATCCCTGAATTGATGCAATCTTGCCTGCCTTGACTGTGCAAGTATCATGGGCACATCCAATGTGTGTTTACTTGCATGTGTGTAAGGGGATAATGTCACAACTAATAGTAAACTTCCCTTTCACCTAGAATTCAACTAGGTCTCCACTAGATCTGACATGCATGCAACTAATATTAGTAAATCCTCAGTTGCATGTGAGATCACTGATTGTGAATTAATTAATACTCAATTCACTAGATCTCTCACTATTGTATCTTTAATTACACCTAGCACAACTGAGTTTAACTCACTTAACTGAGTTAAACTATTTACAAATTGCACCACTGCACTTCGAACTCTGTTACAACTATAATTACTCTGTGTGTCTCACCAACCAACCTCTAACTCGAAATTCACTAGCTAACTGAATTTCCCATTTTAGTTAACTATTTCAAGTCCACATTGAGACTAGATTACATTTTAATGTCCATCTAAATTAAGGGATAATAAAAATAGACATGCACCCAAAAATAGCCCTGTGGGCCCCACCCCAGTGTAAGTGCTTAATGCAACCAGGTGCTTAATGCACTAGTGTGGGTGTTGAATCTTCTTGTTGAATCTCAACACTCCCTCTCAACAAGAAAGGGATTATCCTTCACCCTGATCATGTCTCTATGGTATTCGAATTTTCTCCTGGTGAGCACCTTCGTCATAATATCTGCATCCTGATCTTACGTGGGAATGTACTGAAGAAACATGATCCTCTCTTAATGAAATCTCTGAGATGATGGTATTAGATATCTATATGATTGGAACTATCATGAAACACAGGATTAATCGAGAGTTTAATGAAAATTTGATTATCACAATGAATCACTGTCGGATCCATCTAAGAACTAAACAAACCAACCAAGATATTTATCATCTAGATAGCCTCACATGTAGCTTGGATTGTTGCCAAGGATCTCTGCTTCTTGTTGTACTAAGAAACAGTTGTAGAGCTGATACTAAAGATCCCTCCTGATGTGCTCTTTTTATCTGATGGACTGCCAATCCAATCTACATCCGTGAAGCCATGCAACTTCACTCCATCTGTTCTTCTGTACCATAGACCATACTCTGATGTGCCCCTCAGGTATCTCAGGACATGCTTCCCCACCTTCCAAAAGAGTTTGGTAGGCTTAACCATAGCTTGACTCAGTTGGTTAACCACATAGAAAATGTCTGGTCTCATGTTCACTAGATACATTAGCGAACCCTGCACTAACTGTCGATAGATAGTAGCATCCACTATCTCTCCAGAAGTAGCATCCTCGATCCTCTAGTTTCCTGGAAGAGCAATATCCATGGGTTTACAGCTCTCCATGTTAAACTTACCCAATATCTCCTTTGCATACTTGCCTTGAGATACAAAAAATTCACCATCCTGCTGCCATATTTCCAATCCAAGGAAATAATGAAGGAGGCCCATATCCTTCATTTCGAACTCCCTTGCAAGATGCTCCTTGCATGAGTGTATCAGCTTTTCATCACCAGTCAAAATTAGATCATCAACATAAAGAAAAATGATCAATAGCTTACCATCAACCACAATTTGGTACAAGTTTGCATCTGCTTCACTTTTGGTGAAGCCTAGTTTCGTGAAATAGCTATCTATCCGAGTGTACCAAGCAGGGGGTGCTTGCTTCAACCAATACATCGCTATTTTGAGTCTGCACACATGTGACTCACTATTGAAGATCTTTAAACCTTAAGGATTCTCTATGTACACCTCTTCCTCAATTATCCAGTTGAGAAACATATTTTTCACATCCATCTGATGAATGCACCAGCCCATCTGCGTTGAGAGTGCAAGGATGGATCTTATGTAAGGGTACCTTGCGACAAGCGCAAAATTCTCATCATAATATATCCTCTCGATCTGTGATAAAACACGGTTCACAAAGTTGGCCTTGTATTTCTCCACACTCCCATTAACAACTTGGCTTACCTTGTAGATCCATCTCAAACCTACCACTGATTTGTCAACCGGTCTTGGGAAAATTTCCCATGCAATTTTTTTGACAATGGAGTCATACCCCTCAACCATTGCATCAACCCAAGTAGGCTCCTACACTGATTCCTAAAAGGAATATGGTTCAATCACAATACATTTTCTCATGAGAGCCATGTATCAATTAAATCGGTCAGGAGATTGTCTTTGTTTGTGTTGTGAAGTAGGGGCTCCTATATTCTGTGCAACATCAAGTCTCAGCCTGTCAACTTCCGTGGTGCACTTTCTGCCATTTTTGATGGATGGATCTGCATGAGTGATTTCCTCCACTCCATGAACCTCTTCATGTGGCTGATCCACATCTTGAGACTCATCCTTGGGAACCAACAGTTCCTCCTCTACATGCAAGTCCAGCTCCCTCTCAAGGGACAACCGCATGGCTTTCCCCTCATCAAATTTTATATCCCGTCACACAACATTCATTCTTCTATTTGGAAAATACACATGATAATTCTGGGGTGTTTCTATGTACCTCACCAAAATCCCAACTTCAGCAGTTGGTTCCAGCTTCTTCCTGGCATCCTTGGTCACATGCACATAAACAGATGAGCCAAAAATCTTAAAGTGTGAAACATCATGTTTCTCACCAGTGAAAGCCTCTTCAAGTGTACTCATGCCAAGTACTCTATGAGGACAATGGTTTTGCACATAAACCGCAATGTTACATGCTTCCACCCACAAATGCATTGGTAGGCCCTAATCATGCAACATCACTCGTGCTACACCCGCGATTGTTTTGTTCTTCCTCTCCACGACCCCATTCTGCTGTGGGTTATGAGGCGCTATGAGTTCTCTTCGAATTCCTTCTTTGCTGCAGAAGTTATTGAATTCGTTAGAGATGTGTTCTCCACCATTATCGCTCCTAAGAGCATTCACTTGCTTACCCAACTCTTTCTCCACCAATGGCTTAAAGTCATAGAACTTAGAGAATGTTTGATCTTTCTTCTGCATGAAGAATATCCAGCATTTACAAGAAAAGTCATCAAAAAATATTACATAGTACTTGTTGTACATATTCCCTCCTCCATTTAAATTTTGGCCACCAGTTCCTTTTAAATCTATTTCCAATGTCTTTGTGGTCAAAAACCCCCATGTTGCGCTCATCGCCATCTTCTCCGCCCCAAATACATTGTCCAAAGGTTTAAAACCCGCAATTTAAATATATCGGGACAAAGCCCCCAAGTCCTAAGCCCCTCTCCTGGTTGCTGTCATACGACCGGAGGCCGGAGACCATAAGCCAAAAAGAAAAGGGACCTATCATTTTAATGATTGGGCGCAATGGCGGCCGTCCGATCAAACTCCAAATCAACGGTAAGGCAATCAACCAGTGTGGAGGGCCCCGTGCGCATGAAACTGGTAGTATTCCCCCGCACCACTCTCGTCAACATGACGGTATTTACCGTAGGGGCAGCGATCCCATACAGAAAGCACCACGTGTTTTGGGTACGGGTTATGAAACCGCTTTCCCCCGCGCGTTAAAGGCTGTACCAGGGCTGGGCAGCGGAATCCGTCTGAACCGTCCGATCTACTGATCTTCATCCGACGGCAGATGGGTGTCATAGTTGCCCACACGTTATCACTTGTCCGCTATGACATAGGGCCCGCCATCATGTCGCTCTCACTCACTTCCACCCGTTGACTCCGCCACGTCGTTCTCCCACTTGTCCTCCATATGCCCACATGTTCACCCCCCGTACGTCTAAGATATTTTCCCCCGTTATGTATATATATATTTGTGTTCGCCTGTGTGTTTTTATTCACATTTGTCGTTATTCATCTTGTCCAGACCGTGTTACGTATAAAACCCACAGCTCGTCTATTTATCAACACTTCCATGATTTTCCTTCCACCACCCTGCCTGTTCCCGTCTCCTATCCATGTCCACGATGTCGTCTCCATCTCCACCTTCACACCTCACACCTCTGAGTCCGGTTTTTCTAATATGTTCATGGGTTTTGCAGGTTTCAAGATAACGGGAAGGCGTTTTAATTCGCTGCCTCTGTTGCAAAGGTTTGGGGCCCATAAAAGACGATTTCCTGTGGGTGAAATTTAATGAAGAAGCTGAGGGTTGGTGTGAGAAAGGACCGCCATTAAAGAAGACAAAGATATGAACCTGCAGAACCCTCCAGAGAAATTCGCCCTGCAATAAAGATCCAGGATTCGAATCCAAAATCGAGGGCCGAGAGTACAGTACAGGAATGCAGATTATCTCAGGACTCTTCTGGCAGCAGATTTTCCCTCCGTTGAAGGCAATGCACTGTATATATTTTATTAGTAGTGTCATGTATATAAGGAGATTTTTATCTCCCAGCATTTATTTTCATAGACATATTGCTAAGTACAGTCATTTATAATTAGTCATTCATAGTATGGGCGCGAATGTTTTCCGCCATCTGATTCAAAATAAGCCATTAAATGTTTTCTATCTGCCTCCTCCTCTAGAATTTTCGATCTTCTCTATAAAATCTCAGAAATAAGACATTGTAAGAGTTCCAGATTTCTATCAGCAAACGGTGCAGTGAAAAGGCTCTTGTATACATCTTGTAATATTTTATGTATGAAGGTTCAGAGCCCGTAGGGTCTCAGTGAGGAGGGGTTATAACTGTAATGAGGATTCTTGTCTCTGGTATCTCACAGTATGTAATTTCTCTTATGTGTTAACACAATATCTCTTTCACGCTATTTATCTTCTTGTATCATGTTCTAGAATGCGAGTGGCTCACTAGTTTGCAGTCAAGATTCATACTTGCTGATGCCCTTTCTGGAATTAGTCAAGCGCTTTAAATAGGCCTAGTCATGGTATACTGTTCCATGTTCACTCTTTCCATATTTTCTGCTATATTAGTTGTTTGAGAGGGGTGCTTTTAAAACGCCATTGTCATATAAGGATTCGTAAATTGGTGCGCCCTTATATGGTTCTGTTGTGTATCTGGGTATCAGTCTCATGCCAGCTAATATCTTCTTATGTTTCTTCACTGCACTCATCATCTGATATTTGATTTCTGTGATATATTATCTGAACTGGCCCTCTTTACAGTAAGCGGTCTCTTAACTGTCTGATGCCTTTATATTGGAGTTTTACTTGATGTCCCTACATTGTTCTTGTCTTTGTACCAGCTTCTGAGAGAGATTGGTCCCATTCAAAACTAATTTCCTTGTTCAAAACAAGAGATAGTAAGTGAGTTCTTGGACTGACAACCCAAACTATAAAGGGCTCCTTGCTATATTAAGATGTCCTAGGCACTGGTCTATGGAAACTCTAGACTGTCTCTAGGAGGGTGACAAAATCATCCACAACATCTTTCTGGCGCCGTTGCCGGGGAGCGAATTCAAGAATATTAGTTTCCCTGGGTTTCGACAAATTGTTTTCACTCTCTAATCAGGTGAGCATAGAGAGTTGAAGAGTTGCATATCTCTCACCTTGGCGACTCCACTGGTCTTTATTTGATAAGTTTATTTGGTAGTCCTGGCTCCTCGTAAGCCACATTTGAGGTCAGATACATCTCAGTCGAAAGCATCTTACGTGTCTGACCCAGAGAAGATTATTCATAAAAGAGTTTGGAAGGAGAGGAAATCAGCCCGTGCTGAAAACCATGAATATTCCGTTGAAGATTATCCGCCCTCTTCTTCTCAAGAAGTTAGAACAGAAAATCCCGAGTTTTACTCAGAGACTCCACATAGAGGAAGTGCCTGGATTGAAGAAGAATCTCATCCTGCTTTCGAGGCTGAAGAAATTAAAGAGGTCACAGAAGTAGTTGTTGTTAACCGTGAGTTATTCCCATCCACACCTCAGACTTCTGTGAAATATATTCCCATTGTTACTCATACTCCACTTCCTCCTACTCCTTTGCCTTCATCTGTCTCTCAGACTGTTGTACAACCCCCACCTCCTCCAATGGCTAACATTCCTACTTTTCTATTGAACAAATATGCCCCTCTGGCCTTACCTCAAGTGCTTAATGATATGCCACAGGATTATTTGAAGATCCTGCCAAGGTTTAATGGTGAAAATGAAATTGATGCTCAGAAACATCTCGAGACCTTCTGCTCTTTTGCAGAGAACTTAAATGTTGAACATCTGGATGTGGTCTTGAGATTATTTGTGCAGTCTTTGGAAGGGGAAGCCAAAAGATGGTTTAAAACATTGGGAGCCCGTTCAATAACCACCTGGGACCAAATGGAGAATACTTTTCTCAGGAAGTGGGGAGAAAAGAAAGACCACGGGCTATGTCTCACTGAATTTAATACTATGAAGAAGAAATAGAATGAAGGGGTTTCAGACTTTATTAAAAGATTCAATAAGCTATACCTGAGCCTGCCCCCTGAGATGAAGCCCCATGAAGCTGCTGCCAAGATAATTTTCATAGCAGCCTTTGAGTTGGATTTCGGCTTTGCATTGAGAGAAAGAAAACCTGCCACTTTGGATGATGCACAGTCATATGCTCTGGAATTGGAAGAAAACTTTGCCTCCACTGGAAAGTTAAAAGGAAAAATTGAACAGGATACTAGGAGGAGAGGCAAAGAAGAGGTCTCCACCTCTAACCAGGAAAAGGATTCAGATAAAATGGATGAAATAAGTAAAATGATAAAGAAGATGGTCAAGCTTGAACTGGAAGCAAAAAATGCAGCTCCCAAGAACTATTATAATGCTCCAAACAGAGGATATAATCCTCAGTACAGAAGGCCTCCATTGCAGATATTGCCAAGAGAAACAAAGGAACAAAAAGACCAGGTACCTCATCCCTTGTACCTTGAAGGACCAGCAGATGACTCCACTGGAGATGCAGCCTATGGATTAGAAGATTCAAATATGGCTTTTTCAAATAATGATGATATGGAATGCCTGTTGCAAGATGAAGATGAAGAAGCAGAGATTGATCATTATTGCAAGCAGTTTGCTGATTTCATGCAAGCACAGTTCAATGTCAAATATGATCTCATATCTTCAAGGAAGAGGACCAGAACTCAGGAGCAAGAAGAGGAGCCTCCTCAGAAAGAAGCATCTGCTCAGAAGGAATCAACAACAAAGAAGAACACTGAAAAAGGTAAGAATCCTTTAAACATTCCCTTGCAGTCTAATGATCAGATTCCCTCCTCTTCTGAAATAGTCAGTCCACCTAATGCTGAGCCAGTGTCAAAGGAAATTAGGTCTTTAGTTGAAAGTAGGGAGTCAAAAGAAGCCATGATAGAAAAGCCCACACCTGCTTTCAATTTGCAAAAAGAGCTTGAGAAGATTAAGATTCCTGTCCCTCTGACTGCGTTATTAAAACAACCTGTATATCAGTCTCAAGTTACCTCTTTCATACTTCCTCCTGAGCTACCAATTGCACCTGATAGTTTAAATCTTCAAGAAGACCCATGGTAGTCTTTGGCCCACATGTTGAGGAGATAGACCCTTCTAATCCTCCTTTTTATGTATCCCTAGTCATTCATGACCTGCTGTTACATAACTGTATGTTAGATTCTGGGGCTTCCCATAATCTTATGCCTTTGTTTGTCATGGAGCAACTAGGACTGCAAATTACAAGACCTTACAAAGATTTATACTCATTTGATTCTAAAAGGGTGAAGTGCTTGGGAATGATTAAAGATTTAGTGGTCAATTTGGCCCAAATTCCAGCAAAGAGTGTGGTCATGGACATTGTGGTTGCCGATATACCAGCCCGCTTTGGCATGCTGCTGTCAAGGTCCTGGGGTACCAAGATTGGGGGATCAATCAAATTAGATTTAACATATGCTACTGTCCCAGTCTTTGGAGGTCAGGAAAGGAGGTTATACAGGGAGACTAGATTTGTTAAAATGGTAACCAAGGCTGACTGCTCGGGGAATTCTCTAGTTTATAACAAAGAGGGAGACTTCTCATGTTTTATGTCAAAATTATGCTCATGAGCCCCTTTTTGGTCAAATTCAAGCTGAGCAGCCTAAAGAAGATAAGGAATCATAAATTTGGACTCTGCATTTTGATGGGGCAAACTCAAGGGAAGGTAATGGAGCTGGGGTATTGTTGATTTCTCCTATAGGAAAATGGGTGCCACTGTCTTTTAAACTGGAGTATGAGGCTAAAAAAAACGTGGCTGAATATGAGGCATTATTATTGGGGCTACAGACAGCCAAAAACATGGGCATCAAATGTTTAAAAGTCTTGGGAGATTCTGAGCTGGTAGTGAGACAGATCAAAAATCAATGCCAAACCAAGCATCCTCGGCTCAGAGCATATAGAAACGAAGTATGGGACATGATAGAAAATTTCTTCTCAGTATTCAATATACAGTTCATGGCCCGGGAGCAAAACAGAATAGCAGATTCTCTTGCTGTAGCTGCCAATACATTCCGTCCTCCTCAGAATCCACTTTTAAGATATGAAGTGGAGGTACGGTACAGACCATCCATTCCAGACAATATAAAGCACTGGCAGGTATTTGAAGATGATGAACAAATGAAGAGATTCATGGAGACAGTGGGAGAATTCACAAATATAGAAATTGATGATAATGAGGAGGAAGAAGTTGAAAACATTGCAGAAGGTAACTGGGAAGAAAAGATAGCAGGAAATAGAGTGCTGCAGCTGAAAGGAAATGTTATACCTAGAGGGCTGGTGCCTCTAGAAAGGTTATTTAACAAAGATGATATTCCAGTGCAGCCTAACAAAGTGATAGAAGAAGATCAAGTAGGAGATTTGAATCTGGGTACTTCTGTTGATCCCAAGATTGTTAAATTATCTAAAAGAGTCCCAGAAGAATACAAAGAAAAATATTTGAAGTTGTTTCAATCTTACAAAGATGTTTTTGCTTGGTCCTATTAGGACCTAAAAAATTTTGATGTAAATATAATACATCATAAGATTCCACTGAGGGAAGATGCAAAGCCATACAAGCAGAAGCTCAGATAGATAAACCCCTTGCTGCTTCCCTCAATTGAAAAAGAAATCAAGAAATTACTGAAGGCCAAGATAATTGTGCCATTGAGATACTCATAATGGATAGCAAATCTTGTTCCTGTTCGAAAGAAGAATGGAGAAATAAGGCTATGTGTAGATTTCAGGAATTTGAATAGGGCATCTCTCAAAGATAACTATCCACTGCCTAAGATGGACCACATCCTGCAGAAAGTGGTGGGAGCATCCAGAATGTCAATGATGGATGGTTTTTCAGGCTACAATCAGGTAGCTATGTTCCTAGAAGACCAGAAGAAAACTGCATTCACCACACCATGGGGAACCTTTATGTATGCCAGGATGCCATTCGGATTAATCAATGCAGGAGCCACTTTTCAAAGGGCAATGGATATAGCCTTTGTGGGAGAACAGGACAAGTTTTTGGTAGTGTATCTTGATGATATCACAGTGTTTTCAAAGAATGATGATGAGCACATTGAACATTTAAGAAGAACTTTTGAAAAATGCAGAAGGTATGGCCTTTCTCTAAATCCTCAAAAGTCTTTATTTGCGTTAGATGAGGGAAAACTTTTAGGGCACATTGTAACAAAAGAAGGTGTGAAAATTGACCCCAAAAGAGTTGAAGTAATAAATGGCATTCCTCTGCCCAGGAATAAAAAGGAAGTATAGGTGTTTTTGGGCCGAATAAATTTTTTGAGAAGATTTATTCCTAACTATGCAGAAATAGTTAGGCATATAACTAATATGTTGAAAAAGGAGAATGAAGTAAAGTGGTCCCAGGAGTCTAGAGATGCATTCACAAGGATAAAACAGGCATTTGCTGAAGCTCCTGTGTTAGCAGGGCCAGATTACAAAAAGCCATTTATGATTTTCTCATTTGCTTCACCTCATACAATTGTTGGAGTGTTATTGCAGAAAAATGAAGAGGGATATGAACAACGTATAGCCTTCTTCAGTCAAGTACTTTATGATGCTGAATTGAAATACAATATACTGGAGAAGCAGACATATGCCCTTGTAAAGTCCCTTAAAGCTTTCAGAGTTTACGTTTTGCAATCTCACATTACAGCTTATGTCCCTACAGCAGCAGTCAAAGACATTCTGGTTCAGGGAGACAGCGAAGGTAGAAGGGGAAGATGGATTGCAAAAATCCAAGAGTATGATTTGGATATAAGGCCTACTAAGTTGGTGAAAGGACAGGGACTTGCCAAGATGTTATCTGAATCAAATCATCAATATTTGGGCATTAATCTGTCTGTGATAGCAAATGAAGAATCAGAAAAAGAAGAAGAGCAACATGGACTAGAGATGGCTACTCAAAATATACACATGAAATATCTAACTAGTCCCTGGTATAAGGAAATAGTTGAATATCTTTTAACACTCAGCTGTCCTCCGGGCTGTGACAAAGCGAAATACAGAGCTGTAAGGATGAAATCTCAGAAACATGTAATTGCTAATGGACAGCTCTATTGGAGAGACCCCCTAGGTATATTGCTGTTATGCCTCACAGAAAATGAAGTGCAAAATGTAATGACAAAATTTCATGAGCGGATATGTGGAGGACATTACAGCTGGAGGGCCACAACTCATAAAATCTTGAAGGCTGGTTTTTACTGGCCAAAATTGTATTCAGATACTTTTGCTTGGGTCAGAGCATGTGACAAATGCCAAAGATTTGCAGAAAGACAGAAATTAGCAGCATTGCCCCTAATTCCCATTCATGTAAATGAACCTTTTCAGAAATGGGGATTAGATTTTATAGGAGAGATACATCCCCCATCAAGTGGCCAACATAAATGGATTCTGACAGCCACATATTATTTCACGAAGTGGGTGGAAGCCATACCGACCAGAAATGCTACAGATGCTGTAATCATGAGATTTATAGAGGATAATGTCATATCTAGGTTTGGCTGTCCTACTAGAATTGTAACTGATAATGCACAAGCTTTTAAATCTGCCAGATTTGTAAATTTCTGTCGAAGGTATAATATCATCCTGACTCATTCCACAGCTTATTATCCCCATGGAAATGGCTTAGTCGAATCATCTAATAAAACCCTAGTAAGGGCTCTGAAGAAAACAATAGCTGAAAATCAGAAAAACTGGGACTCTCAATTGAAGTTTGCTCTATGGGCAAATAGGATAACCAACAAAAGAGCAACAGGAAAATCTCCATATGAGCTGGTATATGGAAGAGCAGTAGTGTTCCCCATGCAATTGGCTTTACCAGTGGCACGTTTTATGCAGGAGAATCAGGAGGAACCAGATGACACGATCAGAAGGATTAATCAGCTGGTGGAATTGGAGGAAACAAGGAACCAGGTAGATCAGAGATTGATAGAATACCAGGAAAAAATGAAGAATGTCTTTGATCAACATGCAAAGGATAGAAATTTTCAAGTTGGAGACCTACTTCTTAGATGGGATGTTCACAGAGCAGAAAAGGGAAAGCACGCAAAGTTTGATCCGCTATGGTTTGGGCCATTCAAAATAGTGAAGCTTGGGAGAAACAACACCTTTTCTTAAGAAAATCTATAGGGTGATTTGTTAGATGCACCCGTGAAAGGCCAATTCCTCAAGCCGTATTTCCAATTCTGACCCAGGTGGAGAATATTTGATTGTATATACTGTACATAAGTTTTTTTGGTTTTTAATTTTTATAAGGAAAAATGATGCTAATAATTACCTGAAGGAGAAGCACAAGGGAATGAAAGAACATAGTGAACTATTTGGTGGTCTGCGTGTTCTCGACATGCCCGAGGATGAACATGTCGTTCCCAGATGGAGCCGATGTTGTACATATTCCCTCCTCCATTTAAATTTTGGCCACCAGTTCCTTTAAAATCTATTTCCAATGTCTTTGTGGTCAAAAACCCCCATGTCGCGCTCATCGCCATCTTCTACGCCCCGAAATACATTGTCCAAAGGTTTAAAACCCGCAATTTAAATATATCGGGCCGAAGCCCCCAAGTCCTAAACCCCTCTCCTGGTTGCTGTCATACGACCGGAGGCCGGAGACCATAAGCCAAAAAGAAAAGGGACCTATCATTTTAATGATCGGGCGCAATGGCGGCCGTCCGATCAAACTCCAAATCAATGGTGCGGCAATCAACCAATGTGGAGGGCCCCGCGTGCATGAAACTGGTAGTATTCCCCCGCACCACTCTCGTCAACACGTCGGTATTTACTGCAGGGGCAGCGATCCCATACAGAAAGCGCCACGTGTTTTGGGTACGAGTTATGAAACTGCTTTCCCCCGCACGTTAAAGGCTGTACTAGGGCCTGGCAGCGGAATCCGTCTGAATCGTCCGATCTACCGATCTTCATCCGACGGAAGATGGGTGTCAGAGTTGCCCACATGTTATCACTTGTCGGCTATGACATAGGGCCCGCCATCGTTTCACTCTCACTCACTTCCACCCGTTGACTCTGCCACGTCGTTCTCCCACTTTTCCTCCATACGCCCACGTGTTCACCCCCCGTACGTCTAAGATATTTTCCCCCGTTATGTATATATATATTTGTGTTCGCCTGTGTGTTTTTATTCGCATTTGTCGTTATTCATCTCGTCCAGACCGTGTTACGTATAAAACCCACAGCTCGTCTATTTATCAACACCTCCATGATTTTCCTTCCACCACCCTGCCTGTTCCCGTCTCCTATCCATGTCCACGATGTCGTCTCCATCTCCACCTTCACACCTCACACCTCTGAGTCCGGTTTTTCTAATATGTTCATGGGTTTTGCAGGTTTCAAGATAACGGGAAGGCGTTTTAATTCGCTGCCTCTGTTGCAAAGGTTTGGGGCCCATAAAAGACGATTTCCTGTGGGTGAAATTTAATGAAGAAGATGAGGGTTGGTGTGAGAAAGGACCACCATTAAAGAAGACAAAGATATGAACCTGCAGAATCCTCCAGAGAAATTCGCCTTGCAATAAAGATCCAGGATTCGAATCCAAAATCGAGGGCCGAGAGTACAATACAGGAATGCAGATTATCTCAGGACTCTTCTGGTAGCATATTTTCCCTCCGCTGAAGGCAATGCACTGTATATATTTTATTAGTACTGTCACGTATATAAGGATATTTTTATCTCCCAGCATTTATTTTCATAGACAAATTGCTAAGTACAGTCATTTATAATTAGTCATTCATAGTATGGGCACGAATGTTTTCTGCCATCTGATTCAAAATAAGCCATTAAATGTTTTCTATCTGCCTCCTCCTCTAGAATTTTCGATCTTCTCTATAAAAGCTCAGAAAGAAGACATTGTAAGGGTTCCAGATTTCTATCAGCAAACGGTGCAATGAAAAGGCTCTTGTATACATCTTGTAATATTTTATGTATGAAGGTTCAAAGCCCGTAGGGTCTCAGTGAGGAGGGGTTATAACTGTAATGAGGATTCTGGTCTCTGGTATCTCACAGTATGTAATTTCTCTTATGTGTTAATACAATATCTCTTTCACGCTATTTATCTTCTTGTATCATGTTCTAGAATGCGAGTGGCTCACTAGTTTGCAGTCAGGATTCATCCTTGCTGATGCCCTTTCTGGAATTAGTCAAGCGCTTTAAATAGGCCTAGTCATGGTATACTGTTCCATGTTCACTCTTTCCATATTTTCTGCTATATTAGTTGCTTGAGGAGGGTGCTTTTAAAATGCCATTGTCATATAAGGATTCGTAAATTGGTGCGCCCTTATATGGTTCTGTTGTGTATCTGGGTATCAGTCTCATGCCAGCTAATATCTTCTTATGTTTCCTCACTGCACTCATCATCTGATATTTGATTTCTGTGATATATTATCTGAATCGGCCCTCTTTACAGTAAGCGGTCTCTTAACTGTCTGAAGCCTTTGTATTGGAGTTTTACTCGATGTTCCTACATTGTTCTTGTCTTTGTACCAGCTTCTGAGAGAGATTGGTCCCATTCTAATCTAATTTCCTTGTTCAAAACAAGAGATAGTAAGTGAGTCCTTGGACTGACAACCCAAACTATAAAGGGCTCCTTGCTATATTAAGATGTCCTAGGCACTGGTCTATGGCAACTCTAGACTGTCTCTAGGAGGGTGACAAAATCATCCACAACAGTACTTATGTTTTGTTATTGAAGCAACCGATAATGGTCCACACATATCTGTGTGAACTCTCTCAAGGATCCCTGAATCATGTTTCTCCTTCTCATGAAAGGTGGACTTTACATACTTCCCCATGGTGCAACCCTTACACTGATCTAACTGAGAAAGTGTTCCCATTGGAAGTCCAGTAGAAATTTTTTGCATGAATTTCAAGGGTCCATGATGAAGATGGCCCAATCACCTGTGCCATAATTCGCCCTCATCCCAGTTTACCACATTCTTTGCCTTTCCCATCATGGCAGCACAACCATCTACCTCCAACTTCTAGAGATTCTTAACTCGGATCCCTATCCTCTTGGCTTGAACCATTGTTTTATGTCGCAAGAAAGCTTTTCCATCACTAAAAACAATTTCATAGCCTCTGTCCTCCAACATTGCGACTGGGATCAAATTTTTCTTCAGACATGGTACATGCATTACATATTTTAATTGAAATGGTTTACTTGAATCCCTATGAATGGTAATTTTACCAATCCTGGTAGCACTGTACCATCCATCGTCGTCCATCTCAATATGCATTTGGACTAGATCTTTCTCCTCCAAGTCACTTAAAAGTTCGTTATCTCCCGTCATGTGAAAGGAAGCGCCACTATCCAAATATCACACTAATCCCAATGCACTTTACACCATGCATGAAATCAAAGAGAATTCAAGCTCAAATTGCGAGGTAAGGGCCTCACCAACAGAAAATTTAACAACCTTCTTGTTCTTCTTATTTTCTGGACAGTTAGTAGCAAAATGCCCATGTTCGTGATAGTGAAAACACTTCACCTTGGACATGTCCTACTTCTTGCCTTTAGACTCGGATTTAGAATGGAATTTCTTCCCCTTCCCCTTCTTTTCCTTGGCAGCCAAAGCACATTCCTCTTCATCATCATGCTTTGATGAGGAGCCATCTCTGGTGTTGCATCTGAACTCCTCCTGCACCAAATCCGACCACAGTCGTTCCTAATATGGAAATTTTTCCCGTCTGTTGACAGAGTCTTCATAACTGTGCCAACTCTTAGGAAGTCCTAGGAGAGCCAAACTCACCAAATCATCATCAGCGATTGTTATTCCCACACTCTCCAGTTCATCTTGACATTGGACAAACTTTCTGAGATATTTTGGAATGGTGTCGCCCTTTTCCATCTTGATCTTCCTGAGTTTATCTTTGAGTGCCAATTTCCTATGGTTGCTGCTGCTTTGGAATAGATCCGTCAAAGCCTTCCACATAGCATATGGTGTGGCTTTCCCATGGAGGCTTGAGACTATGTGGTCTCTTACTCCCTCCAACAGGATCCTCCTCACCTTTGCCACTTTCTTTTGCCATGCATCAAGATTGGTATCATCTGCAGTGTCTGGCTTAGGAACATATTTTTCAATGAATTTCTTCAAGCCATTATCTTCGAGTATTGCCTCCATCCTGCCCTTCCAAGAAATTTAGTTCGAGCTGCCCTCAAGTGCATACTTTAACCTTAAGCCATTGAAATCCATTTCGATATTGAATCATTTGTACCACCAAGAGAATCTTTTTGCAAATTCGCATTCTATCTAGTCACAAACTCAACTCCTGCTTCGCTTCTGCAATTTCATGTGCTTTGATACCATGTAGAATTTATACAACAAGCATGTATATCTTGGATTCACCCGATCTAACAATGTTCTAAAGTTAAATACTGAATCACTTCTACAAATATTTTGCAGAATTAAAAACACAATCGCTAATCACATGAACATTAAGAAAGATCAATCACACACAACACAAATAATTTCCTGGGGAAATCTTACAGCTAAGAACCCCACTATATTCTATTGTATATTGTATCATGGATAATGAAACAGTTACATACAAAAATATTCTCACAAGAGCCCTCAGTACATCAGCTAATTGTCTCACACTTTCATACAAAAATTGGAAAATCCCTTAGCCAATTTACTGCCTCCAGACAACCTGCCTTCACTGCGCAATCCCTGTTGAATGAAATCCCTAAATTGATGCAATCCTGCCTACCTTGACTGCGCAAGTATCATGGGCACATCCAATGTGTTTTTACTTGCATGTGTGCAAGCAGATAATGTCACAACTGATAGTCAACTTCCCTTTCACCTAGAACTCAATTGGGTCTCCACTAGATCTGACATACATGCAACTAATATTAGTAAATCCTCAGTTGCATGTGAGATCACTGATTGTGAATTAATTAATATTTAATTCACTAAACTTCTCACTAGTGTATCTTCAGTTACAATTAGAACAACTGAGTTAAACTCACTTAACTGAGTTAAACTATTTACAACTTGCACCAACTCATGCACCACTGTGCTTCGAACTCTGTTACAAGTAGAATTACTCTGCATGCCCCACCAACCAACCTCTAACTCGAAATTCACTAGCTAACTAAATTTTTCACTTCAGTTAACTATTTCAAGTCCACATTGAGAATAGATTACAGTTTAATGTCGATCTAAATTATGGGATAATAAAAATAGACATGCACCCAAAAATAGCCCTGTGGGCGCCACCCTAGTGTAGGTGCTTAATGAAACCAGGTACTTAATTCACTAGTGTGGGTGCTGAATCTTCTTGTTGAATCTCAACATCCAAGAGGTAGATACTCAAGTATAATTAAAGGATTTAACAAAGGGTGATTTAATGAAAATAGTGATATATATATCTTCGTGCTACAATTATTGGTTTGATAATGACTACAAATATTTATTTTTTTCTTACTTATATAGTTTAGGTTTTTTTCTTTTTGGTGTTTCTTTTTTGTTAATGCATGAAAATTATGTATAGATATTCAATTTTTATCAACAAGGGATTGCGATTTGTTAGCGACCTCTATATTCTCACCATTGATTTATCATTGCAAGAGTTGTTGGAAGTTGTTATATCATAGGAATTCTATGAATAAATATGGTGTTTTGGTGGAAGATATGGAGACTTTTTCAAACAATAAATAACTATTAGTTTACCAATATTATAGTAATTGACTTGAAGTATTATACAAAAAAAATTGGGTTTAATGGTGTTATGAACCTTGCACCTTAAAAATTATAAGAAGTCAATATTAACAATCCACTTCCAAGGGGAAACCTCCTCTTATAATGAATACAATGTATAATAAAATATTTGATGATCTTAAGACTAGCTCTCCTTGGTGTGTGTGTGTGTGTACATATATATATATATATATATATATATATATATATATATATAGTAGAATTAAATTAAAGGTTACAATGAAAGGTTCTAACCAACCTCCTAATATAACAAATAAACTAATATTGGATTAGGATTAGGGCTTTACTATAGAGACATAAAGGAATTAACACATGAACCCTCTTTTACAATTTATTTTCCCTCAAAGCTTGTAATTAAGTGTGTTTCTTCATGAACCACTCATTCTATCATAGCTTCTTCTAGAGGCATATTTTTCCAATTGATTATGTAGTCCACTATGGTTATATTTGAAAGAGATAGAGAACACTAATTCATAACTTTGTCTAGTTCAAGAATCAACTTCCATTCTTCATCTAATTATGAAAGTTCTATTTCACTAGCATCATTTGTACCACAACCATTTTTAGCCAAGATACATAAAGTGCCTTATGAATGCAAGAAGAAAGCAAATCTAACTCATACACCATTTTTACATTCCTACAAATAATTTCTCAGGGTCCATAACGGTTGGAGCTAATTTTTGATTCTTCATTTGCTTGAGTGTATATGTCTTATAAAGTTGTAGTCTCAAAAATACCCAATTACCCTCAAATTTTATTTCACTTTGATGTTGACCTACTTATTGTGTCACCCCTTTTTTTTTTCATTTGAAGGTTTTCCTTAAGAATTGTCAAATTTTCTTTAGTATTTGTTGAAAAAATGTAGCAAGAAATGCTCAATTTGACTTAGCCTTGGTCAAATTGAGAGAATTCAAATTTTTCACATCAACAGACAACTTGGAGGCAGCTAATTGAGGTGACATGGTTCTTGTCACTCAATTATATTAGTAAATTTGAGTTAGAGGGTTTTGAGTTTAGTTATGCATGTGTGATTGCTAATTTGTAGCAATCCATTTCAGTTATTTCCAGTTGTACTCAACTAAACTAGTTCTAACAGTTGATATAACTAGTTGGAGGTCAATTGTGCAGTGGGACAATAGTATAACTCAGTGATCATCTAGTTAAATGATCAATCAACCAAAATATCTCATGCATGAAAGAAATTTGAATTGATTAGCTGTAGTGGAGATTCCAAGGCAGTGTAACATCAGTTGTAGACTAGTATTGAGTGTACAAGTGTTTCATGCAATCAATGATCAATCCTTGGGAATTGTACAATAAATTTGGTGGAAATTCCTAAAGAATAGGGGCCAATTCCTCAGGATTTTCACAAGGAAATAGGAGCTGAAGTGGAGGAAAAAATTTTCTAATTTTAGGCCAGAGCTTCTCATTGAACAATGAAAACAATTATCCTTTTGTAGGTTGAGCTAAGAGAGAGCATGCAATTGTCACATATTTTCTATTCATATTATTAATGCAAGCACGCTTAAGTGGTTTTTACCTGTTTGTTTCCCCTAGATAAATATTTGTACTTGTGTATGTGATTGATGCATGTTTGTGAATGTTCTAAATTGTGAATTAATTTGCGCAGAGCAGTAGAGTAGAATTGTGTCTCTTGATTTAGATTAAATTTATTGAGCAGTTGTAATTCCATCATAATATTTCTACATGTTATCAAAGTAATATTCAAATTAGAACAATAATTTCGAATTTTTTCCTGAGGAGTTTCGAATTTTCAGTTTTAGCGTAGCAGGATTTCTTAAGAGTCGGGAGAATGTCCTTCAATGGAATGAGATTAGAGTATGCCTTGGAAGGAAAATTGAAGTTAATTTCATATAAGGATCATATGGAGGCAGTGCTTGATTGATCTAGGTGTATATTGGTGGCCACCCACCTATTTACATTTGGACCCCATTGTTTCTTTCAGTTTTTCAATTTCCTTAATTGTAGCACAATTTACTATTTTTGGTAGTTTTTTGGGTCCTAAACTTCCAAAGCCATTTTGAGGCCCTAATAGGATTATATGACTCTATATTTTCTATTATTAGTGTAATGCTCAAATATATATTTCTAATGAGGTATCATGTGCGTCAAACGAAGATCACATACCAAAGTTACGACCCTCAGAAATTAATGTACCAATTTACCCCAATGGGGCCCATAGTTTGGTGTTTCATCTCCTAAGGTCAGGTTTTTGGATGTTTAGGGATTTCCATTGGTTATCAATAATAAATAGGCCTTCCAACCTCATTTTCAAACAATTCAAAGGCATATAGCTGCCACATCTCTCCTCAGAGATAAGCTACCAGCGCCCTAGCTAGTCTATTTCCATTTTGTGTGTAAGAATATTTCACTTTTGTGATATTAATGAAATGAAGTATTATTTTTCTTCATCTCTAAATTTGTGTGTATTTCTATATTTTATTTTGTTCCTGCATAATTCTGGATCAATGGTATCAGAGGGGTCTGCTCTTTCTTGATCCTTCTTTGCATGTCCCCAACGAGGTCGTGGTATAGGGAGTTAGGGCTCGATCTGGTTGAACCTTTGCAAGATCAACCTCTCAAGCCCTAAAGAATACCCATGGGGGACAAAAAAAAGGATGAGGGAGCAGGAGATCCTATCAAAATATTGCTCGAGGAGGCCCTTGAGAAACAAAGGAACGCAATGATGGATAACTTTGCCTATATTCTTCAATGACTGCCCACCGGCGGCACCTGTGCATCCAACAACCACTTTGGAGGTGCAAATCCTTTTAAGGTACAAGTAAACTTTGAAATTCCCATATTTGAGGGCCAAATAGATTTAGAGGTAGTAGTTAGGTGGTTGAATCTATTAGAAGGGTATTTCTCGATTCCTAACTTTTCCAAATGGAAAAATATTAGTTTTGCACTGCTCAAAGCCGCCCCTCGTGTCAAGGACCGGGAAATCTACTGTGAGAAAAAGGACGAGAGGGAACCCTCTCTATTTTCGGTCACACCCTCTCTGTGAGAAGCCCCTGAATCCAACATAGCATTATGCAATGTCATATTGTGAATGCTAAGGCTCACATAAAAGGAGGGACTTCCTCATTCTGTTCATATTCTAGTCTTGGACCCAAATATATGGTTGGATGATATTCTAATACATTCAAGATATCAACAGCTCCTGGTTGTGAGTTTAACATTTTAACAATCTTGCTTCTATATTCATCAACCTTGAGAATCTCACCAAAATGGACTGATATTTTAATTTTAGAAATTTCATTCTCAAGATTGAAAACATAAACAAATTTTTCAGTTTCTTTGATACGAGGAATAGCTGGTGCATCTTTCTTACCTTCAACGACCTTTGGAGTATCCTTCTTGCCATCAACAACCTTAGGTGTATCATTCTTAGGCTGTGTTTTGTTTGCAATGATAGGGACATTCCTATTTCTGAGATTATATTGTTTCTGCATCTCAAAAATAGCATGTTGATACCCCTTTAGATAATTACATGTTTCCTCTTCATGATTGTTTTGATATGATTTATCATGCTCTTCCTTAGTCAAGAAAATTCCTGACATTTCTTCATCAAAACAATGAATAGACTCCTTAGGAGTTCTAGGGTCATCTTCTTCATCAATCAAATTCTGCTGAAAAGGAGGTCTCACTGGAGGATCAGGCTACTGATTTCTATTCTCCCTTGGTCTTTGCTGATTCTGAGGTCTCCTGAACTGAGGGTTTCTAAATTGAGGTTCATGTTGTGCAGGAGGAGCGTAGGTATTCCCAAGGGCTAACATATCCATCAACTTTTCCATTGTTTTCATCATTTAATCCAGTTTATCTTGAGAGGTAGACGATGAAGGTTTCTCTTCTTCTTTTAACTTAGCCTTACCCATTTTTGACTTTTTAGCTGCTATCAAGTTAACCTCCACTTTCATAGCATCATTTTTCATTTCAACAATTGTATGGGATTCTATTTATCTCAACAATATGGAAAAATCATAGTCAAAAGCTTCAACATACCTCATTTGAGCTAAAGCTTATGGTGGTTTCAAATGGGCAGGAATAGAATCTAACACTTTATTAAACCTTTTTGAAATTTTTTGGACAGTTTCATCAACAGCTCTCTTCAAAGTATTATACTCAGTGAGGGCTTGTACTGGATTAGTTCTATTTCCCCGTTTTCTTAAGAAAACATCTTCAAATTCATTCCAATCATGAATGATTCCAGGAGTAAGAGCTTTATACCACTTCCTAACCTCACCAATAAAATTCTGAGAAAACAATATCAACTTAAAATCTTCATGATCAACCTCCTCCATGTCTATAAAATCATTAAATTGATCCACATTATCCTCTTCTGTAATGTCTTCATCACTTCCCCAAGTTTTAATTCTAGCATCATATTTACTAGGGAGGTCATGTAAGACAACAGGAAGGACAAGAGGGGTGTATCTAGCAGGTGCAACAGGTGGATTTATAGCCATGGTTAGAGGTACTGTGGTAATTTTAGGAATGACAGAAATAGTGGATGAAAAACTACTATGAGGAGGATTGTTTGGTCTTTGTGAGCCACTAAAAATTGAGCTCCATTTTGGAAGAGGTAACCTAGCTTTAATTTTCAACAATACATCAAAAGGATCAAGCTCTTTCAACTTATCTAAAGACTCTCCTTCCAAAAACAACTCTGAAGTAATAGCTTCCCAAAATTCTTCTTTGTCTTCTTGTGTTACTAGGGCTGATGTATCAATTCCTCTCTTATGTAAGTCTAAGATAATTTCAATTAGCTCCTTTTAATTTTCTAATCTAAACAAAACTTCGTGAATTTTATCATCAACTCTTTTGTCTTCAGGACTTCTTGATATTTTAGAGGACAAGGATTTCGAATGAGATGTACTTGATATTTTAGAAATACCTTGACTGCCTCTTGAAATGGTGTTTGGATTGTCCATGATAGTAGGTGGATCTAGGTCAGGATTAATCCTTGTGTATATCCTTCTCGAAGCCACCTTTGAACATATAAACTTTAAATGGAGTCACCAAGGTATATGCAGCCTCAAAAAGCTTTCTGAGCTCCTGCTACCTTCATAAGTTCAACTTCAAAATCTCGGGAAAGTATAATCTTCAGGCTCCTGGCAGACGCACCAAAATGTTATCACAAAATCAGACCTGATAGGCTACTCATCAAACTAATCTTGTGCAACTATTTCAAACCAAGCTTTTGGTTGAGGCTTAGCCTCCTCAACTTGAGAGGGCTCTCTCAAGGGTTATTGATTTTGGATAAAATTGAAGACGAATAACTCTATGTGTGATCATAAGCAGATAAATTATTGAATTTGGTTGTAAATCACATTAGCAAGAGTAAATTGGGCTTATGGAGTCATGATAGCTTTAGTAAAACAATCAGTATACTTAGCATGGAAGTTGAGGCATGTTAGAGTTTTAGTCAAAAGATACACATGTGAAACAATAGAAACATAGTCAATTTGCCTACATAGGAAGTCAGAGCATCAAGGATGAATTCTGAGTAAACATAAGAAAATACCACTACAATAGATAGTAAAAGGATGCAATAGAACAAACACACACTAAAACTCTGTATGAATCTCAAGTTGGCTAAGTAAACTTCTTTGTATTAAAGCTGAAAACAGTCACTTACAATAAGCACAGTCTTTTTGCTAAAACTGTTCAACCCTCTCTGATTCGACTCGTTGATCCTTTATAGATCATTTACATCATAATATAATCTTATCCCTAGCTAGATACATCAAATTCCTATCTTTGACACCTATCCTAACCATATAACATGGTATTTATTACAAAGACAACTGTAAACCTAATACAGAGTCCTATAACAAATAGAATTAGAACTCTTTAACTCTACACATAACAAATTTATCTAAACTTGATTACATCATTTGCCACCTATATCTCCATAAGGTCAAATCCTGATGATGAGCTCCAACTTGTTATGACCATAATGCTGATGATGTTGATCTCCTGCAAACTAGGAAACTATTCCCCTATTTTTAGGCTTAGGATTATTTAAGTTTTTGAAACAATATGACCACTATGAACCCATAACTTTGAGGCTATCTGCTATCAGGAAATGGAATATAATATATCCAAATCATCCCCATGTGCCAGTTGTTAAAAATCCACTTCGAACTCTCAAAATAGTGAAAACAGTCCTGCGCTACGAAAGCAACGCAGTTTCGTAGCACAGAATTTTAACTTATTTGCCTTCAAAATTTGGCCTCTTGCCTTTGGGGATTATGTGCATATTCACTTAACACACATTCCTTATAATTTTCAAGCCAAAATATACAATTTTACCCTTAAAAAATTTAAGGAAAAGGGTGAAAAATGCTGCTATAGCAGTTTCGTAGCACATTTCACTCTTTTTGCACTGCGTGCACTATGAAACTGCTGTGTAAGTAGTTTTAACCAATTTTTTTTCAAAATTTGAAACAAAAAGGTGCCAAACTTCAAAAAATCACTAGGTTCATCAAAGCCATCATCCATATGGACTAAAACATAACTTTCATAAAGTTTATTCTTCACTTTCCATTAGAGTTTGCTTTGAATTTGTTATTTTACACCTTTGTTTTTTAGTTCATCTTGAGAAATTTTCAGTTGTAGTTCCAAATATTCAACTTGGCCTCTTAGCCTTCTATTACTAGCTCTCAAATGAGTATTAATCACTTTGATAATTCTTGCTTCTTTGATAGCTGGCACTGTCCATGTGAAAAACTGCTCTGCAACACTTGGAATTTTAGACCTAGAAACAGTTTGGCCTTCCCATACTGCTTTCATCCTCTTGAATTCTATTTTCTCAATGATGTGCTTTCTGGCTCTTTTCTTCATCTTAGCAATATCTTGCTTTGCTGATGTCAATTTCTCCTCAAGCCTTCTATACTCAGTCAATTCTTCTTTTTCCTTCATTATTTTTCTATCTGCATGCTCTACTGCTGGTGATGAGAGGTCAATCACCTCTTTAGGCACTTTGACTGTTTCAGTAGCCTCTTGGACCTCCTTACTATTTTCTTTGAGCCTTTTAGTATGCCTAGTCAAAGGCTTCCTAGCTTGAAAGACAAAGGTTGCATTCTCATCTTCAAATTTGAGTTTCTTTACTGATTTCATTTTTTTATGTTTGTGTTCATCTATTCCAATAAAATCAGCTTGCACAATAGGTGACTCTTCTGTATAATTTGCATGTAAGATTTCATCTAAGCTTCCTTTCATCACTGTGCTATAATCTGAACCCGAAACAACTGTTTTTCCCTTTGATGCTATTGCTTAACTTCTTGTCACTCTCTGGATTTCCTGCTTGCTGGGCACTTGTTTTTGTTTAGCCTCTTTGACACTTTTTAAACTCTGTTGCGTAGGTGAAGGAGTTTCTGCAACAAGTACTGATGTTCTCTCTATTCTATTTTCGACCTGTTTCCTTGGTTTCAACTTTATAAACCTCTTTGCTTTAGTAACCACTGGCTGACTGGATTCTGCTACTGGTGGTGAAGGATTCCCTTTAATTTTAGGGTTCCTAGCTGGGGTTAGAGTTTCCATTTCAAATCCATTCATAAACAAAAAGGAAGAAAAATCCCTATTTATCTTCTTAAGCTCATTAAAAACCAATAACTTTATCAAACCATGGTGAAACAAAGATGTTTCACAACCATCAAATTTGGCTTGGACTTTTTTAGCCATTTTGGCAAGGCTTCTATGCAAATAAAATGTCAAATCTAGTGATATCATACCTGTGAAATGCAACAACAGCTTGAAATGATAAGTGTAAACTTTATGGTACCTACCTTCACATGTGAAGTATCTTTGAATATTAAATAGCATCTTTGCATAGTTGTCCTTGATACAACTTCTAGGTATTGCATTGGTCAGGTCCATATCAACATATTCAGGTTTCATAAATTCCTTGCATGGTTCCATGTCAAACCTAAGACCTTTAAACCAAGATTCCTGCCCTCTTGGTATCTCTATCATAGAAGCTATGATCTTAGGTGTGACTAGTACATTTAACATTCAAATTTTGGTAGTAGTTCCATTGAAACGTAAGGCAAAATCCTTTGATACATGAGTGTGACCACCCTGTAGTTTTTCACAAAACTGGAGACAAACTACTTTGATGAAAGCCTCCATCACTATTTTATCCTCAACTAAAGCTTTCACATTTTCAGGTTCATATCTTAGACAATGTCCTCCTCTATGAATTTTCTTCTCATCTGCCATGCTTCTTGGGAAAAACCTATTAGCTTCTCTATAATCTGTAAAAAAAACTTGCTTGATAACACATAACAGCCTCGCTTGATAATGATTAAGGTTGGCTTTGCATAGAACAACCACAAACTTATCTTAACTGCCTCAGATCTCATACAGTTGTATGAAGGTAAATGAATCAAAGATGACTCAATTAGGAAAAAATTCGAATTGGAGATGTCACCTCATGACTAAATGATGCTTAATTGATGTCCTATCATGACTATGATGATTGTAGGATAGGTAAGTACATCGAATATGGAAACTAACTGACTCACCATACCCCTATCCTATCATTCCCCAACTGAATCTAATAGATTTTGGCTTATTTGACACGACAGCTAAGAAACCAAGCTTTCGTAGCACTCACAGGGTAATTTTCGTATTTTTCACTATGAAAGTAGCAATGATTTCGTAGCAAATTTCCTCTTTTTTGAACTAGCGGCGCTACGAAACGATGGATTCTTGGCTATTTGCAGAAATTTAACCCAAAACTTAATTGAATGACCCTTATATGTAAAATGTGAATATTTGACCATGGAGTGGACCTCTAAAGACCTTATTTGAATTCAAATGATGAAAATTAAACCTCTAAAAGCTATGACCTATCCTTAACCAAACTAAAATGACTTTTGGACATATTTAAGACCATGATAAAAAACGAAGTTGACATACAATGTTTTGAAAAAAATAATAATTTGTGTAATAACAGTCAGCACACTCAAAGAGATGAACCAAGATCACTCATGGAATAATCTACATGATTGTTTATACTGGAAAAGAGAGTTCACCAAATGAATATATACCATGTATAGGTTAGATTAGGATAGATAGATGCAAATAATCTCAACACTATGAAGCATATTTCTAGCTTTAGCTTCAAATTTCTTTAACAAAAAGAATGAAAAAAAAAACAGAGAAAAGAAGAAAAAGAGGGCATATTTAAAGAATAGGTACAACCCCCATACCAAAAAAGAGTACTTCTGAAAGTGAGCAAGCCTAAATCAAACTACTTGAGAAAGATGGTATTATTAATTCATACAACCTAACCATGATTGAATATGTTTAAATTAAGATAGAGAAATAAGATTTTCCGAACAATGAAAACTTGGATCATCAGTAGATTAGGTTAGGAGAAGAGATACTGGTTCCCAAAGCTTAAATCTGAACCAAGGATAAATAGAGGGATGCCTAAAAAATTCTAAATCACAACCCGCATGTTTTCTAGATTTGATTGTAAAAAAATAAATGTTTGTGTGCAACTTGTCCAAAATTCCACAACCCATGACAAATCAGATTGTTTATTCCTGGTATGATCATGTTTTAAATTTCATGTTAGTAGGCTAGAGAATAAAAATCTATCAAAAAGCTTAATCTTGACAGATAAATAGATTAGGTAAAGAATGAAATACTTCATCAGCATAATCTGAACTCTTGGAAGTGATAAGGGTACAAGTAGATAGTTTGTTTTGCCTTAAAAATAAAAATAATGTCAAGGGTTTGCCAATCCAACTGCACCCAAAAGAAGAAAAAATGTTAGGCAAAGTAGGATGGGTAGGTAGAAATGAGGTTGAAGCAAACATGCCTTTCTAATTTTGAGATCATAGCTTCAAGAGAACATCAACAAAATTAAGGAAGAGAGATCTGCAAAGTGCAAGTAAGGCAATGGTCTTCAAAACTAAGAGATCTGAAATCTAAGGTCCTGGACACCTCCTGAAAAGGAGCTGCCCTCCCCAAGTGGAGCCACTATTAGTCATCAGTAATTTTTACTGTTAGTCATCAGTGCAGTGCTATGCCTTCAGAGGAATTTCCTTTGTTAAATTTCACTATGCTGCACATTCAGAGGCACACGCTACGCATTCAGAGGGGTGCTGCACGTTCGCCTAGGAAGGCCCGAAAGGCCCGTGTAGAAGCATTCTGGTAGGTGCTGTGCTTTCAGCAGACCCGACATGCCCAAATATGCGTGCAGGCGATGTGCTTTTGGCAGACTCAACAGGCCTGAATACGCATGCAGGCGCTTTTCTTTCACCAGACTCGACAGGCCTGAATATGGGTTTAGGTGCTGCGTGTTGGACCTAAAGCTCCTTCTACACCTGTAAACACTCAAAAAACATAAAAATACCTCCAAGCTACCATCAAAGGGTCTTCAAAGCATTTCTAATTGGTAGGTGGATGTTATACCTTTTTCCTCCAGTGCATTTTGACGATTTAAAGTCAAGAAAAATTGAAAAAACCCTAAAGGAGTGAAAACCTAAGTGTTAATGCTAAAAACCCTATTTAAGCCTCCCTCATCTACAAACAAGAAGATATCAGTCAAACAGGGATAATCAAGGTGGTTGCATTAGTTTAAAATTTTTTCATCCATCAAGGCTTGACATGACACTCAGTCCCTTATATTGCAAAACAGAGTGACATCACATGCCATCTTTCCTATCAGTTTGACATTAGTGAAGTGAGGAGGCAGATATCAATGAGATAGAGAGTGATAAAGTAGAGAGCAGTAGAGATGTTGATGGCAATAAGACAAAGAGCCCTGATGACAGTGAGGCTAACAATGAGGCACACAATTGTGGTGATGAGAATAATGATAGCAGTCATGATAGAAGTAAGGTCAGTAAAGTAAATAGTAACAAGGGAAGTGTAGAAAGCAGTAAAAATAATAGCAGCAAGGAAGCAGAAACCAATGAAGACAAAAGCAATGAACAAATCAGTGAGGCAGGTGACAATGAGGGAAAGTCCTCAAGAAGACAAAAGAACAAAGGAAACCTTGAAATTCTTGTTTATATATCCCCTACAAGACATTCCAAACATAATCAGCAAAACAATTTCAAATTTTGGCAAGTTTTTGACATTTTTGGTTTTTTGATTGATATTAAGGGCTGAAAGCGTAACACCCTTGGCACTGCACTTTTCCTACAGGCATCCATTGGAGGTAAATTTTAAATTTTTTGATTCATCAGCCCAAGGACAACATGCACACCAAATTTCAGAGCATTTGGAGTAGTTTTGGTCCCTCAAAAGGCCTAAAAACATGCCAATTTTCACCTTTTTGCCATGTTTTCAGGGTTGGAACTGCACCTTTAGTAGCCTTAGGAGATTTGATTTTTGAATAGGTTAATGTAGCCCAATCAGAAAAGCAAGGGCAGTTCTCGAAATTAGACTCAACAGGGTTTCCAACAAGCCATCACGGAGCCAATTCTGACATTGGGAAGGCCTTCAAAACTTGGCTTCAAGAGGACTGAGTTTTCCTGTGTAGGCGCTGTGCCTTCAAACCTCTAAAGCTGCCCCCTTGCAAAAAAGTCAACAAAACACACTGAAGGATATTTTCGAGATTTTTTGGGCAAATCACTCTAGATTTGATTAAGGAGTTATGTTTAAGTTATCTTTCATTTATTTCAATAGTTATTATGTGCCTTGGGCCTTGCATGGCCTCTTTGGACATAAATGACATTTATGGTGTATTTATGGTTTCTAGAAGCCTCTTAGGGTTTCCTCTTCCTCATTTTCTGGTTAAATAGAACATTGAGGCCTCATTGTAATTGTTGGATGTTTATTGAGATTAATATACAGACTTTGAGATTGAAGAGAAATTGGCTTTGGTACTTGATGATGGCTTTAAAATGTGCATCTCTGGATTGAGCTCACTCTTAGGATTCATTAAGCTTGGTTATATGGGGATTTATTCCATATTTGTGTTTGTTTTCTTTTTTTTATTCATTATGTTAATGGTTCATTTAGTCATAGGACAGAAATAGAGAATAGGATTTTCCTTCTTGGCACCCTACTTCTGCCTGCTTCCTTTATTTCTATGTTTTCTTCTTCAAAGTTTTGCTAAGGAATCCTTGAATGCTATTTAGTGTTACTAAGATTTTATGTTGAATTTCTATTTGTTTGCAAGCATGTCTTAAATAATCCTTCACTGCTCTCTTAGCTTACTTATCTGTTGTTTTTAAGGTCTGCTTAGTATTGTTTGGTTGAAGAATCCTTTATTGCTCTTCAAGTTTATTATGCTATCATATTAGAAGATTTTTATTGCTTATTAGTTTGTTAAAGGATCCTTGATTTCCGCTTAACATAATGTATTCACACCTCCATTTTCATTTCATTCTCCCTAGGGCCTTGTCAACTTGCCCTTTGAACTATCCTTGACTCATTTTTATACTTTTCAAAACCTTTGCAGACTCCATAGCCTAATGGATTGATCCTCTCTTACTCTACCTATTCTTCTTGACAAACTATCCAACCAAACAAACAAAGAAGAAAACCCTAATCCCTATAACTAGCCTAAAATCAAACTCTAAAATCAAACAAGTTAAATCATTTACATAAGCATAGAGAGAGCCCTCTCTGAGTCCAGGAAGGCTAGGTCCTAGGATTCCAAAGTTTGGTTTGATGTTACCCTTGTCTTTTTGGTCATTGCTAATCTTTCAAAACTACGGGGAGCTAATGGATATAATCGAAAAAGTTAGGGTTTTTGCAAGCTCTCGAATTTCATGTCAAAGATGTGACCTTGGGAAAATCATTATAGCTATCTCTCTGAGCATCAGATTGGAATTATGTAAAAAGTGGCCGAAAGTACATGGAATTTAGTTTTATTTGTATCAATTTCAGAGATGAAGGAGGAAATAGTGACACGTGGCACGCTGTACAAGTTCGCTCTACTGAACCAGTCCATAATTAGGTTATTGTGGGCGATTGGGAATAACTTTGTCTTGAAGAATCCAAATCAGGTCATACCTGTGGAATTGGAAAGAAGACTTAGAGGTCTATTACAGGACTGAAATTTAAATCTCGGGGATATGAAATTACCAAGATATATTAGTTTTAATATCGAACTCCTCAAAAGCAAGAAAAAGGTGTGTATTTGTTTTCAAATTGCATAAGTCTTGTTTCAAAAATCAGTTTTAAGTGATTCCATGGGAATATTGAAGCATAGATATAAGTATTGGGTTCTAAAATTCCCCATAAAAGAATTCAGCACCCATTAATCCCTCAGAAGGCTCTACTATGACTCATGAAGAGGAAGAAGTGCAACATGATATATAAAAATTACAAGAGCAAGTGCACCAAATTTCGGTCTCACAAAGAGAAACAAAAAATGAAATGAAAGTTTTGAGTAAATTCATGGAAGCCAAGATGGATGGTTTGAAGAAAGGCGTGGAAGCTAAGATGGATGGCATGGAGGTTAACATGGAAGATGTTAGCACTAAAAAGGTTAATGGTGTAATCACCATTGTTTATTATTCTCAAATTTTATCGTGTCTTAGTCCATGTCTAAAGTTTGAGTCCTTTTCAATAAAATTTAAAAAAGAGTCCCAACATCAAGGTAATTTTAAGTGAATAGGTGTCATAGTGTTCTAAAGTCCTAAAATAATTTAAAATCTCTATTTTGGCTTATTTTTAGTGTTGAAAGTTAGTTAATTTTTGGGTAATAAAATTGAAGTCATCTAGTCTGGAATAATAGCTACCATTCTTGCAAATTCATTGTCAAAAAAGTAAAAACAGTAAAGGGTAGCTATTTCTTAGAAATGGAAGTCATATATTCCACATAGTGAAAAGTGCAGTGATTTCAGTAAGATTTTGGTTATCTCAGAAAAGAGGCTATGGGTAAACAGGTAATCAGTTTTTGAAGCAAGAAAATTAAGGCTTCGTGGATGTTGTAGACCATTTGCATATCCTTTTTCAATTTTTATTTTTAATATCAAAAATAAAAATAAAAATATAGAAACGCATATGCTATAGTATAAGGTTGTTATACTATATCATGAAAAAGAAGTATTTTCGCAAGTTCAATGCAATTTTAAAAGCTTGATATAACTAAGTTGAAAGTGTGATCTGATTTCAAGCGCAAAGTTCGAGCAACTTCCCGAGAGGAAGTAGCGATCGCCGAGGAACCTTGTCGAGTGATCAATTGCGAGGGTATGAAGTGCTCGTACATTATACAATTCGGCACCCCCGTATTTGACTGGTCAGATCGCGGGTGAGCCGTGATCGACGACTGTGAATCACTGCGGGGGGTGTCGGTCGAAGTTCACCGCCGTACTCCAGGACCCCCTGTAGTGATGTCCTCGGGTGAGGTGGACGACAGCTGTCCTAACGGTTTTTTCACGTCATGTTGGCATTTATTATGGATTTTCTTAGCTGTTAAAAGGGTTCTTTTATCACGTTTTCATATATTCGTGATTGTTTTTACCTGTGAACCGTGTTCTTGCCACCTTTGCATTGTCTGCTATCCCACGAGTTGTTTCTATCCCCTGTCAGCCATGGCAAAATGAGTCTCCCTATCTGGTATTTCAAACCTCAGATCCTTCCTGGACAGCGAAAAAGACGTCCACAACACCTTGTCCTCTGTCAATCATCCCTTATTGTGTCACCAAGTGACCCTCAATGCTGAGAAATCGCCAGTGTTTTCCGCCATGAGGACTTCCGGTGTCTTGTCAGCCTATATCCCAAAAGCCCACTTTTTCCCGAATTCATATCATGGCTGGTCTCTTCAATGTACCCTGGTAAGTGTTTCATCATGAATTCGCTGGGAGAAAACGTTCTCTATGTGTCAACGCAACTAATTCGACAAGCATTGTGCTTTCCTGAAAGTGAGTCACCATTGCAGTTTTCCGAAGATTCATTGGCTCGTTCTTTTGAAGACCTTTCAAATGAAGAGTTTAGTCTGTGTATGTCATACTTGAGACCAAATTCAGAGAAAGCTCAGTTTGAAGGAGAACAATTTAGTTTGGAAGCATTCAATGCTGAGTATAGATTAGTTTTAAGTTGAATTGCGGAGATTTTGGGAAAAGACAATGACCAAACAGTAGATAAATCAGCTTTGGGAATGTACATACTCATGCTGAAGCCAGGGGTCATTCTGGACATTCCGTCTTTCTGGCAGGAGATTGTGAATTCTCAATTGATGGCCTTTCCACTTACAGGTTTCTTCAGATTCCCATCATTGCTTGTATATTTATTTTTATATCAGAATGTCGAAGAATTTATGAGTTTGGGATTGAATATAGTTTATGTCAATAGGCAAAATCAATCTGTGTTATTTTGGACTGATATGACCAGAAAAGAAGGAAATGAAGCAGGGCTATTTGAGTTTGCTAGTCATTATATGTCTATTGCATATAAAATTTTGAATGGAGTTCCTCCTCCATGTTTTTTGCCAAAAGCCCGGGAGTTCTTACAACTAGGACCAATTTGCATATTTGGAGACTGGTTTGTGTTCGAAGAATATTCAGAGATAAGGTTGTATGGAGCTAGCATCGAACCCTATAGGCTCCCAACTTTTGTACCCATGCGGCTTTTCGCCTTGGAATTCATAAGACAGAGCCTTAATGTGGATCAGGTACACTTTCTTCCCAAGAAGAAAGGCTTTATGTTTAAATTGCCTATGAGTGTGGGACCTTTCGTGGTCAATACGACGTAAGATTTTGATGAAGTTTCTAAAATATTGGAAGAAACACAGTTGCTACTAGGTGAGAAGTGGTCTTATGATCCGCATGGAGTAATTTCTCAGAGAAGAATTGAAAATGGATATGCTGCGTTTTCTCATGTAAGTAGACCTGATTAGGAGAAGCTAGCCAACCCAGGCGAAATGAACACATCAAAAATGAGCATTCAAATGCCTCTTATTACTGAAAAGGCAAACAAAAGAGGTAGGGAAGATGTTGTTGAAGTAGATGATGAAGAGCCCAGGGAAGAAAAGAGGACCAAATTGGTTGAGGATCATTCTTCCAACTTGCCTAGTTTTACCTTTCATATCAATGAAGAACAAAATGTCCCTTCTTCTCCTAGAGGACATGCACTTTATCCAGAGAAGACACCTTCAGTCAAGCAGATATTTACACAGATTGAGGAGAAGAATCAGAGGATAAAAGCTACTATAGAAGCTCAGGCAGAGCATCACGTAGCTGCTGATCAGACCAGGTTATTGACTGTAATGGACCTCGAAAAGGATCAATTTAGGATGGCTCTGACACATCCAACCGGAATGTCCCTTGGATATTCGAGCAGTTTTAATGAGGTAAACATAGTTATGGATGTTAAAAAGATTCCATTGTGGGATAAAATGAATCTGCATATGCAGACTGGGTAGTTAATTGTTAATGATTTAACCAAGACTAATGCCACAACAATTAAGGCTAAGAACATGCTTGTGAAAGTTATTAAACAGATCAAGATGGAGAAGGCTAATTCAAGGGCCTTGTCGACTCAAAATGAAGAATTGAAGAAGATCATTATGAAAATAGGTGTAGATCCCAATGATAAAGTTGCAGTTCAAAAGCTCATGAAAAGTGCAGAAATAGAAATATCCTCATTGAGGAAAAAGTTAAAATTACCAGCTACAGAGCATTCAATGGCTGCTGAAGTAGCAGAAGTAGAGAAAGACGAAGAGGAGCTGCGTCAACAATTGTTGAAGAAGGATGAAAAATTGACTAAAGTAAAACATACTGCTATTTCATTATAGAACCATATTGAAAATCACACTTGTACTTTTGTTTTGCCTACAGGAGATGCTGATTCTGATCCTCAAGCACAGGTTGTTCAGCTCAACACCGAATTAAAGTTAGCAGAACGAGATCGTAAGCAGGCTAAATCAGAGCTAGAAATAGCTACCAAGATCATGCGAGCATGGGAAGATAAAGCGAATGAGAACAAGCAGAAATTACAAAAGGTTGAGGAGGAAATTAAAGATCTCAAGGAAAAGTTAAAAGGTAATATCTCACTTTTAAGAGCTAAATATATCATCTGGGGCGAAATAATCTCTAAAATGAAATCCAATTTGGATTCCTTAAATATAATTGCCAAGGAAAAACGCCTCATTTCAGAGCATGAAGAAGAGATATTGTCTGAAAAGCAAACGGTCATGAAAAGAGCAAATTGGGCTAAAAAGTTTATAGATTTTATCAATTCCAAATCAGATGAAGAGTTAGAAGATATGGAAATATAAGACAAATATTTTTATGCCGAAGAAGTAAATAAGATGATAATTAAGAATAATCTTCGACAAGTAGCAGAGAAAAGGTTACTGGGAATAAAAGAGGAGGTAAAGAAGTTTTATATAACATTTGATAAATTGATCAGGACCGGTTTACCTTCATGTTGGACAGAAAAGGGAAATATTTTGATGTGGAAGTTTTATGAAGATGCACTAACACTGGCAAAAATTAGGGCAGATAGCAGGCACGAAAAGACACAAGTTTTAAAGGGAGAAACAATGTTTAACTTTTTGCAGAGGCATTTCAACTTGCTATGGATGGTAAAAACACTCTTCACAGAAAGACTTACTCACAGTCAAGCTGTTGCATTTAGATTAGAATATCTTAGTTACAAGAATGCTTCTACAACTCAAGGTGAACTTTGGAAAAAGTGCAAAACTTTTTCCGTGGATACAACAAAAGAGATCCCAATGGCTCAATCAAAAGCAGCCGTTGAATCAACAATAGCTTCAGGACCAGATGTTCTCATAGATTAGGAGTTTTAAAATTCTCATTTTATTTTTCAAAATTATGTAAATGTAATAGGACTTTCTGAGGCATGTGCCTCCATAACAGTTAGTGGTTTAAGCAGTTAGAATTAGTTAGAGCAGTCAGAATCAGTTTCATTACTGGAAACTGTCTTGTGATACTGTATTAAAGGAGAGTTTCAAGAAATATGAAGGTTCTGAGTTTTGAACCTTGAAGCTAAATTTTGTACTGAAGAATATTGAATCAATGAAAAAGTTTTGCAAGTTTCCTTCATTCCATCTATGCTGAATAGTTTCTCAGTTTTCATTATGTTTTCCATGTCTGTGAATAAAATAGAGTAATTTGAGCTGCGGGTCTCTGGATACATGTGTATTTAAGAGTTAAATAAACCTTAATGGGTGCTCCTCTATTTTAACGTTGTTATTACTCATTTCTTCAGGATTTTTACACTGATAGATTCTGTTTCAAGCAGCATATCAAATTGAAATCCTTTCTTTCTTGTTTCTTCCATCCATTCATTTCAGCATAAGAAGAATATGGCATTGTAGAATATTGTATGGGTTTAATATTTAAAGATTATATAATTAATGTTTGAAGGTTTATATAACAGAGACAAATATACTTTTTGTGACATAATCCTTAATGTCTTGAGCACGGATTCCTTTACACAACAAGGAATTGTTTCTCAAGGAACAACATTAATTGGCGCTGTTGCCGGGGACGAAGATTCAAAGAGTTTCCCTAGGTTTTTGTTTTACATTTCCTCTGGTTGTTCAGAGAGGAGGAGATAGTAAGCTGTGTTTGTTTGCAAATAGCTCTGGCTCCCAAGAAACCTCATACGAGGTCGGATTCCTCTCAGCAAACAGTTCCTATTTTGTCTGATCCTGAGAATCTTGTTTCAAAGAAGGGCCAGAAACCAAAAATATTTGATACACCAAAAACTACACTGCTCGCACCAGGCAGCAGTTCACACACTTTCATATCCAAGAAATCTTCCAAGAAACTCACTTTCTCAGAAGAAGAGTCGTCACCATCACCCGTTCGTTTTCAGGAACCCACATTAGAAGAGCAATCTTTGGAGTTTGTGTCTTTTCCTTTTATAGAAACTCAGCCCCATATAGTTTCCAACTCTTCTACAGTCGTTCATACTCCAACTCCTATATCAGTTGCTCCACCTCATTCATCCTCTCCTACAACTGGTATTCATTTTACCCCCGCTCAAGGAGTAGTTAACCCGGGTGTAAACATGGCAGTCCCTGCAGCCCCTGCTTTCTTGATGAATAGATATGCACCATTAAATCTACCTCAACCACTGCATGATATGCCTCAGGAGTATCTCAAGTTACTCCCTAGATTTACTGGTGAAGATGAAATAACTACAGAATAGCACTTGCCCCTGTTTTGCACATTTGCCGAGAATTTAAATGTTGAACATTTGGACGTTGTAATGAGACTTTTTGTTTAGTCTCTAAGTGGAGAGGCAAGGAAATGGTTTAAAGGATTGCCTAATGGTACCATAAATGATTGGGATGCCCTAGAAACGTGTTTCACTGAGAGATGAGGTGAAAAAAGGGACCATGGCTATTCTTTGACAGAATTCAACGCAATAAAGAAGAAATCTAATGAAAGCATGAAAGATTTTGTGAAGAGATTTAATAAATTGTATAATAGTTTTCCTGTTGAAATGAAACCCCCTCCTATTGGAGCAAGAGTTGTTTTTTCTAGTGCATTTGAACCAGAATTCAGTTTCACATTGAGGGAAAGGAGGTCTCCTACCTTGGAGCAGATTCAAACTGATGCTCTGGAGATTGAGGCTAATATGTCTGCTGCTGGTAAAGTTCAAGATAAAGGAAAAGCTAAAGAAGAAGCCTCAGTTCAAGAACAAAGAATTTATGATATGACTAAGGTCATAAAAAATCTGTCTAATAAATTGTTGAAATTGGAAATAGATAGTAAGCCTGCAAGACAGAATAGAGGTGTTTTTAATCCCCAATTTAAAAAACAACCTTTGCAAATTCTACAAAGAGAGAAGAAAGATCAAGATCAGGTACAAGCGCCTTTGTATATATAGGCATCTCCATCCCATACAATAGATGATGATGATGGAGAGGATGATGCTCGAATTTCTGCTGTGTACATGGAAGATGATGAGACAGAAGAAGAAGTTGAGGAAGAAGGAGTGGAAGAAAGTGATCTTTCATTTGATCAAGAAGAAATGGATGATTACTGCAGATAGTTTACAGAATTCATGCAATCTGAGTTACATAAAAAGTATGATTTGAGGTCAAAGAAGAGGCTAAGAACTCAAGAGAATGAAGAAAAAGAATCGGAATCAGTGCCTACTCCAGTGGCGACTCCATTACAGAAAGACCAGACTCAGAAATTAGATAAGGGGAAAAAGCCCATGAATGAAGAAAGAGGGAAGGAAAAGTAGCAAGTCGAAGCTTCTCAAACAAAGGTTAGAGATTCTAATATTTTGGAGAAAGTGGTCACTATTTCTAATCAAAATACAAGTTCCAAGAAAGATCAAGAAGAGCCTGAAAAGTTGACAAAATCAAATCAAACTTTCAATTTGGAAAAAGAATTGGAAAAAGTGAAAATTCAAGTTCCTCTTCTTGAATTAATGAAAACACCTGGTTATAAGAAGGAGATTGCTGAATTTATCAATCTATCTCATTCATATGAAGTGGGTGATATAGTTAATTTGCAAGAAGAAAAACCAGTGGTTACATTTGGGCCTCATGTTGAAGAGGTAGATTCATCTGTCCCTCCTTTCTATATTTCACTTATGTTACACGACTTTTTTCTGCATAATTATATGATAGATTCTGGCGCATCCCACAATCTGATGCCACTGTGTGTGATGAAAGAGTTGAATCTGCAAATCATTAAGCCATACCGAGATATTTATTCTTTTGATTCAAAGAGAGTGAAGTGTGTGGGTCTTATTAAGGACATGGTTGTGTCATTGGCTCAAATCCCAGCCAAGAGCATTATGATGGATGTGGTAGTAGCCGACATTCCAGCTAGATTTGGTGTGTTACTATCAAGATCTTGGGGGACAAAGCTAGGAGGTGTTTTGAAGCTAGATTTCACATACGCTATCATTCCTGTTTTCAACGAGGAAGAAAGAAGGCTGCATAGAGAAACTAGGTTTCAAAAAACTGCTACCAAGAAATATGCAGGTAATTCACCTATCTATGGCCAAGAGAAGGATGATCTCTCTTGCTTCATGTTTCATGAAGATGCAGAGTTTGCTGAAGAATCACAAGGACAGCCCCCTTCAACAATTGTACATAAGGAGCTGCATTCAAACAAGTTATGGAAGTGTTATTTTGATGGTGCGTTTTCTAAAGAAGGCATTAGAGTTGGCTTCATTTTTATCTCTCCGAAAGGTAACCTTGTGCCTTTTTCTTTTAAGTTGGAATTTGAGTCCACTAATAATGTAGCAGAATACGAAGCATTAATCATTAGTCTGCAGACAGCTAAGCAAATGGGAATTCAGTATATGACTGTGTTTGGGGATTCTGCATTAATTATAAGACAAATTAATAATTTGTGTCAAAATAAACATCCCAGGTTAAGGGCATATTGGAATGAAGTCTGGGATCTAATTGAAAATTACTTTGAAGCTTTCAACCTACATTTTTTTCCAAGGGAAGAGAATAGAATGGCCGATTCTTTAGCTATTGCAGCCATTACATTCAAGCCTCCGATTAATCCGAAAATCAGATATGAGATCGAGATGAGACATAGACCTTCAATTCCTGACAATGTCAAACATTGGCAGGTCTTTGAGGATGATGAACAGATTAAGAAATTTTTGTTGATGACTGAAGATTTTGAAGATCATCAGATGGATTTGGAGACTGGTGAAGATGAGTCGGCTGGTAAGACTCTAGAAAAGAAGATTGCTGGTCAGGATATTATTCAGTTGAAAGACAATGTTTTGCCAAGAGGCTTGGTGCCTCTCGAAAGAATGTTTGATGCAAATGACGTGGCCGTGAATCAGAAGAAAGAAAACCAAGATGAGAATGTGGAAGATTGTAATTTAGGAACTCAACAGGAGCCTAAAATGATCAAGCTGTTCAAAGGAGTCCCGAAGGACTATAAAGAGAGGTACATAGATCTATTTAAACAGTTCAAAGATATATTTTGTTGGTCCTATAATGATTTGAAGATGTATGACAAGAGTATTATACAACATAAAATCCCACTGAAAGATGGAGTCAAACCGCATAAAAAAAATCTCAGACAAATCATTCCATTATTGTTGGCTCCGATTGAAAAGGAGGTAAAGAAATTGCTGCAAGCCAAAATAATTGTTCCTCTCAGATATTCAGATTGGGTTTCCAATCTTGTACCAGTCAGAAAGAAAAATGGAGAAATAAGGCTGTGTGTGGATTTCAGGAACTTGAATAGGGCTTCGTTGAAGGATAACTATCCTTTGCCGAAGATGGATTTTGTCTTGCAGAAAGTGACTGGATCATACAGGTTATCAATGGTAGATGGTTTTTCAGGATATAACCAAGTTGCTGTGGAGAAGGAAGATCAGAAGAAGATTGCTTTCATTACACCCTGGGGAACATTCATGTATGCCAGGATGCCTTTTGGCCTAATGAATGTAGGGGCTACATTCCAAAGAGCAATGGATATTGCATTTGTAGGAGATAATTTTGTAGTTGTTTATCTGGACGATGTCACAATTTTTTCACATTCTGATGAAGAACATTTACAGCATTTGCAGAAAGCCTTCTTGAAGTGTAGGAAATATGGTTTTTCGTTGAATCCTAAAAAATATTTGTTCGCTCTGGAGGAGGGTAAACTGCTGGGACATATTGTTTATAAACAAGGGGTGAAGATTGATCCAGTGAGAGTCGAAGAAATACAGTCAATTCCATTGCCCCGAAGTAAGAAAGATATTCATATATTCCTTGGGAAAATTAATTTTCTGAGAAGATTTGTTCCTAATTACGCTGAGATTGTCAAGAAGATAACGGACATGTTGAAAAAGGATGCAGAGGTGAAGTGGGACAAATAAGCGAGAGAGTCTTTTCAAAGAATTAAAGAAGCCTTGAAGGAAGCACCTATTTTAATAAGTCCAGATTATCTGAAGTCATTTCAAATTTTTTCATTTCTGTCCTCCTCAACCATTGCTGCTATGTTATTACAGAGAAATGAAGAAAAATGTGAACAACCTGTAGCACATTTCAGTAAGGTGCTCCGAGATGCAGAATTGAAGTATAATATTTTGGAGAAACAAGTATATGCTCTAGTGAAAGCATTAAAAGCATTCAAAACTTATGTTCTTCATTCCCAAATTGTAGCATATGTTCCTAATTCTGCTGTAAAGGATGTACTAGTACAGGGCGATGTAGAAGGAAAAAGGGGAAAATGGATTGCTAAAATCCAATAATACGACCTGGATGTTAAACCAACCAAATTGGTCAAAGGATTGGGATTGGCCAAATTATTAACAGAGTCAAATTTCCAAGCGCTGGGAATTAATTTGTTGGCTCCTGTAGGGGAAGTTAATGGAGAAACAGAGCATAATCAGCCAAAGCCAGCAATTAAATATAAATTTCTCTATTCAGGTTGGTACAAGGACATTGTTCATTATTTATGCTTTCTTTCTTGTCCTCCTTCCATAGATAGAACTAAATACAGAGCTTTAAAGATTAAGGCTCAAACTTATGTCATAATCGAAGCAAAGCTATATTGGAAAGATCCTGCTGGTGTATTATTGTTGTGTTTGACAGAGGAAGAAGTTCCAGATGTAATCAGGGAATATAATGAATGCTTGTGTGGAGGTCACTACAGTTGGAAGGTAACTACTCATAAAATTTTCAAATCAGGTTTCTACTGGCCATCTGTGTTTGCTGATGTTTATAAAGCATTCAGAAGTTGTCAAAAATGTCAAGTGTTTGCAGAAAAGAAAAAGTTAGCTCCTTTACCTCTTCTCCCTGGTTTTATTGAGGAACCTTTCAGACAATGGGGATTAGATTTCATTGGAGAAATCAATCCACCATCCAGTGGGAAATTTAAGTGGATTCTTACTACTACAGATTATTTTACAAAGTGGGTGGAGGCAATCCCCACCAAGAAGGCAAATGATTTGGTTGTTATGAAGTTTCTAGAAGAAAATATCTTTAGCAGATTTGGATGTCCAGTAAAGATTTTGAGAGATAATGCACAAGTCTTTAACTCAATAAGGTTTATTAATTTCTGTCAGACTTACAATGTGATATTGTCCCATTCTACAGCTTATCATCCACAGGGGAATGGATTGGTAGAATCTTCTAACAAAACATTGGTAAGAATTCTGAAGAAGACAATAAATGAAAACCAAAAGAATTGGGATTCAAAGCTAGTATTTGTGCTATGGGCAACAAGGATGACCACTAGAAGATCCATTGGTAAGTCACCTTACGAATTAGTATATGGTATTCAGGCATTATTTCCCACCCAGTTGGTGAAACCTGTGATTTCCTTCCTTCAAGATGCTCAAGCAGAACCAAATGCCATGATTAGAAGAATGAATAATGTAATGGAGCTAAATGAAAACAGAGATAAAGTTCGGGAGAATTTGCTGACCTACCAGCAGAAAATGAAGACAATATTTGACAGGAAAGCAAAAGAGATCATGTTCCAAAAGGGAGACCTGGTATTGAGGTGGGATACTCGAAGGGAAGACAAAGGGAAACATGACAAATTTGATCCTTTTTGGTATGGTCCATTCAAAATCAATGAAGTCAGGTTGAATAACACCTTCACGCTGGAAAATCTTGAAGGAGAAGTACTAGATATGCCTGTGAATGGGAAATATCTAAAGCATTATTTCCAGCACTGAAGAAATGTTTCACCATCATTGTATATATCCGGTGTGATCTTTGTATATTTTCATCAAGAAATATGTGACTCCATGCCCGAAGTGAAGGCACTGATCTGCAGGTTCTTAGTGTTTCGTGGCAAAAACACTATCCCCAGGTGGAGCCAGATGTTGTAGATCATTTGCATATCCTTTTTCAATTTTTATTTTTAATATCAAAAAAAAAAAAAAGTATAGAAACGCATATGCTATAGTATAAGGTTGTTATACTATATCATGAAAAAGAAGTATTTTCGCAAGTTCAATGCAATTTTAAAAGCTTGATGTAACTAAGTTGAAAGTATGATCTGATTTCAAGCGTAAAGTTCGAGCAACTTCTCAAGTGGAAGTAGCGATCGCTGAGGAACCTTGTCGAGTGATCAATTGTGGGGGTATGAAGTGCTCGTGCATTATACAATTCGGCACCCCCGCAGTTGACTGGTCAGATCGCGGGTGAGCCGTGATCGACGAATGTGAATCACTGCGGGGGGTGTCGGTCGAAGTTCACCGTTGTACTCCAGGACCCCTTGCGGTGATGTCATCAGGTGAGGTGGACGACAGCTGTCCTAACGGTTTTTTCACGTCATGTTGGCATTTATTACAGATTTTCCTAGCTGTTAAAAGGGTTCTTTTATCCCGTTTTCATCTATTCGTGATTGTTTTTACCTTTGAACCGTGTTCTTGCCACCTTTGGATTGTCTGCTATCCCACGAGTTGTTTCTATCCCCTGTCAGCCATGGCAAAGCGAGTCTCCCTATCTGGTATTTCAAACCTCAGTTCCTTCCTGGACAATGAAAAAGATGTACATGACACCTTTTCCTCTGTCAATCATCCCTTATTGTGTCACCAAGTGACCCTCAATGCTGAGAAATCCCCAGTGTTTTCCGCCATGAGGACTTCCGGTGTCTTGTCAGCCTGTATCCCAAAAGCCCACTTTTTTCCCAAATTTATATCATGGCTGGTATCTTCAATGTACCCTGGTAAGTGTTTCATCATGAAATCACTGGGAGAACACGTTCTCCAAGTGTCGATGCAACTGATTCGACAAGCATTGTGCTTTCCCGAAAGTGAGTCACCATTGCAGTTTTCTGAAGATTCATTGGCTCGTTCTTTTGAAGACCTTTCAGATGAAGATTTTAGTCTGTGTATGTCATACTTGAGACCAAATTCATAGAAAGCTCAGTTTGAAGGAGACAAATTTATTTTGGAAGCATTCAATGCTGAGTATAGACCAGTTTTAAGTTGCATTGCAGAGATTTTGGGCAAAGACAATGACCAAACAGTAGATAAATCAGCTTTGGGAATGTACGTACTCATGCTAAAGCCAGGGGTTATTCTGGACATTCCGTCTTTCTAGCAGGAGATTGTGAATTCTCAATTGATGGCCTTTCCACTTACAGGTTTCTTCAGATTCCCATCATTGCTTTTCTGTTTATTTTTATATCAGAATGTCGAAGAATTTATGAGTTTGGGATTGAATATAGTTGATGTCAATAGGAAAAAGCAATCTGTGTTATTTTGGACTGATATGACCAGAAAAGAAGGAAATGAAGCGGGGTTATTTGAGTTTGCTAGTCATTATGTCTATTTCCTATAAAATTTTGAATGGAGTTCCTCCTCCATGTTTTTTGCCAAAAGCCCGGGAGTTCTTACAACTAGGACCAATTTGCATATTTGGAGACTGGTTTGTGTTCGAAGAATATTCAGAGATAAGGTTGTATGGAGCTAGCATCGAACCCTATAGGCTCCCAACTTTTGTACCCATGCGGCTTTTCGCCTTGGAATTCATAAGACAGAGCCTTAATGTGGATTAGGTACACTTTCTTCCCAAGAAGAAAGGATTTATGTTTAAATTTCCTATGAGTGTGGGACCTTTCGTGGTCAATACGAGGCAAGCTTTTGATGAAGTTTCTAAAATATTGGAAGAAACGCAATTGCTACTAGGTGAGAAGTGGTCTTATGATCCACATGGAGTAATTTCTCAGAGAAGAATTGAAAATGGATATGCTGCATTTTCTCATGTAAGCAGATCTGATTAGGAGAAGCTAGCCAACCCAGGCGAAATGAACACATCAAAAATGAGCATTCAAACGCCTCTTATTACTGAAAAGGCAAAAAAAATAGGTAGGGAAGATGTTGTTGAAGTAGATGATGAAGAGCCCAGGGAAGAAAAGAGGACCAAATTGGCTGAGGATCATTCTTCCAACTCGCCTGGTTTTACCTTTCATATCAATGAAGAACAAAATGTCCCTTCTTCTCCTAGAGGACATGCACTTTATCCAGAGAAGACGCCTTCAGTCAAGCAGATATTTACACAGATTGAGGAGAAGAATCAGAGGATAAAAGCTACTGTAGAAGCTCAGGCAGAGCATCACGTAGCTGCTGATCAGACCAGGTTATTGACTATAATGGACCTCGAAAAGGATCAATTTAGGATGGCTCTGACACATCCAACCGGAATGTCCCTTGGATCTTCGAGCAGTTTTAATGAGGTAAACATAGTTATGGATGTTAAAAATATTCCATTGTGGGATAAAATGAATCTTCATATGTAGACTGGGCAGTTAATTGTTAATGATTTAACCAAGACTAATGCCACAACAATTAAGGCTGAGAACATGCTTGCGAAATTTATTAAACAGATCAAGATGGAGAAGGCTAATTCAAGGGCTTTGTCGACTCAAAATGAAGAATTGAAGAAGATCATTATGAAAATAGGTGTAGATCCCAATTATAAAGCTGTAGCTCAAAAGCTCATGAAAAGTGCAGAAATAAAAATATCCTCATTGAGGAAAAAGTTAAAATTACCAGCTACAGAGCATTCAATGGCTGCTGAAGTAGCAGAAGTAGAGAAAGAAAAAGAGGAGCTGCGTCAACAATTGTTGCAGAAGGATGAAGAATTGACTAAAGTAAAACATACTGCTATTTCATTACAGAACCATATTGAAAATCACACTTGTACTTTTGTTTTGCCTACAGGAGATGCTGATTCTGATCCTCAAGCATAGGTTGTTCAGCTCAGCACCGAATTAAAGTTAGCAGAACGAGATCGTAAGCAAGCTCAATCAGAGCTAGAAATAGCTATCAAGATCATGCGAGCATGGGAAGATCAAGCGAATGAGAACAAGCAGAAATTACAAAAGGCTGAGGAGGAAATTAAAGATCTCAAGGAAAAGTTAGAAGGTAATATCTCACTTTTAAGAGCTAAAGATATCATTTGGGGCGAAATAATCTCTGAAATGAAATCCAATTGGGATTCCCTAAATATAATTGCTAAGGAAAAACGCCTCATTTCAAAGCATGAAGAAGAGATATTGTCTGAAAAGCAAACGGTCATGAAAAGAGAAAATTGGGCTAAAATTTTTATAGATTTTATCAATTCCAAATCAGATGAAGAGTTAGAAGATATGGAAATACAAGATAGATATTTTTATGCCGAAGAAGTCAATAAGATGATAATTAAGAATAATCTTCGACAAGTAGCAGAGAAAAGGTTACTGGGAATAAAAGAGGAGGTAAAGAAGTTTGATATAACATTTGATAAATTGATCAGGACCAGTTTACCATCATGCTGGACAGAAAAGGGAAATATTTTGACGTGGAAGTTTTATGAAGATGCACTAACACTGACAAAAAGCAGGGCAGATAGCAGGCATGAAAAGACACAAGTTTTAAAGGGAGAAACAATGTTTAACTTTTTGCAGAGGCATTTCAACTTGCTATGGATGGTAAAAACACTCTTCACAGAAAGACTTACTCACAGTCAAGCTGTTGCATTTAGATTGGAATATCTTAGTTACAAGAATGCTTCTACAACTCAAGGTGAACTTTGGAAAAAGTGCAAAACTTTTTCCGTGGATACAGCAAAAGAGATCCTAATTGCTCAATCAAAAGCAGCCGTTGAATCAACAATAACTTCAGAACTAGATGTTCTCATAGATTATGAGTTTTAAAATTCTCATTTTATTTTTCAAAATTATGTAAATGTAATAGGACTTTTCGAGGCATGTGCCTCCATAACAGTTAGTGGTTTAAGCAGTTAGAATTAATTGGAGCAGTTAGAATCAGTTTCATTACTGGAAACTATCTTGTGATACTGTATTAAAGGAGAATTTCAAGAAAGATGAAGGTTCCGAGTTTTGAACCTTGAAGCTAAATTTTGTACTGAAGAATATTGAATCAATGAAAAAGTTTTGCAAGTTTCCTTCATTCCATCTATGTTGAATAGTTTCTCATTTTTCATTATGTTTTCCATGTCTGTGAATAAAATAGAGTAATTTGAGCTGCAGGTCTCTGGATACATGTGTATTTAAGAGTTAAATAAACCTTAATGGGCGCTCCTCTATTTTAACGTTGTTATTACTCATTTCTTCAGGATTTTTACACTGATAGATTATGTTTCAAGCAGCATATCAAATTGAAATCCTTTCTTTCTTGTTTCTTCCATCCATTCATTTCAGCATAAGGAGAATATGGCATTGCAGAATATTGTATGGGTTTAATATTTGAAGATTATATAATTAATGTTTGAAGGTTTATATAACAGAGACAAATATACTTTTTGTGACATAATCCTTAATGTCTTGAGCACGGATTCCTTTACACAGCAAGGAATTGTTTCTCAAGGAACAACAGTGGCAACCATATTTATTTAAAATCAAATCATAGCCAGAAGAACATAGCTTAACCAGCAAAGCGGGAGACCCTGCTTGTCAAGAGCATCAAATGAATCTATCTTCCTTTTAATTCAGTTGAAAGAGAAGAGTGTCACTGATTAAGTGTGATGGTGAGCGAAATCCATACTGCCCTCATTCATTCCATCTACCCTCTTCTTACCTTTCATTTTCCCAAATTATGACAATCCCATGCTCTGAATCCCATTCAAACCCCCAAAACCCGAACAAACGTGTGATACAAACCATAAAAATTACTGATATATATATATATATTACGTATCATATATATAACAAAAAGCTGCTAAAACCTTTGGTAGGACCCCATACCTTCATCGCGTATCGACCATCAAAAATCATAACAATTAACTACTATATTCTTAATACTAAACTTATAAATCGCCGATGCGATATGAAGTGGGATCCATTCCTCACCACGCTTCCCTTCCATTTGATTTTCCTTTGAAAAAACATTAAAGTTACCCTTTTTTTCATCTTTTCACTTTACCCTTTTATCTTTACTGTTTCATCACTTTTCATTCCCTGATCACGATCAAAGTGGGGCCCTCATCGCATTTCGCATATTATATGTGTTTTGAACTGGAACTAAAATTTTAAAAATGCGATTGCAAATTTTCAATTGCGAATACATGGCATATTATTTGTTTTACCTTTGTGAGCGCTCAAAACATATTTATTTTAATTGCAATGCAGTAGATCGGCCCCACCTCAGTAGCTCTGCCCCCATTGCATAGTCGTTGCAATACATACATATGTCATTTAAACTTCATAACACTTACTGCTTAAAACCTTTCGCCGATTCATAACACTTTTCCAATTTCCAGTGGGTCCCTCTTCCCTGCACTTCGCAAAGTTTAGGTGTTAACCCCACAACTTATAACTAAAATATAAATGTTGCGATGTGCTCCTGTGATTCGGTCCCACTTCTTCCCTGCCACATCATTTCACCTCCTCCCCCATGCATCACACTTCATATTTTTTAAAGTTTACAACCTCTGCACTTATAAAAAAACTTTAAGGTTGTGATTTGCGATATGGTTGGTCCCACCTGTGTGCCACGTCATCCCACCTCTAATCAACCCCCTCACTTACCATTCATTCTACTCCATGTCTCCTCTATTAGTTAAAATTTTTCAAAGGGTTTCTTTGTAATTTATCATAAAATGAATCTCCTCCATTATATCCAAAAGTTTCGGGTTTTCTGCCATTATAAAGGGTTTTCAACCAAAAAATGGAAAGGAACAGTGGAACAACGACATAGTTTCTCTCAAACAATTTTCTACCACTAATCTCAGTATCAGCACGTTTTTCACCAGGCACCGGGCAACATTCAAGGAACAAATACACACCACTTTCAATATTGTTTTGCACATATTAATAGGAGACAACCACATGTCATTCCCACTATTTTTACGCTTTTTTTTGAAGATTGGTTGCACTAAAACAAAAGAGTGGTATTGGAATAGACTGCCACCTTACAAAACCATTTCAGAGTGATAGACTTCATGACGCCTTTGTGATGTTTATCTTGTTTTTAATATAACACTTTGTAATTAAGACTAAGGGATAAGCCTCACCTCTTGCACGAGGTTGTAATTACTTTTGAAACAAATTTACCTTTTACTATGGAAGATGAAAGTATCATATTTGGTATATATATGCCAAACTGATATGAAGTCAAGGTTGGTCTGTGGTTATTGAATTCTGACTTATATGAACTATAGTCTTTTTATGAATGAAATGGAATAATACTACTAAGGATTTATTACCAATTTGCTGTCTATATTGTTTACTTTACTTGTGTTTCCATATCTCCTTTCTTTCAGTTCCAGTTTTCAATTCATCATAATGTTATGTGTTTTTATTAGTCTCTTAAGCATGATATGTGTTTTATCAGTTTTTGTTAGTCTCACACAGTGAGCATTCCTGATAAAATATATGTTATAATAGTGAAAGAGCATCACTCATGATAATTATTCTTCATGATATTTCAGTGAGAATCTTGTTAGATTAGAAATAGCTTTCTCTCAATGGAATATTGTCAAACTGCTACTTTTGTCAATTTATACTAAATCAGTAGATTTATGTTTCACAGACCTATTGATTCTGCTATTATCTTTTAATTTCCTCTCATCATAGACTACAAACTTGCACCTTTCTACCACATCAAGTTACAATACCCTCTTTAGTAGATCTGTGGATTTGACCGAAATATCTCTTTAGTGAATCAGAGTTTATACCATCTTCCAATCCCATAAAACAAAACATTAAAATTGCCTTAGAGTTTAAGATGTGTCTGGTCAGGCACTTGTTTAAGTCCAAGTGCTGATTCCAGCGCCAACATCTTTTGGTGCATCTACCAAGAGGTGAAGGCCTTGTAACGGAGTATTCTCCTGAGTCTATTGTTATGAATGGATGATAATCAGTTCTTGATGGTGAACAATAATTGGTGACTTAAATAAGACTAAAAATTTGTTCACCTGGCGACTCCATGAAGAGGAAGAGGGGTTTCAAGACCTCCTTCTACAAGGAGGAATCAAAGATCTCCAACTGTGACTCCAGTTGCTGACCCAGAGAAAATCATCAAAGATACTAAAGGAAAATAGAGATCAGTTGAAGCCATATCTCAGTCAGTGAACAAGGTACACAAAAAGTACGTTCCAAAGAAAAAGGTAGCTCTATCTACTTTATAATCTAAAGAGGTTTTAGTTTCAAAAAATTCTAATGAAAAATTTCAAGTTTAAGCTACTCCTCTAGAAAATAAAGCAGATATTGTTAACCTAGGCTCAGTTGAAGGTTTTTCTTACTCATCACCTAGTAAATCTGAAATAAGTATTGTTCTATTCAAAGAAGGAGAAACTGAATTTCTAATTGTTGATAAGAAAGCAAAAGAATTTGTGTTGATTGAAGGGGAATTAGAACAAGTATTGGCTATTGCACCTTTTCTTGATAGGGATATTTTGATTGAATAAGACTTCAAGAATATTTTAAATTTCCCATCATACTCATCCTGAATACCAGTCCCTTGTCACCCCTCAGTAATAATATTTTTCTTTCTCTCCAAACCTAGCTGTTGGGTCATCTTCCTCTCATCCACTTAAAGAGACTGTACCTGAAGATCTTACTTTTAATCTATCTGATTTATTTGCTACGAAAAATAAAGTTGAATTAACTCGATCCCCTCAAGAGACAACTTTAGATTATGATTCTTATACTAAAGGAGTAGTCAAGACATCCTCTATTCATATTTTTGAAAATCCACTCTTCTCATTTCCAAAGCCTGAAAAATCAGCTCAAGACCCCCAATTTGTTGCTATCCTAAATCAGAATCATAATTCACCAATTTTAATTCCTATTTCTCAAACAGCTACATGAATTGTACATCAAAAAAATATGGCCCAGTCTTCCTTAAAAGAATGCAACAAATAGTGGCTGCGAGATATGTGCCACTTGTTCTCCCTCAACACATGCATGCACTTCCCCAAGGAGATTACTTGAAATATCTTCCAAAATAAATTGGGGAGGGAGAAGGAGTTTCTTCTAAGGAACATTTAGTGGATTTCTATAGTTATGCTGACAATCAGAATATTGAACATGAAGATGTCTGGTCAAGACTCTTTATTCAGAGCTTGGATGGTGAAGCTTGAAAATGGTGTAGAAGTTTGGCTCCAAATTCAATTACAGGATTTGATGAATTAGAAGATATAATTGTGAAGCATTGGGGTGATAGGAAAGACTATGTCTATTATATTATATAATTTGGAACTCTGAAGAGAAAGGCATATGAGTCTTTAGCTAATTTTACTAAGAGGTTTAATAAGATTTATCAGAAATTTCTTGAAGAGATTAAACCCACTGAAACCACAAATATGATAAATTTTGAAAATTCTTTAGATTATGAGTTTACCTTATGGTTGAAAGCTGAAAAATCATAGACACTAACAGCTATTCAAGAGGCTGCAATTGGAGTGTAGTCTAATCTCATGGCTTCCAATAAATTAAAAATGGAGGAAGAAAAGGCAACAAAAGACAAAAAGAAGATGAAAGAAGAAAAGCCTTCTTCTTATAAATCTATTTTAGTAGAATAAAAGATCGATCAAATGTCAAATTTGATCAAGGAAATCACCTCTAAGATGTCAAAATTAGAGGTAGAAAATAAACCAACTGCTAGATCTAATCAAAATGAAGCTAATAGAAATCAGGCTCCCTTTAGGAGGCCTTTTAAGCCTCAACAAATCCTACAATGCCCAAGGAGGAATGCTGATGATCAAAATACTTAGCCCCATTTGAATAATTTTGCTGAAGAAGAACAACAAGGAAATGATGAAGAAAATGAAGAAATAAACCATGTGGGAGAAACTTCACAGTCAACATGTTTGAAATTGCTGGAATATGAAGATAGATCAAGAATTTGTTTGTTTTATGATGATATGAATGCTCAAATTTATGCACATAATGATAAAAAAAAACAATAAGTTCAAAATAGAAATTTCCCTTTGAGGTCAAAAGGTCCTGTTCAGCAGCCTCAACAAAAATCATATTAAGATAAACAAGCTACTAAATAGAAGGCTAAGGTAAATGAGGTTCCTCCAACTCAAAATTATGCCCCAATTGTTAAAATTATTGCAGAAAATAAGGAGTTAGTTCCAATTTATTTTAGTTTCAAATATGAATTGAATAAAATCAAAATTCCAGCTCCACTCCTGGAATTATTGAAAAATCCAGCATATAAAGGGTCTTTTAAGAGTCTGCTCCAGCCTCCTCTCACCCCTGATTCATTCAACCTTGAGGATAAGTATCCCACGATTTATCTTGGCTATCATGTCCAAGACCAAAATCATGATAACTCACCTCCTTTCTACCTGTCACTCAATATACATGATAAATTGCTGCATAATTGTCTATTAGATTCTGGAGCTTCCCACAACCTCATGCCAAAGAAAGTAATGGATGAATTGGGATTAGAGATCACCAAGCAATATCACGACCTTTACAACTTTGACTCCAAAAGATTCAAGTGTATAGGAGTGATTAAGGATTTGGTTGTTTCCCTTATGCAACTGCCTATGAAGAATTTAGTGATGGACATTGTGGTTCCTAACATTCCTTCTAGATTTGGGATGTTACTTTCCAGATCTTGGTCTAAAAAATTGGGAGGTACCCTTCAGATGGACATGTCATATGCTAACATCCCAGTATTTGGAGGCGAATTTAGAAGGCTGTATAGGGAAACTCAAATGGCCTACATCATTAGTGATCAGGAAAATCCATAAAACCATCCCATATATGTTGAAGAAAATGAATTAGGGTCATCAATTTTGCACCTTACTACTGATGATAATGATTTCTAGCCTAAAATAAGTGAAAAAAAACACTCTCAAGGTGCAAATGTGCAACATTAAGAAGGAGGACAGATCTGGAAATTATACTTTGATGGAGCTTCTTCAAGAGAAGGATCAGGAGCTGGTGTAGTCCTCATTTCTCCTACTCAGCAGAAGGTGATCATATCATACAAACTACAATTTTCTACCTCTAACAACATTGCTGAGTATGAAGCACTTTTGCTAGGTATGAAGGTAGCAAAATATTTGGGAGTAGAACAACTAATTGCCTTTGGTGATTCAGAGTTGGTGATTAAGTAGGTGAGAAATAAATACTAAGTAAAAAATTCCAAATTGAATAATTATAGGAATGAAGTCTGGGATTTGATTGAACATTAGTTTTTAGCATAGCATATAAATTTTGTCACTAGAGAAGAAAATAAAATTGCTGATTCACTAGTTGTTGCTGCTAGTAATTTCAAAGTTCCTCTAGATGTCAAGGCATTCTATGATGTTCAAATAAAATACAAACCTTCAATTCCTGATAACATCAAGTACTGGCAAGTATTTGAAGATGACAAGGAGATTCATAAATTTTTGGAGTGTGTACAAGGTTTTGCAGAGATACAAATTGATGATGAGCAAGAAATTGTTGAAAACCAAAATAGAAGCCCTTTTAAGAAAACTATGGCTGGGAAACACATTATAGATCTAAAAACTAGCTTTATTCCTAAGGGTTCAGTTCCTTTAGAAATATTGTTTCATAATAATGATGTTTTTCTCAAGCATGAAAGCAAGGTTGATGGAGAGAGTACAACAGAATGTAATATTGGTACATAAGATCAACCACGATTAGTCAAAGCATCCAGATTCCTTCCTTTAGAAACCAGAACAAAATATATCAAACTATTGAAGGAATTTGCTAATTTTTTGCATGGTCTTGTAGTGAGTTGAAATATTATGATAAGAGCATAATGGAGCACAAGATCCCTTTTAAAAAAGATGCAAAGCCTGTAGCACAAAAAATCAGACACATCAATCCCATGCCGCTTCCAATCATTGAGAAAGAAATAAAAAAATTATGGGAAGAAAATAGTATTCTGCCTTTTATATGTTCTAACTGGGTAACTAATATAGTCCTAGTTCGGAAAAATAATGAAGAAAAAAGGATTTTTGTTGATTTTCGCAACCTGAACCGGTGCTCCTTGAAAGATAACTACCCACTACCCAAGATGGATTATATCTTGCAGAAGGTTGTAGGATCCAAAAGACTATCAATGATTGATGGGTTTTCAGGCTATAATCAGATTTTAGTTGACAGGCAAGACAGAGAAAAGACATAATTTACCACACCTTGGGGCACATTCATGTACAACAAAATTCCATTTGGTTTGATGAACGCAGGTGCAACCTTTCAAAGGGAAATGGATATTGCCTTTGCGAGAGAAAAGGAAAGATTTGTGGTCATCTATTTGGATGACATAACAGTATATTCAAAATTTGATGAAGACCACTTGAAACATCTGAAGCAAGTTTTTGACAAATGCAGAAAGTTTGGCTTGTCCCTAAACCCCAAAAAGTTGTCTTTTGTTGTCCAAGAAGGTAAGTTATTGGGACATATTGTAGTAGAAAGTGGCATCTGTATTGATCTGGTAAGAGTAGAAGCTATTCATAATATTGGTTTGCAAGGAAATAAGAAGGAATTGCAGTCATTTTTAGGGAAAATCAATTTTCTGAGGCGTTTTGTTCCTAACTTTGCAGAGCTGATAAAACATATAAATGTTTTGCTGAAAATAGATGTAGAATTTAAGTGGTGAGATGAAGCTAAAGATTATTTTTCAGCAATTAAGTCTGCTTTGACTGAAGCATTAGTTTTGATAAGTCCTAAATTTGAAAATGATTTTCTGATTTTTTCATATGCTTTAGAAGAAAAAATTGCAGTTGTGTTACTACTTAAGAACAAGGAGGGTTTGGAGTAGCCAATTTCATTTTTCAGTCGTGCTTTAAGGGATGCTGAATTGAAGTACAACTTGACTGAAAAACAAGCATATGCACTAGTTAAGGCTTTGAATTCTTTTCAATTTTATGTGTTGCATTCAAAAATAATTTCTTTTGTGCCCGATATCACTTTTAAATATGTGTTGCTGCAGCTAGATACAGATGGAAGGAGAGGACGATGGCTGACTAAGATTCTGGAATTCGATGTTGAAATAAAACCAACTAAATTGATAAAGGGTCAGGTCTTGGCTCGCTTGATGGCTGAATATAATTGCAAAGATTTAAATCTGAATGTAGAGGTAGCTAAAGGAGAATATGGAGAAGGTAATTCTAATTATCCTGAAATATTTAATTCAGATTGGTACAAGGATATAGTTTAATTGTTAAATTTCAACTGTCCACCTAAAATGGAGAAGTCTAAAAGGAGAGCTTTTAAATTAAGAGCTATGAACTATTTCATTCTGGAAGACCAAATTTAATGGAAGGATCCTGTTGGAGTCTTGTTAAGATGTGTAGATGAAGAAAAATATCAGGAGATTATGACAGAGATACATGCAAGAGTGTGTGGAGGGAATTTATATTGGAGAGCTACTGCAAACAAAATATTAAGAGCTGGCTATTATTGGCCAACTCTTTTCTCTGATGTCTATGCCAAAGTTAGAAGCTATATCGAATGTCAGAAATTTTTTGGTAAAAAGAAATTACTACCATTACCTCTCATCCCTATTTCAGCAGATGTTCCTTTCCAGCAGTGGGGGCTAGACTTCATCGATGAAATTAATCCACCTTCATCAGGATAGCATAGATGGATTCTCACATCTACAGACTATCTCACCAAATGGATTGAAGCTATACCAACCAGAAATGCTACTGATACGGTAATTATTAAATTTCTGTTGGAAAATATTATGTCAAGATTTGGTTGTCTACAAAAATTAGTAAGTGATAATGCAATGGACTTTAATTCCACCAAGATGTACAAATTTTGTCAGAAATATGGGATTGAACTGACTCATTCCACACCTTATTACCCTCAAGGTAATGGTTTGGATGAGTCATCAATAAAAATTTTGGTAAGGATTATTAAGAAAATGTTGCCTGAAAATAAGGGGAATTGGGACACTCAACTGATACATGCTCTGTGTGCAGATAGAGTAAGTGGTAAAAAATCAATTGGAATGTCTCCATTTCAGCTTGTATATGGTATAGATGTTGTAATGCCTTTGAAATTATCTCTTCCTGTGATGAAATTCCTACAAGATGAAGTTGATCATGAAAACTCAGTCCAAAGGAGAATGCTATAGTTGATAGAGGCACACCAAATCAGAGAATCATTGCTGGAAAAAGTTCAGAAGTATTGTTGGGTATGTGTTATATTCTTTCCACGACTAGTGCCACGCACTGTATTTTGTGCCGAGCGCAGCAGGGGGCTCATAGGGGGGGCGGCTGCCCCCCCCCTGTTGAGGTCTGGGGCAGTGCCCCAGCGAAATTTTTTTTTGGTATACAGTCCCACTCATAAGCGGACCCACCCATGTTTTGTGCATGAGTTTGCACATGGTTTTTGGGTACGATGGTTTTCGGCCCCTAGTATTTTGTAGATCCAGTAAAGGGAACTACGATTATGTTCTAATCCAATGTTAATGGATTGGGGTTTATGTATGATTCGGCATGTATATATATGTGTTGTAACACTAAAAGGAATATAATGAAAAATCAAGTTGGTCGTCCCAATTTGGGATCCAGGGGAAAATCTCTGTGTTTATCTGTTTTATGTTTTATGCTCTCGCTATTGTTTATTTTCTGTTATAAGATTCATGTGTAGATAATTTTTGTTCAGGGTTAAAACCTACATTTGGTATCAGAGTTGTTTCGGCTTCAAGGGGACGCCTTTGCTGCTGAGGGTTTTTTGCTTGGGCCTGAGGTAGACCCTGTTCAGTGGGAGATCTGCGGGATCGATTCTTGCGGTGAAAGAAGATGGTGAGCGGCGGAAAGATAGAGATCGAGAAATTTAATGGTCAGAGTTTTGAGTTATGGAAGCTCAAGATGGAGGATCTACTGGTGGATAAAGATCAGTGGATCGCGGTAGATCCGGGTACTAAACCAACGACAATGTCAGATGAAGACTGGAAGAAACTGGATCAGAAGGCTAAGAGAACAATACGGTTGTGTGTCTCAGATTCAGTATTGTTGAATGTATCTAGGGAAGCTACGACGAAGAATTTGTGGGAAAAACTTGGGACTTTGTACCAATCTAAGTCTCTGGTGAATAAGTTGTTCCTACGGAAAAAGCTGTATAACCTGAGGATGAAGGATGGAGACTCGGTGACAGAGCATCTGAACGCCTTCAATACTGTGGTAAGTCAGCTGTCATCTGTTGATATTAAAATCTTAGATGAAGATAAGTGCATCATTTTGTTGTGTTCTCTACCAGACTCATGGGACAGTCTGGTTATTGCAATAGGTAGCAATACAACTACCTTGAATTTTGATGACATTGTCTTAGCGATACTGTCGGAGGAAATGAGACGGAGAAATATGGAGGTTCAAAATGGAGATGCCTTATCTGTACGAGGAAGGTCCCAAAACAGAAACAAGAATAAGGTTTCGAGTGGGAGATCTAAATCTAGAGGGAGATCTAAATCTCCTGGAAAGTTTGTAAAGGTATCCTGGAAATGCGGAAAGGAAGGGCACTACAAAAAGGAGTGTAGATCTAAAGCTCCTGAGAATGGAAATGGATCTGATGATGCTCCTTTTGCAGAGGCAAAAACCACCTCGGATGAAGGTGGGGATGTGTATTTGGCTTCTTCTTTGAGTACACATGTAGATCATGAGTCATGGTTGATTGAATCAGGTGCATCCTTTCACTTCACTCCCCATAGGGAGTGGTTCTGCGAGTATGAGAAATATGATGGTGGTGATGTCTTCCTAGGGGATGATAGGAAGGCCAGAATCGTCGAACGTGGAAAGGTCAAGCTGAAGCTGCAAGGTGGAAGGATTAGAACACTTCCTGGTGTTCTGCATATTCCTGCATTGGCCAGAAATCTGATTTCTGTAAGCAAGATGGATGATGTAGGTGTAAAAATAGTGTTCGAGAAAGATGCCTGCAAGATGGTTCGGGGAGCACTGGTATTAATGCGGGGAGTTCGGACTGGAACTCTGTACAAGCTACAAGGTAGCACTGTTATTGATGGGTGTAACAGTTCTATGGTTCCTGAAAGTGGAGCGGAAAGCCTAGCTGTCTTTGGAGAAAAGACCATGCTATGGCATCAAAGGCTTGGACATATTGGAGAGAAGGGCCTTCGGATACTGCATAGAGATGGTATGGTAGAAGGTATGTCTAATTGTTCTCTGGATTTCGATTTCTGTGAACATTGTGTATATGGGAAGCAGAATCGGGTGAGTTTTCCTTCTGGTGCTAGGAGGGCAAACAAGATATTAGAACTTGTGCACAGTGATGTGTTTGGGCCTGTGTCAGTTCCATCACTGGGAAAGTCTGTGTACTATGTTTCATTCATAGATGACTTCTCGAGGAATACATGGATATATTTCTTGAGGAAGAAATCTGAAGTCTTTGACAAATTTAAAGAATTTAAGGCTCTGGTGGAAAACCAGACAGAGAAGAAGATAAAGGCGTTGAGGACAGATAATGGTGGGGAGTTCTGCAAGAAGGAATTTGAAGAGTTCTGTAAGAAGTGTGGTATAGAACGGCAGAAGACTACTCCATACACACCTCAGCAAAATGGAGTTGCAGAAAGAATGAACAGAACACTGATGGAAAAGGCAAGAAGCATGCTCAGTGGTACTGGGTTAGGACAAGAATTCTGGGCAGAGGCAGTGGAGACTGCATGTTACTTAGTTAACATATCACCTTCATCGGCGTTGGAGGATAAGACTCCACATGAGGTATGGACTGGTAAGAAACCCTCTCTTTCACATCTAAGGGTATTTGGATGTGATGCATATGTACATGTTACAAAGGATAAAAGGACCAAGTTGGATAATAAATCTGAAAGGTGCATCTTTATTGGGTATAAGGATGGTTTAAAGGGTTACAAGCTTTGGAACCCAGAAACAAGGAAGGTTGTGTACAGTCGAGATGTGGTGTTCAGAGAGGTGAAAGATGTCGTTACACATGAAGTCCTACCAAAGGAACCTGAGAAGATAGAGTTTGAGCTAAAGGAGGATGAATCAGACTCTACAACAGAAGAAGACTCAGAAGAGGAAGAGCCACAAACTCCAGCTGTGAGAAGATCAGCTCGGGAAAGAAGGCAACCAGAAAGGTATAGTCCATCTACTTTTTGTTCAGGTTTTGCCTTAACTATAACTGATGATGATCCCAGAACTGTCAGGGAGGCAGTAGATTCAGAGGATGGAAAACTCTGGAAGGAGGCCATGGTTGATGAAATGACATCCTTGCATAAAAATGAGGCATGGGATCTGGTGGAGTTGCCGGCTGGAAGGAAGCCCATTGGGAGCAAATGGGTGTTTAAGAAGAAGATGAATGTAGAAGGCAAGGTGGAGAAATAAAAAGCTTGGTTGGTAGCAAAAGGTTATTCCCAGGTGCCGGGAATTGATTTTGGTGATATTTTTTCTCCTGTTGCCAAGGTTACTTCTATTAGATTACTTTTATCTGTTGCTGCAGCATTTTATTTTGAGATAGAACAGATGGATGTGAAAACAACATTTCTTCACGGGGATCTAGAAGAAGAGATCTACATGAAGCAACCTGAAGGCTTTATGGTGAAGGGTAAGAAAGAACTAGTATGCAGGTTGAAGAAGTCTCTGTATGGGTTAAAACGGTCACCAAGGATGTGGTATCAGAAATTTGATACCTATATACGGGGACTTGGCTTCACCAGAAGCAAGGAGGATCACTGTGTTTATTTTAAATTAATTGGTGACCGTGTTATTTATTTGGTCTTGTATGTGGATGATATGTTGTTGATTGGAAATGACAAAGAAATTATACAAGATTTGAAGACCCAACTGTTCTCCAAATTCGACATGAAGGATCTGGGTGCTGCAAACTATATTTTGGGCATGGAAATTAAGAGAGATCGGGCAAAGAGGAAGCTCGGGTTAAACCAGAGGAAGTATGTCGAGACTATATTGTAGAGGTTCAATATGCGGGATAGTAAACCGGTGAATGTTCCTATTCCTGTAGGTGTAAAGCTGTCTGCTGAACAGTGTCCCAAGACATAAGAAGAAGAGGAGTATATGTCCCGTGTTCCATATGCAAGTGCAGTGGGTAGCCTGATGTATGCAATGGTCTGTACTAGACCAGACATTGCACATGCAGTGGGAGTATTGAGCAGGTTTATGTCAAACCCAGGGAAGGAGCATTGGACGGCAGTGAAGCGGGTGTTCAGATATTTACGTGGCACTAGTGATTATGGCTTGTGCTACCAAGGAAGACCAGGATTAGAAAGAATGTTGGACATTCGTGGTTTTGTTGATGCAGACTGGGCTGGAGATCTGGACCAAAGAAGATCTACAAGTGGGTATGTGTTTAGCCTATTTGGAGGCGCAGTAAGTTGGATGAGTAAAAGACAGTCTGTAGTGGCTCTTTCAACTACAGAGGCAGAATACATAGCAGCCACTCATGCAAGCAAGGAAGCAGTTTGGTTGCAGAGATTGTGTTCAAATATGGGGTTGGTACAACAAGCTATAAGGATAGACTGTGATAGCCAAAGTGCAATTTTCTTGGCTAAGAACCCTGCTTATCATTCAAAGACAAAGCACATTGATGTTCAATATCACTTTGTTAGAGATATGGTTGAGGCTAAAAGGGTGTTGCTGGTAAAGGTGGACACTTTGAAAAATGTTGCAGATGCATTAAAAAAGTCTGTAAGCACTCATAAGTTCTCTTGGTGTAGAGAAACAATGGTTGTTGAAGAATTGGCCCAATGAATAAGCTCTCCTGTGGCCCCTTGTGGAAAGAAAACAACAAGTGGGAGAATGTTGGGTATGTGTTATATTCTTTCCATGACTAGCCCCACGCGCTGTACGTTGCGTCGAGCATAGCAGGGGGGTCACAGGGGGGGAGGCAGTGCCCCGGCGAAATTGTTTTTGGTATGCGGTCCCACTCATAAGCGGACCCACCCATGTTTTGTGCATGAGTTTGCACATGGTTTTTGGGGTACGATGGTTTTCAACCCCTGGTATTTTGTAGATCCGGTCAAGGGAACTACGGTTATGTTCTAATCCAGGGTTAATGGATTGGGGTTTATGTATGCTTTGGCATGTATATATGTGTGTTGTAACACTAAAAGGAATATAATGAAAAATCAAGCTTGTCGTCCCGATGTGGGATCTAGGGGAAAATCTCTGTGTTTATCTGTTTTATGTTTTATGCTCTCGCTATTGTTTATTTTCTGTTATAAGATTCGTGTGTAGATAATTTTTGTTCAGGGTTAAAACCTACAAGTATCAGGTTAAAGTAAAATATGGCTTTGATAAAAGAGAAAATCAACAGTTTTTTTAGGAAAATGATTTGGTGCTACGTTGGGATGCTAGGAGAGAAGACCATGGAAAGCATGGTAAGTTTGACAATCTGTTGTTTGGGCCATTTAAAATTGTTGAAGTTTTGGAGAAAAATACTTTTATCCTCAAACATCTGGATGATGATCAGTTGACTGGAGGCCCAGTCAATGTTCATTTTCTTAAAAGGTTCTTTATTTGGTAAATTCAGTTGAGTCACTCCATTGTAAATATCCGGTGTGATGTGTCAATAAAATCCATGCCCAATGGTACTTATGTCTATATATATGGTGAGTCTTGAGTCTAGTATGTCAATGGTCAATCCTAATCTCTATTTTTAAGAAGTCTTCTATGTTTCAAGAGTTTTTGAGGCACTGAGTCTACAATCCTTGAAGCCTCGCAGGGAGGACTTCATCACCAATAGGATCCACTGTTGGCACTAAAAAGGTTAATGGTGTAATCACCATTGTGTCACCGTTCTAAAATTTTATCGTGTTTTAGCCCATGTCCAAAGTTTGAGTCATTTCGAATAAAAGTTAAAAAAGAGTCCCAACATCAAGGTATTTTTAAGTGAATACGTGTCATAGTGTTCTACAGTACTAAAATAAGTTAAAATCTCTATTTTGGTTTATTTTTAGTGTTGAAAGTTAGTCAATGTTTGGGTAATAAAATTTCAGTCATCTGGTCTAGATTAATAGCTACCTTTCTTGAAAATTCATTATCAAAACATTCAAAATAGTAAAGGGAAGATATTTCTTAGAAATGGAAGTCATATATTCCACACAGTGAAAAGTGCAGCTATTTCACTGAGATTTTAGTTATCTCAGAAAAGATTCTATGGGTAAATAGGTAATCAAATTTCAAAGAAGGAAAATTAAGGCTTCGTGGCAACCAGAGTTCTTTAAAATCAAAGCGCAGCCAGAAGAAAATAGCTTAACCAACAAAGTGGGAGACCCTGACTTTCAAGAGCATCAAATGAAAATATATACCTTTTAATTTAGTTGAAAGAGAAGAGTGTTGCTGATTAAGTGTGATAGTGAAGGAAATCCATACTGCCCTCATTCATTCCATTTACCCTCTTCTTACCTTTCATTTTCTCAAATTCTGACACTCCCTTCCTCTGAGTCCCATTAAAACCCCCAAAACCCAAACAACCGTGTGATATAAACCATAAACCTTACTGTTATATATATTACATATCATATATATAACAAAAATTTGCTAAAACCTTTGGTAGGACCCCATACCTTCATCGCATATCGACCATCGCAAATCATAACAATTAACTACTATATTATTAATAATAAACTTATAAATCGCCGATGCGATATGAAGTGGGACCCATTCCCCACCACACTTCCCTTCCATTTTATATTCCTTTGAAAAAATATTAAACGTACCATTATTTTTTTATTTCCGCTTTACCCTTCCACCTTTAATGTTTCATTTCTTTTCCTTCCCCAACCACGATCAAAGTGGGGCCCTCATCGTATTTTGCAGATTATATGTGTTTTTCATTGGAACTGAAATTTTAAAAATGTGATTTTCGATTTTCGATTGCGAATACATCGCATCACATTTGTTTTACCTTTGTGAGTGCCCGCAACATATTTATTTTAATTGCGATGTGGTAGGTCGGCCCCACCTCAACGGCTCCGCACCCATTGCATAGTCGTTGCAATACATACATATATCATATAAAATTCATAACACTTACAGCTTAAAACCTTTCGCCGATTCATAACACTTCAACGATTGCCAGTGGGTCCCTCTTCCCCACACTTCGCAAAGTTTAGGTGTTAACCTCACAGCTTATAACTAAAAGCTAAAGGTTGCGATGTGCACCTGGGATCCGGTCCCACTTCTTCCCTGCCACTTCATTTCACCTCCTCCATCGTGCATCGCACTTCGCAGCTTTTAAAGTTTACAACCTCCATGCTTATAACAGAACTTTAAGGTTGCGATTTGTGATATGGTTGGTCCCACCTGTGTGCCACGTCATCCCGCCTCTAATCACCCCCCTCGTTTACCATTCATTCCACTCCATGTCTACCCTATCAATTAAACCTTTTTCAAAGGGTTTCTTTGTAATTTCTCATAAAATGAATCTTCTCTGTTATATCCAAAATTTTTGGGTTTTCCACCATTATAAATGGTTTTCAACCAAAAAAGGGAAAGGAACAATGGAACAATGGTAGAGTTTCTCTCAAACAGGTTTCTACCACTACTCTCAGTATCAACACATTTTTCACCAGGCACCAGGCAGCATTCAAGGAACAGATGCACACCATTTTCAATACTATTTTGCACATATTAATAGGAGAAAACCACATGTCATTCCTATCATTTTTACGCTTTTGCTGAATATTGGTTGCACTAAAACAGAAGAGTGGTCTTTGACTAGACTACCCCCTTACACAACCATTTCAGAGTGACAAAATTCATGATGCCTTCGCGATGTTTATCTTGTTTTTAATATAGCACTTTGTAATTAAGACTAAGGGATAAGCCTCACCTCTTGCATGAGGTTGTAATGACATTTGAAACAAATTTATATTTTTGTATGGAAGATGACAATATCATATTTGGTATATATATGCCAAAATGATATGAAGTCAAAGTTGTTTGGTTGTTATTGAATTCTGACTTATATGAAATGTAATATTTTTGTGAATGAAATGGAATAATACTATTGAGGACTTATTACCAATTTTCTGTGTATATTGTCTACTTTACTTGTGTTTCCATATCTCCTTTCTTCCAGTTCCAATTTGCAATTCATCATACTGTTATGTGTTTTTATTAGTCTCTTAAGCATGTTATGTGTTTTATCAGTTTTTGTTAGTCTCACACAGTGAGCGTTCCTGATAAAATATATGTTATAACAATGAAATAGCATCACTCATGATAGTTATTCTTCAGAATATTTCAGTGAGATCTTATCATACTAGAAATAGCTTTCTCTCAATGAAATATTGTCAAATTTCTACTTTTGTCAATTTCTACTAAATCAGTAGATTTTTGTTTCACAGACCTATTGATTATTCTATTATCTTTTAATTTCCTCTCATCATAGACTACAAAATTGCACCATGCTACCACATCAAGTTACAATACCCTCTTTAGTAGAACTGTGGATTTGACTAAAATCTCTCTTCAGTGAATCAGAGTTTATACCATCTTCCAATCCCATAAAACAAAACCTTAAAATTTCCTTAGAGTTTAAGATGTGTCTGGTCAGGTGCTTGCTGAAGTCAAAGTGTTGATTCCAGTGCCAACAAAGACATGAAGAATGATATAAAAGCAAACATGGAATTTTTTAAGGAAGGTTTGACAAAGTTGATACAAGAAGTGATTCCTAGTGGCGAAAAGGTAGTACAGGAAACTCATGATGAGAAAAAAAAAATTGTTAATTGTGATTTCATAAACTCTAATGTTGGATTGAGGACTCGCCATATTCCAAAGATGGATATGAGGAAGTTTGATGGCAAGGATCCCGTAACATGGATACTATAGATGGAGCAATATTTTGATCTCCATAATGTGAAAAACACACAAAAGGTACACATTGCAACTTTACATTTAGAACAAAATACATTCCTATGGTATCGATGGCTTTTCTCTCATAAAAAAAATGTCACTTGGTCAATTTTTTACAGAGGAAATGATAGCACATTATGAGGATACAAAGAGAAACACCTTCTTTAGCCAATTGACAAATCTAAAAAAAAATGGTTCAATGGTGGAGTACATTGAGGACTTCCAAAAATTGAATATAAAGGTAACTGATATTCTAGAGGAACACATGATTGATGTCTTCATAGGGACTTTAAATGATAACTTCCAACATGAGATTTTCCTTTGGGAACCTGATTCATTGGAGAAGGCATTTAGGTTGGCAAGAAAAATTGAATGTAAATTATGGCGACAAGGAAGCCTACCACTAACATCTATAAAGATGGAAGTGTTGCTACTCCTAAACTTACACAAACTACAAGGTTGACACCACAACAATTGGAAGGAAAAAGAGAAAAAGAGCTTTGCTAAAGTTGTGATAGAAAATATATTAAAGGTCATAAGTGTGCTGAGAGGAAATTATTTTATATATATTGTGAAGAGGAGGAATAAAATGAACAAGAAAATTCAAAAGAAGAGGATATACACTAGGAACCAACCCTAGAGAAAGAAGAAATGAGTCTGACCATATCCTGTATTGCATTGGCAGGAATTACCACTCCTCAAACTCTCAAGGTAGAAGGAAATATCAAGAAGAAAAATGTAACAACTTTGATTGATTCCGGTAGTACCCATAATTTTATTCATTGTAAGGTAGGCAAGGAATTGAATTTCCTCTTATACCCCACACCAGAGTGTCAAGTGATGGTTGCAAATGAAGGGACTATAAATTTCTCTAGAAAATGCCATAATATCAAGGTAACCATGGGGGAATATGCGTTGAATAGTCCAATGCTTTCCATTCCAATTGGAGGTGTTGATATTGTACTAGGAGTACAATGGTTACAATATTTGGGGACAGTAGCTTTTAATTTTCAAGAAATTTTCTTGAATTTTTTTTTGGAAGGAAAGGAAGTTGAATTACGGGCTATCGCATGGAAGTCAGGAAAGATAATAAGCTCTAATGTCATAAAAAAGCTTCTGAAGAAATAACAAAGAGGCATAATTGCACAATTATGCTCACTAGAAGTTCCAACATCAAAATCATCTATTTCTCCACATCTTCAAGAAGTCTTGGACAATCATTACAAGATGCTTGAAACTCCCAAAATTCTCCCACCTATTCGTGATCATGATCATGCTATTCATTTGATTCCAGGAAGTGTTCCTCCAAACATTAGGCCTTACAGATATCCTTATGTCAAAAAGAGTGAAATTTAGCATATGATTGCAGAAATGTTAGAGGCTGGTATAATTCAACCTAGCAAAATTTGTTTCTCTACTCTAGTAGTATTGGTGCACAAGAAGGATGGATCTTGGCGCATGTGTCCGGATTATAAGGAGTTCAATAAGCTCACTATTAAATATAAATTTCCCATTCCCGTGATTGATGAATTATTGGATTAATTACATGGAGAAATTTATTTTACCAAGTTGGATCTTTGTTTAGGATATCATTAAATTAGAATGAAGACTGAAGATATTCCGAAAACAACATTTCGAACTCATGAGGGTCATTATGAATTTTTTGTGATTCCTTTTTGCCTTACCAATGAACCTTCTACATTTCAAGGGTTGATGAATTCCATTTTTAAACCCTTCCTTAGAAAATTTGTGTTGGTATTTTTTTATGATATACTAATGTACAACAGGTCTTGGAAGGATCATGTTCAACATATTGAAAGGGTGCTCAAACTATTGGAAGAGAAAAAACTATATGCAAAAACATCCAAATGTTTCTTTGGAGTACAAGAGGTTGAATATCTATGTCATATTGTATTTGAAGAGGGTGTTAAGGTATGCCCTAACAAAATTAAATCCATTACGGAATGGAAAGTCCCCAAAACCATAAAGCAGTTGCGAGGATTTCTCAGGTTAACAAGGTATTATCGCAAGTTTGTTAAGAATTATGGGAGAATAGTAGCACCTTTAACAACATTATTGAAGAAAGATGAATTTTCATGGACTCCTTAAGCAACTAAGGCCTTTGAACATCTTAAAGAGGAAATGTGCCTAGCACCGGTATTAGCTACGCTAGACTTCAAAAAAACTTTTATTTTGGAATATGATGCCTCAGGAAATGGAATTGGTGCTATTTTAATGCAAGAAGGAAGAACCATTTCTTTTGAAAGTATTCCAATCAAAGGAAAGTATTTACAGAAAGCTATTTATTATAAGTTACAAGGAAATTTTTTCAATACTATATGCACTAAATAAATGGCGACCTTACCTAATGGGAAGACACTTCAAGGTATAAATTTAGTTTAAAATTATTAAATGCTTTTTGGAAGAAAGACTATCTTCAAAAGAGAAACAAAAATGGGTCACAAAAATGTTGGGTTATGACTTTGAAATCATCTACAAAAAAGGGAAGTTAAATGTTGTTGCAGATGCATTCTCAAGAAAGGATGAAGAGGTGGAAGCATTTCTTTTTTCCATTTCTATTATCCGACCAGATTGGATAACTGAAGTAAGGGAGGAAGGGAAGAATTACGAAGAAGTGTGGACACTCATTCAAAAGTTGTAGCAAGATCCCAATACATCTGATACATTTAGTTGGAAAATTGATTCTTTATGGTACAAATATCGCTTATATCTTTGTAATAATATTCAAAATTTTGTGGCAGAATGTTTGGTTTTCCATAAAAATCAAGTTGAGATAATTAGGACCCCGGATTTGCTACAACCTTTACCCATTACAAGTCAACGTTGGGAGGAGGTTTCAATGTATTTTATCATAGGTTTACCTAAGTCCGAAGGAAATAGTGCCATCATGGTGCTAGTTGATAGACTTACCAAGTATGCACACTTTTATGCATTATCTCATCCATTTAAATAAAGTATAGTTGCTAAGTGCATTTATGGAAACAATTCAAAATATACATGGAAACTCAAAGATTATTGTAAGCGACAAAGATCCCATTTTCATAGGAAATTTTTGGACGGAATTATTTTCTTGTTTGGGTACTCAACTAGCCCATAGCTCATCTTATCATCGTAAATACAATGGTAAAACTGAGATAGTGAACAAATGTTTGGAAGGATATTTTTGTTGTTTTGTATCTGATAAAAAAACACAATCGGTCAAGTGGTTACCTCTCACTGAATGGTGGTATAAATATTCCTTCCATAATGCAGCAAAAATGATCCCATTGATAGCACTTTATGGATATCATCCACCATCCATCACATCATCTTTAAGTGAAAATTCTAAGGTTCAAGAAGTGGAAGATCACATTGAGCATCAACAACAAGTTCTCCAACTATTAAAGGATAACCAAAATTTGGCACAAAATCAAATGAAACAACAGGAAGATCAACATCGCAACGAGAGAATTTTTGATGTAGGAGACTGTGTATTTTTACAGCTACAACCATACAAACAAATGTCATTCAAGAAAGCTAAGAAGGATAGTAAATTATCGCCAAAGTACTATGGTCCTTACAAGGTGTTGTAAAATATTGGTACTATGGCATACAAATTGGAGTTTCCTACTTCTTCTCCAGTGCACCAAGTTTTCCATGTTTCATGCTTAAAGAAGGTTATAGGTGACAAACTTCCAGTTCAAACAATATTGCCAGAACTTGACGAGGAAGGAAAAATTCTATTGGAACCCGAAGCAGTCACGGAAACAAGAATTCGACAGCTACAAAATTGATCAATTTCATAGTATCTCATCAAGTGGAAGAACTTACACACTGAATATTCCACATGGGAGGATGATAATTTTATACAAAAGCATCCAGAGCTCACAGGGGCTTCACTCAATGAACCTATAACATTTCACGTGTGATCATAGAATATTAAAAAATACCCTTAATTTGAGTATATATTGGAAAATATCTCTAAAAAACACATTATTTAACCCCCTACCAATATAAACCCAATACACCTTCCCATATTAAAAAACCCCTACTTTCACTATATATTGTAGGTATCTATTTTTTCATTAACATTTTTTATACCCCCTTATATTTTTTCATTAACTTTAAGCTCAATTGTTTATACATGCCAATATAAAAACCCTTTACCCCCTATATATCCCCCAATATATTATGTCATTTTTTCCTCATTATATATCCCCCAATGTGAACCCACGTGCTATGGTATTGTTCCTGCAGTGAAGTCCCTGTGCCAGAGCTACTCAAGCATTGAGGGCAACACCTTTTCTTAAGGAAAGAGGCACGTTAGGTCCCTATATTTCTAGTGTCATCCCTTATTGTTTTAGTGTAGCCCCTTTATTGTTATTGTTGTACCCTTGTAGTCCCCATATTGTTATTATTGTACCACATAAAACCCCACTATTGCTATTGTTGGCCCTTTTATTATTATTGTTAGGTCGGCTAGGATTATATTGTGACCCCATGGAATCCTATATATAGAAAGGAGGTTTTTTCATTTGAATCATCCAACAATTGTTCATTTATGAAATGTAAAGGAGGTTTCCCCCTTGAAGTGGGTGATTTCTAAGGTGTTGATCTCCCTTTTCGTCTATTTTTGGAGCTGGTTTCAGAACACTGAACCTGGGTTAGGACCCCTCAAGCCAACACAACATCACCAAGGTTGTAGAGGACAATGCCTTCGAGCTCAGTATTTGACCATGCAGGTTTTAACACTGTACATAAATTATCTGCAAACTGTTAGAGTCCTGTAATTTACAGTATCACAAGGTGATGGTGTACTTTCTCTTTGAATATTTTTCATGTTGTACATAGATGACAATATTCAAAGGTATTTTCCAAATAAAAATAAAGAGAAACAAAAGAAGAAGAAAAGAGGGTATTTAAAAATGTAAAGTTCATACTATAGGTAAGTAGCCGAAAAACTGCTTGATTGTTTTCTAATAATCAAGCTGAAAAGATCAAATTTTTCTCTATAGATCTAAAAAGGGATGATTGTTGTCAAGTTTAGGACCTTATGGTATGTTTTTATCCTAAGTCCCCGAACATATGGCATATCCTTTTACCCCATCCCTTCATTATTCCTCTTATCCTAAGTTTCATTTTTATCCCCTCAACTCTCATACTCCGACTCCACCGCACATCACTTGTCCCGACCCATCCGCATTAACCATCTCTGTTCCCCACCTCCACATTCGATGATTTTAGATACATTTCGCACCCCCTTAGCCTTTGAAATTTTACCATGATGGGGGGTCTGGAATGGGAAGTTTCGAGTTTGGACCCTACTCCCATGCGCCAATCCATAGTTATTTCACACCCTCCTTTCACAATACCGCCTACCACCTTAGGACCCCTCTGAAAACCAACCTTGGGATTTAAGTTCATGATATAACCTTCCAAAGGCGATATGCGATGAAGTGGGACCCATTCATCCTCCACACTTCCTTTTCATTTTATTTTCCTTTAAAAACATTAAACTTCACCCTTTTTCGCCTTTCCACTTTATATTTCTACTTTACCTTTTCATCGCTATATCATTGTTTTACCTTCGCTTTTGATTTCCCTGATTGCGATTAAAGTGGGCCATTCCTCCTTGACACATCACCTTCTCCCCCACCAACCATCACACATCGCATAAAATAACACTTCGCAGATCGCATATTATAACTTTTCGCATCGCAACAAAACCTTAAAATTTGCGATCGCTGATTTGCAATATATTGCATCACACATTTTTTAACTTACCATTTGAAGCGCCTGTAATGTATTTTTGTTTAACTTGTGATGCGGTTGGCCCCACCACAGCAGCTCCACCCCCCACTTCAGGCTGCTTGCAATACATATCATATAATATGAAACCTCATAAACTTACCACATAAACCATTCGCTATTTTATGAGCTCCACCGATTGTAGTGGGCTCCATCTCTATCATGCCACATAATCATCCTCCGCTAGCGCAAATCTCACTTCGCTGATTTTAAGTGCTTACTATATTGCCTTAACTTCAAATTCTGTGATGTGCCGTGAAACATAAGATTTCTGATTTGCGATGCGGGTGGGTCCCAATCTCGTACCGTACTTCGCAAGTTTTATTATTTAACCCCTGCTGCTTATAACAAAAACCTAAGATCTGTGATTTGCAATGCAGTCGGTCCCACCTTACCTACCACGTCACCTCCTTTATCCCCACACTTTGCACTTCATGTCTTTTAGTGTTTACCTTCGGTTACTTATAACAAAACCTTATGACTTGGGATTTGTGATGCGGTTGGTCCCACCTTCCCTCCACATCACCTCCCCACTTCGCATCTCGTCACCGATTACATTCTTCATATCATAAATTGAAAAAAAATGTGATGTGCAATTTTTTGTGGATGCGATGTGGCTCCAAAACTAAAATCTAAACATTTTCAGGTCCAGGTATATGAGATTTCACACTATTTTGTTTAGAAAAAGGGTTAAAACACCAAAAAAAGATTTGGGTAGCACCCGAAAAGGGGAAAAAGGAAGAGCAAGGCTAAATGTCTCGGTAGCAAGGAAATAGGCTGAGGAGGTCGAGTCAGGAAAAGGGAGTTCATGCAGAATTTTTATGTTATAACGGAAGAAACATAAAAGGCAACAAAATAATTGACACCATCACTAGTCAATGAAAAGCGGCTAACACTGCACTAGATTTGATTACCCAACGCCGGTTTTCTGTAAAACAAAGACATATGTCAGAGCCACCACTGGTTACCTCTTCGTGACCATCATAGCCACCTCCAAGCTTATCGGTTGATCTTCCAAAGAGCCATCGAAGTGTTTGGATCCATGAAGAGCTGCCCACAATTAATTCTACAAGGAGTGTTGTTGTCAGAGATGTCTGATCATGCCCTGCATGGCCACAATTGTCCATTTTATGTTAAATTGTAATCAATGAAAGGTTGCTGAGTAAGGTAGGGAAACCAACTTAGTCTTAAGATAAATATTGCATACTTTAGAAGTATCAGGGGTTGGAGGTTGGATATTGTTAGCCCTTGCATTGTAAGAACTACTATATTGGAGCACTGTAATTTTGGAGCTGGACATCAATAATCAAAGACCATTTACGGGATCCTTGAGTTGTGTTAAAATGGTGATGTGATACTTCTTTGTTTTGAATGTTTCCATTGTTTTCCCCGCTATGCATCTGTTTATCTAATTGTAGATTAGAAATTTTAGATTAAGATTTGCTGTCAGATTACATTAATTCTGTCTGCATTTACAATCTTAATGTTTTCCCCTGAAGTTTGATTAAAGAATTCTTAACTTCTCTTTAGTCACTACTGAAACTTAATACTTCTTTCACCTCATAATTCATATAACTCTAAAGATCCATTTAGCACAGTTAGCTTGCCCTGTGATGCTCTTAAATGTTGATGCGCCATTCCAGCCTTTTGACTCCATAGCCCAATGGCTTAGTCCCTGTAGAACTACTCATCCAACCAACCTAATAAATAAATAAAAAACCCTCATTTCTATAACTAGCCTAATATCAACACTTATAATTATCAAGCTAAATCATAAAAATAGAGAGAGACCTCTTTGAGTCTAGGAAGGCTAAGTCCTGGACTCCAAAGTGGTTTTTTGATGTCCTCTGTCATTTTTTCTTGCCAATATTACAAATTACGGAGTGATAACATAATGGTGACTCCACTGGGGAATGATTTATTGAAGAAGATTAATATTTCATCAGAACTGAGAAACCCCAGTCAAAATATTTAATGATTAAAGTATGTTCCAAGATTGGTATCTAGATGTTGATGGTGGACAACATCCAGACACAAGAAAGTTGAAATCATCCACTTGGCAATTCCACAGTTTTTAGTTGACCTAAAAGACTCCACTGGTAGAAGAATCCAGATTGGTTGTGAATATACAGTGGCCCTACTCTCTAACTGATTAAAAATATGGATCTAAGAATACAACGTAGGTGTTCTCCAATGAATAGATATTAGATTCCTAGATTCCCACACAAAATGCCTTAGGTAGATTGGGACAGAAATCTTCCTATTTTTCAAGATGATAAGGTTGATGATTGTTACATCTCATTAGATTTCATATACACTCATGGAGGTTGAAATTTGAATGGCATGAGGATTTCCTCATGAAGATTTTCACGGTAAGGGAAAGCAAGGGAATGGTATGAAGATTTGAATCCTGGTAGTTTGTTTTCTTTAAAATATTTTGTAATATTCCCAAATTTTAGCCTCAAGCTAAAAAGAACATTATAGTTAACATTCTCACTAGGTAGATGAATAAATGGGTAGGAAGGCCCATAAGTCTCCTGAGAAGGAATACAAACACTTCAAGTGTGAAAGGAGACCCTCTTTGCAGCTCAATCAAACACCTCCATGTGTAAACAGGGCTAATATCATGTTGATTCAGTCTACTTTGACCAAGTCAACAATGCAAATGTGGGGGAGTAGGGATCAAGGAAGGAATAAGGCAGTTTTGGAGGGAGATGAATCTATTGATGGAAATGACCTAATTGGGTGGGGCCAAGGACAAGAAAACTCAAATTATATTTAAGGAAGAGGCTGGCAACCATTTTTGGGCATGTTTTATTTTATCATTTGATATTGGTCTACTTAGACTATTGCTTTCTCTTACTGTTTAGCAGGTAGATGTGTTGTTTAGCACTGGGTGTTCCCGAGCGGGAATCCCACCTCTTTTCTTGAGGAGCCTCTTGGAAGAGTATTTTACTCATTTCCACATCAGGTTTCTAGGCCAAGCTTCAACTTACTTCTTCAGCGCAGTTTCTGCAGGTTATTGTGCTGTGTTGTAGGGTGCAACAGTGGAGGGGATTGGAATCCCACTTTCTGAGCTAGTTTCTCATAGGAGGGAGGTTTCATTCTCTTGGGAGATATGTTTGGAGATATCTTGAGCTCATTTCAGATATATGACATCAGGCCACACTTTTCCCATCATTCCCAGTGTTGTTCCAGATAGGGAATGCGTTATTTTTGGAGGCAGCTTTAGCAGGAGGTCTTGGGGTTTCTTTGCAGTGTTTCCTTGTGATTGAGGGGTTCATCCTTTCATGGGAGGAGACCTTTGAGGAGATAAATATAAGATATATTATTATTCAGAATTATACACTCTTTTATCTCATGTTTTAGTGATTATTTAATTTATTTCTGAAGATCACCATTCTATTTTGAGTGAGATTAAACCCTTGCCGGGTTCTCTTGTATTTTGTATAAGGAGACTAGATCTCATCTCTTAAGAATTATTGATTAATATATGAGTAGATATACTTGTTCTCATAATTTCTAAGTTGAAACCCTCATAAGACTATGCATTCACTTTCATGTAATATTTCTGTGTAGCAGTGTATTGGGTTTTTAGTGATTTCCAGCTACACTAGGTGTGGGAGGTTTGTTTACCTCACCTAGTTTATTTTGTTTTTGATATCCTCTTGGATTTAGATGATAGAGGTACATATCTAATGGATCCAAGTGATGGTTTACATTTTTATGGTATAAATTTTTGGAAATTCATTTTTTAGTGAGTGCATTGCTAAGAAGTCCATTTTTGGAATATTCTGATTACTAAACAGATATTCTGATTACTGCTTATTTTCCCTATTTTGGGATATTATAGTGGTATCAAAGCTTCAATATTGTCTTAGCCTATGGATCTCAGGCCATTATACTATAATAAGAAGGAGATATGGACAGAAATGAAGATAGGCTTACAAAGATTCTTCCAAGATCTATACAGAGCTTTCAAGGAGATCTGAAGAAAATAAGAATGGAGATGGAATCTCAAGAAGAGTTTGGATCTAGAGCTAGATCTAGATTTTCAAATGGTAAGTGTGAGCATTTAGCTACACACCATGATGCACAGCATAGTCAAATGCCTAGATCTATCATGAGATGGATGAGAGGAGGGAGGATACCTAAGAGGAAAACTCTTAGTGATTTGTTGCAGGAGTATGAATCTCAAACTGAGAGGTTTAGAGATGATACCACTTTCCAAGAGTTTTTCAAGATCTAGGTGGAGAGAAGCAAGTAGTAGGATATAGATAGATTTATTCTATCTACTTTTGATGGTTCACCCACATGTTCATTTGGAGCTTGGGTGAAGGAGCTAGACTCCTATTTACAGCAACATCACATTTCTGAAGATGAAGCCATTAGAATTGCAGTGCTGAATTTTAGAGGTAAGGCCTATGCATGGTGGATTTTTGAATCTTATTCTTTGAAAAATGCAAATACTTCCTCTTATGCAAGATTCATTAAAACATTGGTGGGAAGGTTTGATGGGAAACTTCCTAAGACACAAGTATTGGAGCAAGAAAAACCTAAGAAAACAAAAACCTTGCATGAGATGGAGGAAAATATAAACTTCACTCCAATTCAGAAAACCATGGGAGAAGCTGACATCTTGCATCATAAATTGTTAGAGGAAAGACCTCTCTCTCTCATATTTCTAAATAAGAGGGCATGGAGATCTCTTTTTCACAAGAGGATCCAATTATTGGAGGGTTGCCCATACACACTAATGAAGATGAGGGAAACAACGCTGTCACATCTAGAACATATCTAATACCTCATGCAGAGGAAGGAGGAGCACATGCTCCAATAGGAGGATTTATTGTAGCATTGCAAGAAGTTACCCAGGATCTCACATATGGAGGTCAAGACACAATCAATGGACATCATGATTGTGGATCATTGTAGATGGAAGAAGAAGATAGGGAGGAAGATTATCATCATTCGATAAGGAGCACACACCCATATCCATTTCAAAGAGCCGATGCAAGGAAGAGGTAGACTGATTTGCGCTGTGAGGGCAAGGGCAAGGTTTCCCAACCATATGTACAATCTACTCTTGACATTGATGTCTCACTACATGGAAGCATTCCACCTGGGAGGCCACCAGATCTAGAGTTGATGAGAGACATCTTGTCTCTAGATTCACCACTCTTAGATTTTGGAGAGGTGAAGATTTTGGAGGAATACTTTGGCATGGAGGATGTCAAAGTAGCAGGAAATAGCACGAGGAGAGCTTCACATGCCAGATTACCAGTGCTGTCTCTTGGGAGGATTGATCCATATTGGAGGTCTCAACTCTTGGTAGAGTACTCCAAGGATCTTGGTGCTTGCATGATTCTTGATGACCTGGATGGATATGACAAATACATGGTGGATGACATGGTCATCTATTCTTATGGCAGAGTCTTCTTGACTAGAGCTTCTAGTCTCAAGGAGAAGCTGCCACATGCAACACACGAGGACTTCTTTTCTATGCACCTTGATGCATATCTTTCCTTGGAAGAGGAGTTCACTTGGGAGGGAATCCAACATGATATTTTTTAGCATATGGAGAGATTCATAGCCCAGATGATGATAGAGATGATTTCTTAGCCACTACCCTACTCATTGGGAGCAAGAGAGAATTTTCAGTTGTGCCATTTTAGCTCAAGGACCGAAGTACATGGTAAAGAAGGTATACATTTGCATTATGATTTGACTTTCTTTACTTTATTTGAGCAACATGTTGTACTAAGGAGGCTCATCCCTTCTTATAATTTGTATCATGATGTACTTGAGGCCAATTGTATCATTGAGGTTAGCTATTCTTTTGGTGGTTTGTGGGGGAGGCCACAAGATTATTGGTGTGCACCATTGACACCAAATTGTATATTCATGATTCCATCTTATGGGATGATGGTGGCAGCAAAAAAGTGGCTGGGAAAGAACTTGTTATTTTTTTTTGGATGTAGGAAAGGGATGCACTATGCTCGTTCCATGTGGGGAACTATGAACCACTTTCCGGTTGTCATATGGCAGCTTGTTTTTATTGCATTTTTCTTCCATTTACTGTTGATTTTTTTATATTCATGGGAAGAATTGTTTGGAGAGGGCTGGAGGTGTTAGAGATACCCATTGGGAGCGTGATTCTCCCCACTTCACATGTTGTACATTTCAAGAGAAACCATGGGCAAACCATGATTTCCATATCTCTTCTTTTCCCTTCTTGTGGGAGGGACCACTTGAAGAACTTGAGAAGGCACTTCATGGCCAAGTTATTTGATGGGGGAACTTGGGACAATCTTGGAGGTCATGTTTTTTCAGCCCAAGGACAGAAACACCCCCATACTTACCATAAATGGAGACATAAACCATTTGGATGGAAGAATCCAATCTCTCCATGCAGCCCCAATACATTGTATAGAACCGGGGTTGATGATTCTTTTGATGAGCTACCTAGGATGGCTCATTTCATTTGGATGATAGTATGGGTGAGGGAGTCACTTAATGGGAATAATATTCCCCATGTTGATCATCACTCCTACCTTGTGGAGGCCATAGGACAGCAAGAAGGCTTCCACTTACACCTTCCACCTTTTCATGACGAGAGCCATTTGGTTATGCATCTTTGGGAGGAAACATTGGAGAGAAAATTGGTTGCAGACTATCTTGAGCAGTGGTGGGGACTATTGATGAGGAGGCCACAAGAGGAGGAGGGGAAGAATTTTTCTCTCCCTATACAGTTTCTTGAGGACAAGAAACATTTTGAATGGGAGGATTGTAATGTTCCCAAATTTTAGCCTCAAGCTAAAAGGAACATTATATTTAACATTCTCACTAGGTAGATGAATAAATGGGTAGGAAGGTCCATAAGACTCCTAAGAAGGAATAAAAGCACTTCAAGTGAGAAAGGAGACCCTCTTTGTAGCTCAATAAAACACCTCCATGTGTGAATAGGGCTAATATCATGTTGATTCAGTCTACTTTGACCAAGTCAACAACGCAGATGTGGAGGAGTAGGGATCAATGAAGGAATCACACAGTTTTGGAGGGAGATGAATATCTTGATGGAAATGACCTAATTGGGTGGGGCCAAGGACAAGAAAACTCACATTATATTTAAGGAATAGGATGGTAGCCATTTTTGGGCTTGTTTTAGTTTATCATTTGATATTGGTATGCTTAGACTATTTCTTCCTCTCGTTGTTTAGCAGGGTAGTTGTGCTATTTAGCACCGGGTGTTCCCAAGTGGGAATCCCACCTCTTTCCTTAAGGAGCCTCTTGGAAGAGTATTGTTTATATGTTATCTCGTGTGCACTCATTTGGAAGGAGTCTTAGCGAGGCAAGGGCTGGACGGATCCGGACGACGGTCTGCGAAGGCCTTGGAAGGATCAGGTGATCTCTCCACTTACTTTTGTGCGTACTATTTTTATAATACAGAAGTATCATGCTGTTCCCGAAGTAAACGTGTTAGTGTATGCTTTAATGTATGAAGAATATTTGTTATACAAGCATTTATGATGATTTATTTAATGTTTTATATGAATCTCGCTAACATATAGAGTAGAAATATACTGTACAACTTGTCCTTTGTGTTGGTTTCTTCTTGTATTTCAGGTGAAAGAGGAAGGACGGTTGCAGGGAGTTTGAACTCCACGTGGATCTACTTCAAACGTAGGACCAATGGTTAAACCTCTCATTCTGCTCTATTTCGTTTTCATGACTGTGCATGATCGTGTGAGTCTCTGTTAAGTAGTACGCCCCTGCTCTGTGGAGGTTGAATCCCAACCAACCTCTAGGGTGTTAAATCCCCGAAACAGAACTGGCGACTCCGCTGGGGATCACAGTTTTGTGATTCTCCTGTTGGGTTGTTTCAGCTGTTTGGTAGGTTACCAACAGTTTCTTCTGTCTTTTACAGTCCAGTTTGCTTTCTTGCAGTCAGTTTGAAGCTTTTATATCTTTCCCAGGCTTGTACTTTTTATTTTTCATTATCTTTCTTTGTATACGCAGTTTTGCTTGCACACAGTCGCGTATACCCGCGAGTTTGTGTAGAAGGATCCGCGTACACGCGGATTTCCCTCGACACAGACGCGTATACACGCCTGTTTCATAGCTGCAAGGTCGCGTATACCTAGGCTGAATTTGAAATTTCAAGTTCTTGGTGTTTTTGGTCTTTTCTGGCTGTGGAAGCCTGTGTTTGCAGAGTCTTTGTACTTACTGGAGTGTGACAGAAGTGGTTTTAAGTCTTGGTTCTCTTTCGTTTGCCCGAAAACTGATCTTTTGGCGAAGTGTTCTTGTTGGTGCTAGCACTCCTGGATTGAGTTCCAAGATCGCTTTCTGAGCGTTCTTGGTTGTTCTGCTTTACCAGAACAGAGAGCTTTTGCTCATTGACTCGCTCCTGTCTTTTTGTTGTGCTTTGCATTGCGTTCTTTGCTTTGTTTTCGATTGGTTTTCTTGAGTTTCATAAGCTAGGGTTTTGTTGCATTTTTCGAAGATCTTTTCTTGTTTCTTTGGAGTTTTGTATTGCAACGAATTTGCACTATTTCTCTTGGCTGTTTGATTGAGTTTTTAGTCTTCCGTTGCCCTTAATGATCTTGCTATCATTAGTTTTATAAGGTTTGGGGGCATAGTTGGAGTTTATGCTTCAAATTCGGTCTCATTTTGGCTTAGATTGAGATAGTTGTTCTTGGTTTTCTTGAAGCTCTTGTTTTATAAAACTGAAAAGCCCAAAAACATTTGTTTTGCTTTTTTTTTTTGCATATCAAAAACTCAAAAAACATTGTTGCTTGTTTTTGTTTTTGTTGTTGCCTTTTTCATTTTCGTTTGGCTTCATCTTTTGGGACTTTAGTGAATTTTCTTGCTTCTAGTTTCCTGCTTGATTGTGAAGGGAGGTTGTCTTTTGATTTCTTCTTTTTCTTGTTGAGTATTTTGGTGTCTTATATTAAGAGTTCTTGTTTCCAAGAATTAGCTTTATGGATATCAAAAGATTAGTTGAAACTGAAGGAGCCTTTTGGGAAATTTCACCTTGTTTCAAGGGACTTTCTGCATCTTAGAATTTACATGTTAGTGGTCATTTGCGTTAGGTGCATTGAATCATTTAATTAGCTTCTTAATTTTTGTGCGTGTGAGTTTGTAATTCGAAAAGAAAAATACATTTTTAGCCTCGTAGAACTTACATAGAAATTGCTCTTCATCGAAAGACTAAGAACTGCATGTGCATGTAGTCAGGTTTTTATTAATTTCTTTTGCGTCAGAACATCATTGGTTTCAACTCCATATCCTTGTGACTTAATACAACGGCCCTTAAAATAAGCGATTAAATCTAAAATCAACTAGCAAGTTTTATTTAGTGTCAATCACCAACTAGCTAGGTTGTAGGGCCTTGGAATAGGAGAGAGGAGAGTTAACTCTCCAAGGCCGCTCAAACAGACATATAAGTTTACTAATTGAGCGAAATCCAACTCCGTGAAGTGGACTGGGAAAGCTCTCATCCGAGAGTCAAGCGCGAGGGGAAGTGAAGGTTAAGAAGAGGGATACCCCCCCTCCGATTAGCTGAATCTAACCTCAAGACCGTTCCGCCCAGCTTCCGATACGGATTGGTGTCCATAGTTGCTGTTCCTAGGTTCCACACAGGTGACTGCGGGGGGGAATACCCGTGGTACCTGAGGCAGACGTCGCATCACTTCCCGGCGGTGGCAAGAGGTGCCCTTGCGAAGCTTGGGTGTGAGCGGCAAAGGCTGTTGTTAGGAGGTCGGCGTAACTGCTTCTGATACCTTCGCTAGTTGTTCTGGGCCCTAATCATCCCAGACTGCTTTCGGAAGGTCCTATGCTTCGCTTTCCTGTATTTTGGTGTCCGGTCCTCATCACCCGGAGCGGAAATACTTGGAGGCTGTTTGCTTGCTGTTTCTCAGGGTTTTGATTTTAGTGAGTGCTCTTTGCTCTAGCTTGCCTAGCTTTTCACTTTCTTGAGTCTAATATAATAAATTTGTAAAAGTGGGCAGTCAAGCGCCCGACGTTCGAGGAGAGTCGGGGGGTTTCTCCGAGTGCGAGCCTTCTTCGAGAAGGCGTAGGAGCAATCTGGCAGGTGGTTTTCCACCTGTGAGTACGACGCTGACGGAGGGGGATCCTCCACTAAGGTACGAGAGATTCGTTCTTTAGTCCCGGTGTCGGTCTTGGGGAGGAGCGTTCCGCTCACCTCGAGGGTATTGTTTCCTCACGAGGAGGATTTTCAGATAGAAGATATACCTGAGCCTGCAGCTACAGGTCCATCTCCTCTTCCTCTTGAACATCCTTTTGTTATAGAGTACATCGGACCGGAGTCTTAGAGACCGCCGGATCTTCCTTATCTTTCTTGTCTTTCGATGGCCCGTACCGGGAGCACGGCTTCTACCGTGAGTGCTGCGGGCATTCGGACCCCTGCTTCTGTCGAGGCAGGGGGCACTCTTGCTCTATCTTCGAGTGCTTCTAGCACTGCTATGTTTGGCTCTGGGTTCACCCAAGCATATGCTTCTCAATCTGGTCCCTTCGTTTCAGGGATGTCCATTGCTGGAAATCCCTCTTTTTCCTTTACCGCCGGTGCAGCTGGATCTGCGCCCATGTCCAACATGGCTAGTGGATCAGCTTCTTTTCAGGGTTTCCCCTTTGGGACTGGGCATATTCCTAGTCCCAATCCTTCTTTAGGGTCGTTTCCTTTTACGTCCCGGACCCAAAGTTTCAATCCTTGGGCTCAGGGGCCAAGTTCGACTGCTTTTATGGGGTGGAATCCTATGTTTGCAACGTCGGGGGCAGGGAATCAGTTCATCGCGAGTCATCCAGGGAATGCTTCTTTCCTTGCATCGAGTGCTTATCAGTCTCTTTCTCCTCTATCTAATGCATGGAACCCCTACCAGGGGCTTACATCTTCGGTCAATACTTCAGCGGGGGGAACTAGTCTGGGTCTTGGTAACTCGGCGTGGGGAGGAGGTTCTTCTCCGTTTTCTACGGGTCCTTTCTGGCAGCCTGGCGCCTCATCAAATCCAGGCTATTCTTTTCAGAATGTGGGAAATCCATCCCATCAAGGATGGAATTCTCAGGCTCCGCCGCGATTACCATTTCTGGCAACGTTAAACTTGCCCGACTTGGCGAAGTTAACTAATGACCCGATTCGGTATAGTCCGGGTTGGCCTCCGGTTCCAACCAAACTTCCTTCAGACATTCCTAAGTTTGAAGGTAAGAATGGTGAAGATCCGGCGGACCATGTCACCACATTCCACTTATGGTGTTCATCCAACTCTCTGATCGACGATTCGATTAGATTGAGATTATTTCAGCGCACCTTAACTGGAAACGCCGCGAAGTGGTATATAGAGCTTACTGGGGGCGGTTTCGCCACATTTGGAGAACTGGCTGTCACTTTTCTTAACCATTTCCAGTTGCCTGTCAGATATGAGGCTGGGACCGAACTCCTGGCTAATTTTAAGCAGGATGAGGCAACTCACATTTCTGATCATATTCAGGAATGGAGGAGAAGGAAGAGGCTTATCAAAGCCCATATTCCGGGTGAGTTCCTTCTCGAGTGGTTTTTGAAGTCGCTTCAGTCAGATATTTCAAAAGATGTATCCATGTCAGGGGTATATTCCGAGGAGCAGGCCATCTTTAGGGCCCAGCAGTTAGAGTTGATCTATTCTAAGTCTGGCATGCTTTACAAGTATTTGCCTAATGCTCCTCGCTCCAAATTGGATCTATCGAAACCTAAACCTGGTCCGCATGGTGACGGACTTGTCGGATCGGTCGGTAGTAGTGCAGCCAGCCTGCTTTCTCAATTGCAGCAGTTGTCTTTACAATCTGCTTCTTCTGGTCAGGCTGTGCCTGCTGATTCATCACCTTCCCAGTCTTTGTCCATTAATGTTGTCCAATCTTCTGAACCCAAAGGAAATCAACAGTCCGATGGGAAGAAGAAAGGACGTAATAACAAGAAGAAGGGCAAGAATGGGAAGGGCAATGCAAATAAGACCAACGAGCGTGTTGGTGAAGGGCAAAAGGAGAAAAAGAAAGTTAAGTTTTCGTGCAAGCTTTGTGCTGGAGACCATCTCACGCATCTTTGCCCGAAAATTCAGGATGCTCAGCGCCTGTTATCTCAGCAGGGTTCTTCTAGTTCCCAGGCTGTGCTAACAAACCCTTTTCCCCAAGGGCGGCAATTAATTGCTGGCGCGAATCAAAATCCTGGGGCTTCCTCTGGAGGTCCTCAGGAAGGGGAAATTCCATCGAATATCTTTATGATGAGTGCTCACGTGGATGTCGCTACGAGATCCCGTGATTATGGCGGAGAGAAATCTTCGAAAGCTAAGGAAGTTCCTGATGCTACTGAGCCGCTTCACATCACGAAGCCAACTGTCGAGTCTATGCCTCGGATGCCAAAAGCATCTTCTCAGCGGTCAACGATTAATCCGAACATGAGGGCTGCCCAGAACTACTCGATTGTAGAAGATCTGGCGCAGAGTCCTTGTGCTATGTCAGCTTTAGAGGTACTCCAGTCTTGTCCGGCTCAGCGCAGTGCTTTGCTCACTGCCATTGGAGCTATAGATCCGAAAAATTCTCTTCTGATTGCCTTTGATATGAAGAATTTTAAGAAGAGACTTCCTCATCATATGGCCTTCCATATTAAATCATCGTACCGGAAGACTAATATCTTTCGCACGGTCGTTGATGAGGGTGCTTCTACTTGCGTGATGTCCCTCGCATGCTGGAAGACACTAGGATCTCCCAAAGCTGTTCCATCTAGCACTATTCTTACTGCATTCGATGGCCATTCTCATAGGCCCCATGGTATTGTCCCGGCTTTGCCCATCTGTGTTGGGGGCAAAACCGTTAACATAGAGGTTGAGGTAGTAGATGCAGCCTTGGACTACAACCTTCTGTTGAGGAGAAACTGGATATATGATATGGATGCCATTGCATCTTCACTATTTCGGATAGTATGTTTCCCCCACGAAGGGAGGATAGTTACGGTGGATCAACTGGGCTGTCCTCCTGTAGACCTGGATGCGCCTCCTGACTCATCTGTCCCTAAGTTGGACAATACTAAGGCACCTATCGAGAATCTGGGAGTTGGAATGTATTCTTCACTGATGGGATCTTTTGATCTTCCTCCTCCTAAGGTGTCTATCAATGCTATTTCATCCTCCAAGGCTCCCCTTCGAAGAGAGTTCTTTCGAACTCATTATTTTTCGGACCCTTGGACCTTACCTTCCCCAACTGCCACTTTGGAGGAAGTGCAAGTGGGTGGAATGGCATTCCCGATTTCTGCAGCTGAGATTGCATATCAGTCTGTTGTTGACACTGCAGAGTCTGATCCAGCTCCTCTTTCGCCGGAAGAGTTGGATGGTGATGTGGCTCCGGCTTGGACGCTTACTTCTTCTTCTGCCCGGGATTGTCTAGATACCACTCTTCCATCTGAAGAGGCCATCCTGGAAGCAATGACAGGTATAGAGAGACCGTGGGATGACTTGCATCATCGGTCTTACTTCCTACCTGACTTGAGCGAAGTCGAAGCTAGTTTTCCAAGTCCTGAGTCTCCTGGACCTGTTCACCCAGTCTTGAGCCCCTTAGCACCAGCACAGGTTTATGCTGAAGGGAACATGGCTGTGATCTCTCCGACTATCCCGGTGAACATCTCCGGGAATCCCAACATTATTGAGAACGTTTTCATTGGAGCTGAATGTTCCCGTGAAGAAGTTCAAATCTATACCGAGCTCTTCAAAGAGTATAGGGATGTTTTTTCTTGGTCTTATGAGGAAATGCCTGGCATAGACCCATCTATCGTCCAGCATGAGATCAAGACGTATGAAAACGCTAAGCCGGTCAGGCAAAAACTTCGTCCAGTTAATCCTAGGAAGGCAACAGCTATCAAAGCTGAAGTTGAAAAGCTGCTTAAGGTGGGATTCATTTTCCCAGTTCCTCTGACTGAATGGGTTTCAAACCCCGTTCCTGTTGATAAAAAGCAAGGAACAATTCGAGTGTGCATCGATTTCAGAGACCTGAATAAGGCGTGTCCTAAAGATAATTACCCCACACCCTTCATTGATCGGATTATTGATGAGTGTGCCGGTAACGAAATTTTTTCCTTCATGGACGGTTTTTCTGGTTATAATCAAATTACTATCCGTCCAGAAGATCAACATAAGACCGCATTTATTTGTCCCTGGGGTACGTTTGCATATAAGAAAATGCCTTTTGGTCTGAAAAATGCTGGAGCCACTTTTCAGCGGGCCATGTCCTACGCCTTCCACGACATCAAGAAAATTATCGAGGCATACTTCGATGATCTAGCTGCTCATTCTCGAAAGAGGATGGATCATCCAGGACACCTCCGGCAAATATTTGAGAGATGTCGGTTTTATAAAATTCGTTTGAATCCGAACAAGTGCGTTTTCGCGGTAACATCCGGTCGGTTGTTGGGATTTATCGTGTCTAATGAAGGGATAAGGGTAGATCCCTTCAAGGTTGAAGCAATACTTCGGTTGCCCCCCCCGTCTTCAATCCGTCAACTTCAAAGTCTCCAAGGGAAGTCTAACTTTCTTCGGAGGTTTATCGTTAACTATGCTGAGATTACAAAGGGATATATGAGACTGTTGAAGAAAGGAGTCCCTTTTCTTTGGGACGACTATACTCAACGCTCATTCGATGCCTTGAAAAAGGCATTGACCTCTGCTCCTTTACTGAGTCCACCCGATTATAGCAGAGATTTTCTTTTGTATCTGGCTACAGCGGAATCTACCATTGGTATGGTTCTGGTTCAGGAGGATGATGCTCTGGCTGAGCATGTTATTTACTACCTTAGTCGAGGACTGGTAGGACCTGAACTGCGATACACCCCGATAGAAAAATTAGCCTTAGCAGCAGTTCATGCTGTGCAGCGACTGCGGCATTATATTATTCTTCGCAAAACTTATGTCTTGGCAGCTGCCAATCCATTTCAGTTTGTCCTCAGCAGGCGAGTGATTGGGGGCAAATATAATAGATGGATTGTGATTTTACAAGAATTTGATCTAGAATTCATGTCTGCCAAATCCAAGAAGTCGTTAGTTTTTGCGGAACTGATCTCCGAGTTGCCTTGTGGAGAGGTGATGATCTATGATGAGTCCTTTCCGGACGAACACTTGTTTCTAATCTCTCCACAAGATCCTTGGTATGGGGACATCATTGTATATCTCCAGACTGCGAAGTTTCCCTCTTCTTTTTCGAAAGATGACCGTCGTAAGCTGCGTCACTTAGCTAAAAGTTATCTGATTATTGGTGATGCTTTGTACCGTCGAGGGGTTGATTCAATCCTAAGACGCTGCTTAACTTTCGAAGAAGCTGAGGCTGTGCTCAATGATTCTCACGGTGGAGCTTGTGGGGTCATTTATCAGGGCTTGCTACAGCCCAAAAGATTTTGCGTGCTGGCTACTTCTGGCCCTCGATTTTCAAAGACTGTATTGAATCGGTCAAGAAGTGTCATCCTTGTCAAGTGTATACTCGAAAAATGCGCGCTCATCCAGCTCCGCTTTTTCCAGTCGTTACTGTCGGCCCCTTTACAAAGTGGGGTATGGATTATACTACTTGTAACTCGCCTTCGGCAAAAGGTCACAAGTACATTATCGTAGCAGTAGACTACTTTACGAAGTGGGTCGAAGCTATGCCTACTTTTGGGAACGATGGTGAGACTGCAGCTCTTTTCTTCTTCAACCAAGTCATTGCTCGTTTCGGTATACCCAGAGAGATTGTCACTGACCATGGCAGTCACTTTCAGAACAGTATGATGGCTGAGTTGGCTCTTAAATTGGGTTTCCGGCAGGAGCATTCATCTCCATATTGTCCTCAGGCCAATGGCCAGGTGGAAGCCGTGAATAAGTCCTTGAAGACAATTCTTCAACGGACGATTGATAAACATAGATCCAACTGGCACATTATGCTATATCCTGCACTCTGGGCGTACAGGACGTCAGTTAAAACTGCAACTGGCTTTACTCCGTTTCAGTTAGTCCACGGGGTGGAATCCGTATTTCCCATTGAATGCGAGATTCCTTCCCTTAAACTGGCTGTTGAGCTTCTTCCTGACACTTCTAGTCTGGCAGAGCGGCTTCTTCATTTGGAGCATCTTGATGAGCAGCGTCGAGATGCCGCCACGTTGAACGAAGCACATAAACACCGAGTCAAAGTCCAGTACGATAAGGCAGTTAAGCCTAGGGTCTTTTCCGAAGGTGACCTTGTTTTGGTCTATGCCCAAGAAAAAGATGCCTTGGGGGCAGGAAAGTTTAAGTCGATGTGGTATGGCCCCTACATCGTCAAAAAGGTCCTTAAGAAAGGAGCGTACACCTTGGTTGACTTCGAAGGAAACGAGTTGTCGGAGCCCCGAAATGGGCTCTATCTGAAGAAGTATTATGCCTAGGCTTTGGCCTGGCATTTTGCTTTGTATATAGTAGTTTTTTGTCTTGTACATGTCTGTTTGATTTTCGATTTTTGATGGGATGGTGATGTTTTTGATCTGCTTTGGCAGGTTGTGTTGATGTCATGAGTCATTATGGTTTCGCCGATGGTGCTAGTAGACACACCCGGAACTTAGCTTCCGCGGCTTGGGTGCTTCATTATCCTTCCGGTCAGCTGTTGGTATCAAGAGGGGTCTGCATTGGTCCTGCTTCCAATAACGTAGCAGAATACACTGCAGTCATTCATCTACTCTCGGAGGCAATATCTCTGGGTGTTGATTCGGTGGTAGTTTTCTTGGACTCTCAGCTGGTGGTGTCGCAGTTGAACAACACTTATCGGGTACGAGATCCTGTTTTATTACGATTGTTCTTGAGGGTACGTTTGTTACAAAGGTCATTTCAATTTTTAACATTCATTCATATTCCTCGAGCTGACAGTTGGTTTGCTGACTCGTTAGCTAATCAAGCTTTAGATTGGCATATTAATCATTCAATACAATAAAATCTAAATCATCAAAAACATCATACATTTGATACATTTATCTCATCACATCAAAATATCGCTGTATATATATCATCAGTATGTCAAAAAACTTTACAAAATTTTGGATCCATCAATGCCGTACAAAACTTGGGCTTATGCCCCATCATGTTCAGTCTGAAAAAATATACAGTCATCTAATATGTAAAATCTGTCTACTCCTGAGGACCCTGCCCAGCGTTCCTATAGAACATCACTGCAGTGGCCACACGGCGGAACGGTCTAACCCAGTCCCGGGGTACTCCTACAACCCGTCTCTGGACGGCTTCTGGCAAGTCCTCCACAGCAGCCAGAGGGATTTGGCGGGTCAGTCCCTCCAAATTTCTCTGAACGGCCTGGAGTGTCCTATCAGAATCCGCTGTCTCTGCTTCACCTCTGCGGCGCTTATGACGTGCTAGGCCCTCAGGACGTACTGGTCCAACATCTGAAACATGATCATTTTTCATTTGTCAGTCATTATGAATCCAATCCAAAAACATGTTTGTTTTTCATTTTTCATACATATTTGAAAAATCCAAAAAAAATCATATAAGTTAAAATTTTTTGAAAAAACTTACCGACTGCTCCCCATGCTGCACCGGGTGGAAGTACTAGATCTGGATCTCCTCGGAAATCCATCCCGACATAGGGATAGTCATCTACTGCGATGATCTGTTCTCTCCACCATAAGAAGAACTCATCGTCCCAGGTAGTTCGGGGTACCTCGCTGCCCCCCAGTCTCTTCATCATGTCTGCCCAACGGGCGATTCTTGGGTCCCGTGGGCTGCTGATAGTTGAGATGACTTTGGGTCTCAAAGCTGGAACTCTCTCGAAGAAGAATGTAGTCAAAATGGTTCCATAGCCAAAGTGTTTTGTTTTTGTTTGGCGAATGGAGGTCAGTTGTTGTTTCATGTTTTGTAGCAGGGCAGTGCACCAATCATACACATGAATTAAGCACTCTACGACTATGCTCATGTGCGTCCTGGACGCCTGATGCAGTGAGGCAGATCCTGCCACTCTGCCGATGGTGAATAGGAGGATCTTTATGTGCAAGTCCCTGATATCTCTGATTGCAATCTGTGTGCCAACTTTCTTGGAATTTTCTATGCAATAGATTTGGACATAGTCCTCCACGGTTAACCCTCCCAGGGGCTTTCCGTGCAGATCCACTGGGTCTCCCCTTCTGGAGAGTCCAGTGATGAAGTATATATCTTCCACCTCTATGCGTAGTGGCATTTGATCAATGATGAAACAATCCTGATCCGGTTCCCAATAATTTACCAGCATTTCAAGCAATCTCACATTACTTTTCATATTAGGCATTTTGAAAAATTTGAATAATCCACAGTTTCGGAGGACATTTTGTGCTGCACGGTCTTCCATGACCTCTTGGTCCACTGCACTATGCTCGCGTTCCCTCCATGAAATTGTCATCCTGAAGAAATTCATTAAAATTTGCATTAGAAACTCATTTTTAAAAATTCGGACTTGCGCATACGCTAGTTTCGCTGTGCACAGTCGCGTGTACACGCGGCTTTCCTTCTTTGAACCCGCGTATGCGCAGGTACGCGTTTTTTAATAAGGGTTTCCAGGTAAAAATCCACTTAATTTTAAAATTTTAAACGGACAAAATGAATCAACAGGATGAATAAGGAGCCTACCTGAAGTTTCGCTGAATTCCGACGGTCGGTTGTTGCTGGTTTGACGAAACAAGTTTTTAGCTCCAGAGCTCTTTTTCCAAATCAGCTATGCAATAATGAACCATTTGAGAGGTAATTTGTGTATTTATGGCTAAAAAATTGAAAATTTTCGCAAAAAATTTCCTTATGCTTATTTTTTCGATCTATCTTATGCTGTATAACTCGATTGTTTGGAAGTGCCCAGTTTGGTATATTTCAGGTACATTTTGACATTTTCGAGATTTTTCCCGGGTTTTGACCCATGTGTTCAGACTCTTCATGGCAGGTATATGATCTTCACTGGCATATAGGTTAGGGAATCACTTTCCATTGCATCTTGCATTCTAGCCTCCATACTGATCACTTGCCTTAGGGTCGATCCCATCAGGTCATGAGTATTATACCCATTTCACTCGCCGATTTTTAAAATCATGACTTGATGGTAGAGCCTTCCTTTACATGGGCTTCCTAGTTAGTTCCTCGCTATCACTTGTTGCCCATGCTGCTTTTTATGTAGGCTCGGGAGTCCTCTTTAGTCCCGCCATGTCTTCTGTGTTGAAGCTGCATTCTTCTTCTTCATCACTTATCATTTTTCTGGCTTATACCCTAGAGGCTCCCTGGTGTCGTTAAGTTGTATTACTGCATTGCATATTGGCTACTTGTTTATCCTGGCCTTTAGCCGGCTTCATTTGGACTCGATGTTTAAGCCAACTTTTGACCTTGACTTTCTGTACAAGTTAACCATTGCATGCACTTAGCTATCACGACTTGACACCTTTGTACCGATGGATGGAACGTTCCTCTGAGTATCACTGACCAGTTTTCGCCACCTTGCATTGAGCATAGGATTGTTCCAAACCCCGGAACTAGTGCATCTGCTTTTTTCGATACTCGTTCTATCCATTGTATCATAGCATTCTTTTATTCTTTTTCAGGCTTATTATGAAAAAGACAAAAAAATTAAATATAACAAAAAGAGTGGGAACGGGATGTATCTTCGTTATTTCGATGGCGGTACAGAGTCAGTTTGTCGCCCTTGAACAAAGCACATATACTTATATATATTTCCTTCATTTGGGATGGTTCTAGTTTGACCTAGGTTCAGCCTTTACCATGTTTCACTTGTCAGTTCTCCCCCGGTTGGTTATCTCTTCCAATCATATGGAGAGTTTGTTTTGCCTCTTGCAAGACAGACTTATACAGTGTCACTTTTTACTGCCATGGTCATCACAGAGTCGTGCTTTTGTTCAAGGGAAGTCTAGCCTGAGTCGGCCATTCTGCGGTGTCTCTTGACTCATTATTCGGTCGGCCTTCCCGGTCTTGTCAGTATCATGTTCTATCACATCAGATGTTTTGATCTTCTGCTCGTGCTGGTTTGAGAAGGTCCCCATTGACTTCTTGCCGGCGGGTTTGTCTCTTATCGACTACGACACATTGCTCTGAGAGCAAGCCTAGAGCCGCACCTTGGGCCTATTTCCATCATTGGTAGGTGACCTCGTGCTCAGCATTTGATCATCATCATGGGTCTTTGACTGAGTGGTTTCCCCTGTGTTCGACGTCAGCACACATTATCACACTTGGGATTCGTGCAGTACCCGGATTTCCATTTGACCCTATCGGTGGATTTCTCGCCTCTGTGTCAGCTTTCATTATTGGTTGGTTCAGAGGGTTTCTTCCGTGCGCTAGCTTCATCTTGTGCACGTCGGAAACGTACTTCGGTTTTGGTTCCATCACTCTCCTTCGTACGATTCCTTCCAAATCTTGGCCTACGGGTTACACTCGCGCTGGACTGATGTGGGATGCCTTAATGCCTTCCTTCCAGCAGATCTTTTCCCATCGACTCCGACTCATTGCTCTGGGAACAAGATCTAGAGTCTTTTTGTCAGTACCTTAGGGTTTGCGGTCATCAGTGGCAGACTCTTCGCTATCGACAGTGGGGATTCATTATTGCCTCCTGATTGGTAGATTCTTTCAAGTGTTCGACTTCAACTCATTCATTCACACTTGTCGGATTGTACTGGGGCACCTTGACACTCATTATCATTATCGGTGGGTTGTCTCGCGTTGGTTAACGGGAAACATCATTGCCCGGTAATCCAACGATTTCTCACATGGTCGACTTCGGCTCATTTATTCCCAGTGTGTAGAATTGTGCCGTTGTGATCGGTGAAGACCTCGGGTTGCATCAGCATTTCTCGGTTCACTGTTGACAGTTCTTTAGAGTTTAACGGTGTTGCGAGTACGCATATATGTTGCGGTTCAACACAGCAACATCCTTATATGTTGGATCACGAGTTGCGTGATTGTACGTTTGATCCACCTCTTATGATCGGTACTTGGAAATTCGATTACTTGATCGGATATCCGGTTACTTATCTTTATCGACTTTCTGTGTGATACTTGGACATTGATACATAACTTTGTCTTTAGGACCTATCGAATGATTCACTATGTACTTTCAGTTCAGTTATACTTGTATACATGTTGGATCTATTGAGTACTTTCTATATATATGATGTATTTTTGACTGAGCATGGGTATGCCCGCCTCAGCATGTGTTGACTCTCTGATTTCTTTCATTGGTTTTTGGCAGGCTGAAATCTGGTGAAGTCCTCTCTTGTCCTTGCGAAGTTCTTTCTATGTGCATAATACATTTCGGCCATCATGTACCCCTTCTGACCTCATATATTAGGGGGCATCTGTTGTAGCATCATTTCTCACCTTGACATGATTCATGATTGCTACATGGCTTTATGGGCACCCATTCCTACAGACTTGGACAAATTCACTTAAAAACAGTGGAAAATCCTTCATACGCGACTATGCCCGTGTTTTTCCGCGTGTATACGCTAGTACAGCTAGACTTTTCTGCGTATGCCATTTTAATGATTAAAAAATATATAAAAATCCCTAATTTCGCGCTGGGTTGATGGTTACTCAGGTAGTTCAACCACCCCAGCCCGTGGCCAACTGTTTCCAACTGCTGAAACTACTTGGGGGGACTATAAAAAGACCTCATATGTATGGCCTAAGGGAGAGAGAGAATTATTATTATTATACTCTGTTGGTTCCCTATCCAAGTCTGATTCCCCGTGCCTCCTGCACTTTCCCAGTTCATTTCGGGAAACCCTTGTTTCCTTGAGATACACATCCCTTTATATGTTATCTCGTATGCACTCATTTGGAAGGAGTCTTAGCGAGGCAAGGGCTGGACGGATCCGGACGACGGTCTGCGAAGGCCTTGGAAGGATCGGGTGATCTCTCCACTTACTTTTGTACGTACTATTTTTATAATACAGAAGTATCATGCTGTTCCCGAAGTAAACGTGTTAGTGTATGCTTTAATGTGTGAAGAATATTTGTTATACAAGCATTTATGATGATTTATTTAATGTTTTATATGAATCTCGCTAACATATAGAGTATAAATATACTGTACAACTTGTCCTTTGTGCTGGTTTCTTCTTGTATTTCAGGTGAAAGAGGAAGGACGGTTGCAGGGAGTTTGAACTCCACGTGGATCTACTTCAAACGTGGGACCAACGGGTAAACCTCTCGTTCTGCTCTATTTCGTTTTCATGACTGTGCATGATCGTGTGAGTCTCTGTTAAGTAGTACGCCCCTGCTCTGTGGAGGTGGAATCCCAACCAACCTCTAGGGTGTTAAATC